>OZ024741.1:95874443-95889443 GCA_964016885.1 Eledone cirrhosa
TTCTAAAGTGGGGGAGCCAAATTTGGACAATTTAGTTGTAGTGATTAGTTTAGCTCTCTGCACTCTAAAATGGCCAGAAAACTTCGATATGCGATAAACAAAGTACGTACATAAATTATAGCGCATATCCAAATAAACAAATAAATGTGTGTTTTGGTAGTTTGGGGAGAAAATATAATAATTGGAGGGGAGTACCCCCCCCCCCCCCGTTCTACCTTGCATATATATATATAATAAAAAAAAAACGCTCTGTGCCCTGTCCTAAGGAGTTAATATATCGAGCTTCTTCGAATTTGGTAAGAACTGGTATTATGCCTAAAGCTTTAAACTAATATATTCCTTTCATATACTGTACCGATGATTGGTTTGTTATTTCTGTTTACCTTTTACATTTTACACACACACACACATATATATATATATACTACCCTAAGTATCGAGTACTCTGGTGCGTTATGGTCCACCTGGTTCCTTACCACACTCCCTTCGTTATATATATATATATATATATACACATACATACATTAATTTATTATGGCTATTGGAGAGCTTTGTTACTCTAAAGTTTCACCTGCGGACTCCCGTGATCACCAGCCTTGTTTGATGATACTGTGAGTATGTAGGTGAAACTCCAGAGTAACAAGGCTTAGCCATAATAAATGAATATTTAAACTCTACTTCGGTATTGAGTTTTCATTCTTACGTCCGTCAATAATTCGCGCACTCTCTTGAATAATCGTCCCCCCGCTATAAATTTGTCAGATTTTTATCCATCTCGCCCGGTTTTATTACATCCACCCACCAGCTTATTATATTTTGCTAATCTCCAGCGAAATTTTATTGTAAGTGATTCATATTGATACAGCAGCTAGAGAATCTAATAATAATTATAAATGACAAAAGAACATTACGAGAAATCCCATATTTTCGAACGTACACTATACTATTACTGATTTCCCAAGACCCCACCCCGCTCCATTACTGCCACCCCTCCTATTATTTGGGACCCGAGAGTACCACCAAACTCTCCTCCTCTCTATGTCTATCCCACAGAACTCTCTTTTAATCCCCCTCTCTGTATCTACTAAAACCAAAATCTCCCCCTCTCTATATCTACCACGACACCGCCTCTCTTATCCCACTCTCTATATCTAAGATTAATGCACACTTTCACTCTCTAAAAATATCTACACTTATCTCTCCCAATCCCCCTCTGTATATCAATCATCCCGAAACTCTCAACCTCTCTATATCTACTACACGGCACTCTCTCATTATCCCTCGTTGTGTATATACAAACACCAAATTCTACCCCTCTCTATATCAATTTGCACAAAACTCTCCCCTCTCTATATCTGATATACAGAACACTCTTCCAATCCCCCTCTCTATATCAATTAACACAAAACTCCCCCTCTCTATAACTACTATACGCAACTCCCTTCGAATCTCCCTCTCAATATCAATAAACATCAATCTCTTCCCCTCTCTATATCAATTACCACTTGATATAGACGTGAATTACTTCGCTCCGGACTTTTACGGATTATTGTCAAAAAAATTGTGAGTTCATTGCTCAATTTAATAGCATTGTTTAGTTTAACCCTTTGCCTGGGCCGTCAGACGTTGAGTCAACTAATTTTCGCCCCTTTCTGGGGCGAAATTTTCATTTTCATCTTAAAACTGTGTAGACTTGGTAGTCAGCAATGGATGCCATTTCCACCTCGCACACTGTCGTGAGTGCCACGCCCACTGAGAAAAGTGGTGGAAGGAAGGTAGGAGTACAAAGCTTGCAGCCTTCCCCCCTAGCATTATCGAAAAACGTTGAAAATATTGAAACCACGAAACCAAACCCGGTAAATAATACCAGCACCAACAACAAGAACAATGACAATAACACCACAACCAGCAACTGCAACAATAGCAACACCAAGGAAAACATGAACAATATTACCAACAGTGACAACAACAGCAGCAACAAAAAAGACAACACCAAAACAACATTCGCAAAGACTGTAAAAAAAAAACGAACTATACACGCTAATAGACATAACAAATGCTAAACAACTATTACAAGACGCAAAACAATTCGTGACTTTTGGCGAAAACGGTGCTTTTAGCATCAATTCTCCACAGGAATTACGTAGAGAGGCGGTTTTCCTCTGTGTGATAGCTATGGCGAAAGAAGTTGTATGGTGGACAAGGTTGAAAGGGCTGAGGTCAGATACTTTTCTCTCCGGCCAACAACTGGTCTTTTTTTTCAAGTACCACTTTAGAAAAAGGATCAGAATGGAGAGAGAGGTGCTCTACCCCAGCAAGTTTTATGAAAGGCGGGTGAAAGTAGCGAGAATGGCCCGAGTGAATGGGCCTTCTCTCTATATCAGCCTGTAGGTGAGAGAGGAGAAGAATGAGATGAGGAAGGAAGCACCCGCTCTTTGTACTCCTGAAGAGGAGGGTTGCACATTTTTTCGGGGGTGTGTGCGACCCATGTCAACGCCCCTCCCTATTGAGGACATCGATTGTTAAATTTAATTTGTTATATGTTTTTTACACGTCTTTTTAAACGTATGTAAACTCCCCCTTTGTATTTGTCCCAATCTTTGATGCCCTGGTGGCAAATAAATAGAAATTTATATCTAATATACAACATTCTCTCCCAATCCCCCTCTCTATATCAATTAACACCAAACTAATCCCCTCTGTATATCTACTACACGGTACTATCTTCCAATCCCCCTCTCAATATCAATAAACATCATTCTCTCCCCTTCTCCATATTTAATAGACAACACACTCCCAACCTTCCTCTCTATATCAATTACCACCAAACTTTCCCCCTCTCTATATCTATATCTATCTCTCCCGTCTCTCTCTGCATTACATGTACATAAATTGTAGCGCATATACAAATAGATGTGTGTTTTAATAGTTTGGGAAGAAAAAAGATAATCATGGGGGTGGGCGGTGGGCGACCCCCCACCCCCACCCAGTCCCATCACCCCTGGGACTTTAACGTCAGCTGGTGAAAGCAACGGACAAGTTTTGATCGTATTTGACCTCCGTAAAGAATTATATCCTACTTAGTTCGCAATACATACACTGAGAAAGAGTTTGTATTGTGATCATCAACAATATATATATTCCTTTATCTCAAATTAGAATTCACCGCCTAAGCGGGGGGGTTACCTCCCTTGGATTAAACCACGTGTCTGTGGCGACATTTAAAGCTACAACATACCCGCTCAGGCTAAGAACGAAAGACTTGCTGAAGAAGTAAATCCTATATTCTGTCGTCAAAAACCATTATATTGCAGACTACTGCAATAGGAATTTGTCGATCTTGGATTTGCAGAACTTAGCGCTGATGTTGGATGCTATATGTGATGTATATTGTTGATATACGATGTAAGTTATATATTTTGCACTCAGCCTCACCGCTATGTCCGGGTCAGTATAAAATCTTTTCCTGGGTCCTGTATTTTCGTTGCTCCAGTGATGCGGCTGGACTGCCGACCGCTATATCTGATTTGCTAAGCTGTCTGAACGTAATGTTATTACTCTGGGGTCTTTCCTCATCTGAGTGCTCAAGTTACAGACCGATTATGCATATACGCTATCTTGGCCGTATTCTAAAGCTTCGTCAATGCTGTACTAAAATTTATATATATATATATATATATATATATATACAGTGTACCCCCCGACATTCGCGGCCCAGGCATTCTGTGGTCTCGGTTATTTGCGCATTTTCTTAGAACCTAACTAAAAATAGTTCGTGGAAACCACTGTATATTCGCGGAATCGTAAATATTTTCTGCGATTTTTTAATGGCTTTTTTCGTGGCAATATATATATATTTTCAGGCGTTTTAACGCTAAATTATTGATAACAATATACCGTATTTGCCGGCCTATATTTTATTTATGTTTTGTCGTTAACATGAGGAAATTGTACCACCTAAAGCAATATTTGTATGAAAATCTGAAATAAGGGCACCAAAAATATGTTTGGTTAAAATTTCTTTCATCTGTTGATCAGGGTAAGAAATTGCTAAAATCAATAAAAGAATAACAAATGGAAACAGCCCAACTTTCCGTTTATAGGGATTTTTATGAACCACGTCCAATATTCGCGGTTTTAAACTCTTCACTGGTGTTCTAGGAACGTAACCTCCGCGAATACCGGGGGACAACTGTATATATATATATATATATATATATATATATATAGTAATAATAATAAATTTGAAGACTAAAATCTGAGTTTCAGAAGATCCCGTTAAGGGTGAAAGCAGCGATTCTTTGCTTAAACTTTAATCTGTTATTTTAATTAATATATATATATATATATATATATATATATATATATATATATATATATATATATATATACGCATACACACACGTATGTTTATGTATGTATGCATGAAACTGCTAGTAAGTACACAAGCGGTAATGTGAATATAGTCAGAATTAGAGGGTCCTTCGTATTTTTGCCATAAAATTGATAATGTTCTTTTTATTACACTATTTTGTAGTAACAAAGCGGCTTTTGTAGCTTAGCCCCAGAACTGCATTGAGTAGACCTATGATCGAAAGTATTCCAACATTGACCTTCTCATCTAGGACTACATTATCTCTTTTTTAACACAGAACGAACGAACGTGTATGTACTCACCTGTTTTTTTAGAAATAGCAGTCAATTCAACTCTCTCCCATCACACTTAACCATATTAATGAAAGGGTTATTGTTGTTTCTGTTATATATTTTCTGTTATATATTTCTGCTATCTGCTTTCTCGTCTTTATTAAAATTGAATACGGCAATAGTGATTTTATGACAGTCGTTAATAGGGATCAGCGATGATGTTGTGTTTAAAAGATGTTTCTATGTGAATGACGATGATTGTACGAGAGTGGCGCTTTTGTTTTTGTTATTGTGATCGTAATTTAACTCCAGGTGCATTCCAGTGAATATAATTTTGATCAAAGATGTTTCAGTTATGACTATCTCATAGTTTTAAGGAGTATGTAAACTACATTAACTATCCTGACCCATAAGAAAAATAATGATTTCTACTATAGGCACAAGGCCAACAATTTGGAGGGAGGGGAAAATCGATTAAATCGACACGAGTGCATTACTGGTGCTTTAGTTTATCGACCCGTAAGGATGAAAGGCAAAGCTAACCTCGGTGGAATTTGAACACATAATGTAAAGGGCCGTAATTCTATGCTGAAAAGCATGCCCGATAAGAAAATAATTGTTTCTACTTTTGGCACAAGGCCAGCAGTTATCCAGTACATTACTGGTACTTTATTTTATCGACCCCGTAAGGTTGAAAGGCAAAGATAACCTCGACGGGATTTGAACTCAGACCGAAAAGGGACGTAACTATGCTGGAGAGCATGGCGTCCGACCCTCAAATAATTGTTTCTACTTTTGGCACAAGGCCAGCAATGACCCAGTGTATTACTGGTACTTTATTTTATCGACCCCGTAAGGATGAAAGGCAAAGTTAACCTCGTCGGGATTTGAACTCAGATCATAAAGGCGCGTAACTCTATGCTTCAAAGCATGGTGTCCGACTCTCTACCGATACTGCTAATCTACCGACCCTCAAATAATGTTTTGAAAACATGCTTATTAGCATACAGTAGTATGACTCAACTGATTTTTTCTCTCAATGTAAAAATTTGTGACTTTTCGTGGCTATCGATTCTTCCCTAAAATTTCTATTTGTATAAGCCAACAGAGTTTTTAGACTGCATCGAATGTTTTTGGTATATTTTCCATAATGTTCTTTTTACATTTATGTGTATGATGTGCCCACCACGGTAACTTTATTGAATATACGGATTGTGTGGGCCAATGCGTTTCTGAAGGAAATTGTATCTATGAGTATTATATAATTGATATGAATGTTGCCTGTCAATATTAACCGTTTCAAGAGTTTCGTGTGTTAAAAATGATATCGTTTCGGTCAAAATGCTGCAAACAATTTAGATACGTGCATCTACATTCTGAATTCCAAGTCAGGGAGGACTTTGTATTCCATGTATCGAAAGTAAATAAAATAAGTTACAGCAAATATATTGATGACACTTCAATTGACTATACACGTCTTGAAAACGTTGTCGCCTTGTAGCAATTTGTCTAGTTCAGTGTATGGTAGAATCGGTAGAACTCCTGAGAAAATGACTTGGAGTCGGGATGTGACACAATTGATAGTGTTTCAGGAAAACTGTCATGGGATCGCCGTATGGTAGAATCGGTAGAGCTCCGGAGAAAATGACTTGGAGTCGGGATGTGACACAATTGATAGTGTTTCAGGAAAACTGTCATGGTTCGCTGTATGGTAGAATCGGTAGAACTCCTGAGAAAATGACTTGGAGTCGGGATGTGACACAATTGATAGTGTTTCAGGAAAACTGTCATGGGATCGCTGTATGGTAGAATCGGTAGAGCTCCAGAGAAAATGACTTGGAGTCGGGATGTGGGACAATTGGTAGTGTTTCAGGAAAACTGTCATGGGTCGCTGTATGGTAGGATTGGTATGTCATATTTAGTTACTTCCCTCGTTATTCTGGTTGGAATTCAAGCGGGATCAAATGAATTTTTAAATATTTATTCCCGATGTCGATGAAATAAATATCAACAAGCTGCTGTTGTTGATTTAATCAGTCATACACTCCCCCAAATTTGTATCCTTGTATCAACGCAAGAAATCAATATTGATCTTTCCTCCTCGATAATTACAATCGGCTGGTGTATTGGCAGAATTATTGGAACAGCATTTATATATTTCCCTTTACTGTCAGACTTTAAATCATGTCGAGGCCGATTTGCCTTTCATTCTTCTGATGTCAATAAAATAAGTACTATACAAGCATCGGGATAAATAAGATTGAGTATAACCCTTCCCCAATAAGCGTGACTAATCGATATTTCATGGCAAAAGAATATGGGATATGAATTTGTTTTAGGAGAACATTTCTTCTGGTAACGTTTGAAGTTACAACTGTTTTCTTTTTATTTTTTCATACAAACAGAAAGAACATTTGTCGGAAAAAAACGATTGGATCTCTATCTGACTGCTCGAAGGAAACGAAATAGAAGCTAAATCTCCCTCAAATCTAAAGCAAAATATTTATAAAGTGACATATTGGAAAATATATAAAAAAAAAAAGAAATGACATGGTCATAGCTGGAATAGTTTCTGATTGTATGTCTACTCTGTCAGAGCTAGCTTAGAGCTAACAATAATAATTGTTTCTACTTTTGGCACAAGGCCAGCAATTACCCAGTACATTACTGGTACTTTATTTTATCGACCCAATAAGGACGAAAGGCAAAGTTAACCTCGGCGGGATTTGAACTCAGAATGGCAAGGGCCGTAACTCTATGCTGGAAAGCATGGTGTCCGACCCTCTATCGATACTGCCAATCTACCGCCCCTAACAATAATAATAACAACATTACCTTCTCGTTGAATAATACGTACTCGTATCGTTCGTGGACGAGTTCGAATGTACCATTACTAAATATGAAAAAGAAACTCTGCACGAAATTAATACATTTGATTGTCGTGAGGACTTGAATACATATTCCTTTGAAGGAGAGTAAAGGTAACCGAGGCGGTGTAACAGCCGCCTAGTTTAGGGATTGGCCCAGTAAACTGGTTAAAACGTACACTCAGAGTAGCCTACAAACAAATTAGAATATCGGGCTCAGGTTGGTATGCATGGCTACCCCACTCAATAATAATTATTGGTCTCAAGAGAAGTTAAAAATAAAGACGTGTTTAAGGAGAGGAGTGAGAACACTGAGAGGCTGTGATCATGAGCGATGACAGTGTATGTATGTATGTATGTATGTATGTATGTATGTATGTCGGGTCACTCTTGAGTGCTACTGGTAACATGTAACCCAGTACAACCTGTCGCATGGTCGGATCGTCGGCTACTAAACCGGCAACCCCACCAAGTTTACTTGATGAGGAGGGTGAGTTTGGACACCTTGCAGGACAAAAAACAAGACCTGACAAAGGGTAGAAGAACTCATAAGAGTCAACGGCCATCCAAATGTGTGTAAATATATATACACACATGTACTTGTGTATGTATATGTATATGTGATATACGTGGGTGCATGTATATGTATATGCGCGGTGACATAGAAATAGTCGGGCTGGACACCCGATCGCGCGGGTAAACCACCGGGAGTGAAGGACCCCTAGCCTTTGTCAGGGCATTCTTCTAAGAGAAGGCAATTCAGGAAACTGGGATAACTCCGATATAAAACCTGCGGCTCAGTAGTTACCGATGATGTTGATCTTTTCTTCTTTTCGGGTTATAGCTACTGTCGCTCAGAGAGTGGGATTGGCTCAGTGCACAGTCTTTCCTCAATTTAAAAAATATCTTCACGCACAGGCACTGCACGATACAAATAATTAATAATTATAAATAATGGTACATCGTGCAATGGCCATACTCGATAACGAGGGGGCAGCCATCATGTATGTATGCATGTATGTGTTTGTATGTATGTGTGTATGTTTTTTTTTGGTGGAGTGAGAGACTCCTAGTCATCTCTCTAGGAGAAAGTCACTCTGATATAAGACCTGCGACTTCGTTTGCATCCAATGATGTTCAGAGAGTGGAATTGGCTCCGCCCAAAGCCTTTCCTCCTTAAAAAAAGCTTCAAACACAGTAATCGTTCAATATATGACAGTTTTTGCAATGCATGACATTGCTGGTCAAAGGCCAGTCCCTAGCATGACTGTAAAGCTACGTCCGTGATGCTCATGCTTAAGTATCAAGCGATGGCATTGCACAAAATCGAGTTTCAGCCATCAAATATGTATGTTCTTCTGGTTTTATAATTTCACAAAGTGTTACCAATAGAGAGAGAGTCGGTTTCTAACATAGACACAAGACTCTCTCATTGGAATTTACACAACATCAACTAGGTAGATATGTATGCATGCATGTGTAGATATGGATGTTATTGTATGTGTGGATGTGTATGTTTTGAGTTATATGTGTGCTTTGTATCTGTACATATTTATATGCAGTTATTAGATGCAAAATCTTTGGAATGTTTTACATATTTTTACTGTTCCATTAATGGATTGTACTTGTAATTTCCTAACTAGTCGTGATCTTTCTGTTCCTGTGAAGCCCAGCTTCTCAAGATTTGTATTGAGGCAGTTACTAACATATCCCAGTGCCCCAATAACCACAGGCATAAATCTGAAGGTGTAATCAGAGTGGAGTATCTGCAGATTTCTCATCAGTTCTGCATAAATATTCTCCTTTTCACTAATCTTTGATATTATATTGGCATCTGCTGGGCAGCTAACTTCCACTACTGTGCATGCTTTCTTCTCTCTGTCCCATATCATAATATCTGGTCTGTTATGCCTGTATTTTATTGGGGTTTTTACTGGAACATTCCACCAGTACTCTTTCATATTATGGAAGTCTTCCACATTTCTGTAGCTTTTAATGTGTTTATTATCGGGGCTATCCTTTTTACGAACTGCATTGTACAGTGTTTTGGCCACTACATCATGCCTCATAGGTAGATAGTACCGCGATGACATCTTTGGACAGCTGCTGATGACATGGGTGATATCCTCGATATTAGTTCTGCAGAGTTTGCACTTGTTATCACATCTAGGTGTTTTGCCTGCATCCCTATCTCTTTTGTAAATAGGTATTTCGTGTTAATCTCCTGTTCTTGGATTGCAAAAGCGTATCCTTCAAAGTGGGAGCCAATATAGCGGTTGTTGGTCCAAAGATAGACTACTTTCCTTATCTATATTACTCTCACTCTGGAGCCTCCTGGCAACATATCCATGCATGATTTTTTGCTGGTAAGCATGCAGTTTTTCATCCATGGATTCACTGCGATACTGCTGAGTGACATCCCTGGGTGTGAGTTTTTGATTATCACACAGGGAATATCTCTCGAGGAGTTCCTTCCCAACTCTCATGATCTTATCTGTTTCATGCAGATAGACTTGCTGGAGAAACGGGCTCCTACGCTTCGAGGTTCGTAGATGTCGGAGAGATATGACGCGACATTCAAATGTTGTCTGGACTGATGTTAAGCCTCTGCCTCCCTGCTTACGTTTCAAGTAAAGGCGGTCTATGTCACTGTTGATGTGGAAGTTTCCGGTGTTGTTCAGTATTTTTCGAGTTCCAACATCAACTGCTCGGATTTCGTCTATCGTCCAAGTGAGTATTCCAAACGTTGGTGTTAGGACAGGCACAGCAAACACATTGTGAGCCACTGTTTTGTTTTGCGCAGAGAGTTCCGATGACCAGATCTTTCTTAATCGGGTGTAGTATTCCCTGGTTACGCGTTCTTTATTACAGATACCATTATAGGATATGTTCTCATCTATCCCCGGGTATCTGTAGCAGTCCTCATCAGATATCGGTGAAACAGTTAGGCCATTGATGACAATGTTGCTAGATTGGGTTGTTGTTTTTCCCCGCTTTACAGTCATGCATGAGCATTTATCTTGGCCAAACTCCATTCCTATATCCTTTGAGAACGTTGTAACCAGGTCAAGATTTTTCTTCATTCCATCCATATTCTTGACATAGAGTTTCAGATCGTCCACAAAGAAATTATGGGTTAGGTTCGTATTTCTGTCCTCCTGTGAGCCAATGATGTATCCCTCACATTTCTTGAGCAAAAAGGACAAGAGGTTTAATGACAAGATGAATAATATCACAGAGAGACTGTCCCCCTGAAATATACCCCTGCAATATTTTATTTTATCAGTGAAAATATGTTGACCATATGTATGTATGTTATCTCTTTCTCTTAATTTCGAGTATATTTTTTTTTGACTGGCCACCTTCCTGGTGGCAAGGTTGTAAAAGAAAAGAAATTGTCATCCCTTGAATCGCAAGAATGTTTTGCAAATTTTGAAGGTGCCAGCTATCGCAGCCATTTGTAGACTATGAATTAGGGAGCTGCACTTTTTGTCCGCAAATCCAAGTTCAGTCATACTTTGGTCCAAGCGGGTTGGTATATAACCCGTAGCTCCAATAATGATGGGTATGAAGCTAAAGGTGTATCTTGGATACTGGATTTGTAAACTCCTCATCAATGATCCGTAGATGTCCTCCTTCTCCTGTATTTTTCTGACAACGTTTATATCAAGTGGGCAGCTGATCTCCACAACAGAACACGTTTTCAATGTGTGGTCCCAAACAACAATATCAGGCCGGTTGTGCTTTAATTTGGTGGCAGTTATTTTCAGGTTCCACCAGTATTCCTAAGTGCCATCTGTCTCAATATATTCTTCCTCGTTTGTTGTTAATTTTGTTTTCTGAAGTGCGTTTCAGATGGTTCTAGCTCTCCCATCGTGTCTCATGGGGAGGTAGTAGCGAGATGACATTCTTTCGCAGCTGGCAACAATGTGGCTTACATCCCCGATCTTTGTTTTACATAGCCTACATTTATTGTCAGCTGCTGGCCCTCCTCTTTTGTGCAGCAGATATTTGGTAGGGAGTTCTTGTTCCTGTATTGCATAGAGATATCCCTTAAGGTGTGATGTCATAAACTTGTCGGAACTCCATGCCAGGCTTTTTGAGTGGTTTATCCCCTCTATGGTCTGTGTTTTGCGCCTCAAGTATCCATGCACAACTTTTTCTGTAAATTGGTCAATTTTTTTATCTTGTTTGAACATTGAATAGGATCTTCCGATTTCTCTGGGTGAGAGATTTATATCAGGCTTTATTCCATATCTCTCCTGTATGTATGTATGTATGTATGTATGTATGTATGTATGTATGTATGTATGTATGTATGTATGTATGTATGTATGTATGCATGTATGTATGTATGTATGTATATATGTATGTATTTATTTATGTATGTATGTATGTATTTATGTATGTATGTATGTATGTGTGTATATATATTCATGTACTGGGATACATGAATATATATACACACATGGGATACATGAATATATATACCTGTCTCATGGTCGGGTCATTGGCGACTAAACTGGCAACCCCACCAAGGTTTCTTGGTGAGGAGGGGGACTTTGGACATCCTGCAGGACTAAAAACAAAACCTGTCAAAGGGCAAAGGAGCTCTTAAGAGTCAATGGCCGGGAGAGATGACGCCTTAGCCTTTGTCAAGGCAGAATTCTAGGAGAAGGAAAACTCTGATATAACACCTGCAACCCTGATGGTATCCAATGATGTTGACTTGTTCTTCTTTTTGGTAAATATCATCTTAGTTAAGAGAGTGGGACTGGCTTTGTGCAGTGCCTTTACTCCCTATAAAAGCTTCACGGCACAAGCATTGCTTTATATCTGGAGATCTCTCTGCACTTGTCGTCACATGGTACCATGGACCTGGCACTATGTGTCAATAATTGTCACAAGTGCAGTGTTTATACCAGAGTTTTCAAGTCGCTGGCTGGACTAAAAGTCACACTCGTTCAGCGCATCAGTAGGGGTTCTCCTACATGGATATGAAGTAGTGGCCGTACTCGAAAACGAGTTGGCAGCCACCATATATATTCATGTGTGTATATATATTAATGTATATATATTCATGTATGTATGTATGTATGTATGTATGTATGTATGTATGTATGTATGTATGTATGTATGTATGTATGTATGGAGAAAGACTGTATATGAGGGAAAAGTTGCCTTTGAGGCATCTCGAATCGCATACGAGAAAGTAAAGCGGGATGTGAGGAAGGGCATTGCTGTTGCACTTCCAGACGGCGAAGGTCCTCCTATGGTGCTGACATGCAGCGTCTGTGCAAGACTCTGCCTAAGCAAAGCTGGACTCGAAAGTCATCTTCGCAGTCATAAAGTAAGACCAGTGGTTGACTACCAGGCTGCTGTTGGAGATGCTACTCATCATGCTTGCCAAGCATGTGGTAGAGAATGTAAATCAACAGGAGGACTCAAACGACATGCAAAAGTACATGAACTCCAACCACAGCCGGCTATTCCCAGTGAATGTTTTCGTTGCCGACTGTGCAAGACATTTTAGATCATTGGCTGGGAGTGAAAGGCCTGGGAGTGAAAGGCCTCCAGTTGTTGTCACAACACCTATCTAGGAGACGGAAACTGAAAAATAAAACCTGTGGCTTCGGAAGCACCCGATGGTGTTGACCAGTTCTCCTTTTCGGGCAGTGTTTTCGATGCTCAGAGAGTGGGATTGGTCGAGTGCAAGGCCTTTCCCCACTTAAAAAAACCTCCAAAGCACAGGCATTTCTTATTCAAGATCTGTTACAGGCTCGTGTGGCTAGCCGTAGCCTAAAGGTGCACCATTTTCTGTAATCTGACAAGCGATTGCAATACCCTTAGCAGAGTTTGCAGCCACAATGTATGTACAATGTATGTATGTAAGTATGTATGTATGCTGTTATTTGTGTTCTGTCTCTTTTTTACTTTCGAGTTTATGTTAACTGGCTCCTCATCTGTAGTGGCTGTTCCAGTACGTCTCCCTCGCTGTCCTCTGGGTTAATGTATTCTCCATCTTGTCAGCGAAGACCCAGAGGCGGAGGGTAAGTTAGATGGAAGTGGACAATAATCGCCCGGACGTCACTTTCTCTCTATTTCTTTAATCTGCTTATCAGATGACTTTCTCAGAACTGAATGTGCTCTTTCGTTTTTTTTTAAGTCCTAAAAATGTTTTACAGATTTTGAAACGTTCAAATATCGGGGTCATTTGTATCTTCTAAATACGTATCTACACACACACACACACACACACACACACACACACACACACACACACACACACACATATATATATATATATATATATATAAATATAAACATGTTTGTATTAAAATAACAGATTAAAGCTTAAGCAAAGAATCGCTGCTTTCACCCTCCCGCTAAGGGTGAAAGCAGCGAATATATGCAGATACCAAGGTTAGTCGGTACATACGTTGGTATCTAAATATGTATATATGCAGAGATGTATGTATGTAAAAATATGTATGTATGCATATATATATATATATATATTTGGGTTTGTTGGTTCACCACTGGATAGAACTGGTCATTCTGTATGGTCAATCTCGATGTAATATTATGGAGAGCACTCAACGTAATGCAATTCACCCGTCTTTGTTTGTGTAGTTGGTGGTGCGAGTACGGAGTTAATTATTATAAAATAACAGGAGGCTGGACTGGTGTAAATCCTTGAAAGGTTATTATACTATGATCATTTCAATGACCGGGTTCAGTATGAATCCGTTGACATCATCAGGTATTCAAAATGTAACAAAGGAATATAACAGATAAAATCCACGGGGATGAAAATCAGAGACAAGAGGACGACCGACTATTTAGCAGCTTCTACCTCAGTCGGCCGCCCTTGAGAGTTCTAAATAGTCGGTCGTTCTCTTGTTTGTTATATTTTGAATACCTGATGATGTCACCGGATTCATACTGAACCCGGTCATTGAAATGATCATAGTATAATAAACCTTTCAAGGATTTACACCAGTCCAGCCTCCTGTTATTTTATAATATATATATATATATATATATATATATATATATATATATATATATATATATATATATACATATTAGAAAGTGAGGTTTTTTTTACAAAATGAAAAATAACCGAGGTGTCCTACACGAGTGAAAGTATAAAGAAAAAAAGATGAAATCGAAAATGCAACTGGAGTCTTACTTTAAAAAAATATATATATTGATTTGATTCCTTTACCGATTTCGCAGTTCTTCTGCTTTTCAAAAGTAGAGTTGAGATAGAGGGTCTGTGGTTTTTCTCACATCATATATATATAAGACTACGTTGGTATGGCCACGTGATGCGCATGAAAGACGACAGCTGTATAAAAAAGTGCAGGGCGATCAAAATTGATGGTAGTTACGGAGTAGGTAGACCCAGAAAAACCTGGGACGATCTGATAAATTCCGACCTTACACACTTGCACCTCTCTAAGACAATGTCACTGGACCG
>OZ024741.1:95894443-95926943 GCA_964016885.1 Eledone cirrhosa
CTTGTGGCGGTTGACTATCCCCTGGTCAATCTTCATAGAAAAGACCTTTGATCAACACCATTTCAGCTGTGCCCATCTCGTCTTTTTCATGTGCAAAGAAACGTTGTCTTTTTGTAAGGTAGTAGAATATCATTTGACAAGGATTTGGCATCTATTTTTAAAAAGCCGATCACGTAGAGAGTCTCTCTTAGGCCAGATGTCAGAGTGTTTGCGAGGAAATGCATGTGGCGACGTGTACGTATTTGTGCATACATGCTTATGTTAAGAATAATATGCACACACACACACACACACACACACACACACACACACACACACACACACACACACACACACACACACACACACACACACACACACACACACACACACACACACACACCACACCCACACACCCACACACACACACACACACACACCACATACACACACACACATATATATATAAATATACAGAGTCGGGCTAGATCTATACAGACCTGAACCTAAACATCGAGTGCTCACACGGGTGAACTTACAGTAACTCCGCGTTGCACTCCCTGGATATATATATATATATATATATATATATAGTATTAATTATACTATTTATGGTTATGTAAATACAAAAACTTTTTGCAGTTATATATATTTTTATACAAACCCTAAATAGTGGTAGGCAGTAATATATTACTACCTTATTACCAGTAAGTTAAGTAGCTCAATGTAAAAACATCAGATGATTTACAGAGCAGTTATATGAAATATAAGAATCAAAGAACTGTTCAAAACATTTTTATGCTTACAACTGTTTCCTCCAAACCGAGGTTTGGATTCTTCGGAGCAATTTATTAATGAATGAACAGTTATATGACCTTCTTTTTACCCAAGAGACATACAGATACATATGCAAATATTGTGGGTCAACATTCATTACAGCATTTAGAGTGGCAGTACACACTTAGAGATTACATTCATATTAAAAGATACAATCAAAAATACAGGTTAAAATACAACATGAAAATAAGCGGTTATATAGTGCAAAGGTTATATGTGTAGCAAGCACGTGCGTCTTGTTTATATAGTGTGGCAGAGAGTTACGTGTAGTAGACGAACTTAAGTAGGTAAACAAGAGTGTTAGGTTGGTTGATCTGGTGACAAATTCTTTATATGCAAAAATACAGGTTAAAAGGAGGTCATATAAGTTTTCATTCATTAATAAATTGCTCCGAAGAATCCAAACCTCGGTTTGGAGGAAACAGTTGTAAGCATAAAAATGTTTTGAACAGTTCTTTGATTCTTATATTTCATATATATATATATATATGTATGTACAGACACACACACACACATATATATATATGAAAATGTATTACCCAGTATTGAGTACTCTGGTGCGTTATGGTCCATCTGGTTCCTTACCACTCTTCCTTCGTTATATATATATATATATATATATATATATATATATATATATATATACAATATATTAATAAATGGAAACTATATTTATAAAACCATATTTATTTTATTATACATATTTCAAGGGCAACCAAGTATGTCAATATTTCAAGGGCAACCGGATATGTCAATATTTATTTATAAAACAAATCTGTATTTTATCTGATGAAAGCGCACCACAATTTGCCTTGGTTGCCCTTGAAATATGTATAATAAAATAAATATGGTTTTATAAATATAGTTTCCATTTATTAATATGTTGTGTATTTACTCCACTAACTTGTTGAGTGCTTTATATCAGTTATAAAAATGTTTAAGCTTGTTGAATCCCAACAAATTAAATATAACCTCTGCATATATATATATATATATATATATATATATATATATATATAATTGGAGGTGGTAAAAACCAGTTAGACCATTACTCACCAGAATACTCGACACTTGGGGTTGTAGAGTGGGTAATATGAACAAAATTCAGCTGAGCTCCGGCCGTTTCAACAGCTAGATCTGAATTCATTATAAAGTCCATCTCAACCGTCCCATGAACGTGTCGATTATAAAGGGATCGGATCGAGCTGTTAAAACGACCGGAGCTCAGCCGTCGGGGTCCTGATTTTTTTCATATATATATTTATATATATTTCTTTTTTTTTTTAAAATATAGAAATGGCTTCTAGAGGACTAGAAATTCTTCATTCGAAGGAAATCCTATGATTTCGTTCTATTGAAACAGTTTTAGTCCTATAGAAGCCATTTCTAAATTAAAAATTTATACTCTGCTATGTATTGAGTACCTTACTTACTATGGTTACCACCGATTAAACCCGGGATACACACACACACACACACACACACACACACACACACACACACACACACACACACACACACACACACATATATATATATATATATATATATATAGTGTGTTTACAGTATGAGAACCGTGGAGAGAACAGATCAGGCTAGGATTCGACTAGGGAATCAAGACGAAACGGTTGAGCTCGCCGTTGGGATTCTACTACCACTTCAACACACACACACACACACACACACACACACACACACACACACACACACACACATATATATATGTTGTGTATGAATACGTTTCGGTATTTCGTTCACCCTATCTTTCTCAGTCACGTTTTCCCTCTTGCTCACGCTGTATCCCGATTACTCCGCCCTCTCTCTCTCTTTCTCATTTCTACACCCCTATCTCTCTCTCTTAAACCCTATTTACATTTACTCTTTCTCCCCCTACGCCACTCCCCAGCAACCCACCCAAACTTCCCTTTGTCTCCTCATGTCTTCCTCACCATGGACCAGTTCTAAATAGAACCTCTTGCTATAACACTCAAAAGAAGTGATTCAAGACGCTGAATTTAAAAGCAGCGCAAGATTTAATTATGTTCACCTCCTGAATAAAATGTTGCGCTTAGTCTAACAACCTAGCAAAGTGGCAACAACAACAATGCACACACTTTGCATACACACACACACACATGCACACATACACACATGCACACGCACACTCATACACACACGCACGCACATGCACATACACATACACGTACAAACACATGCACACATACACGGACGTATGCACACGTACACGCGTACACCGCAAACACATGCTCACACGCACGCACATAAGCACACGCACATACACACACGCACGTATGCTCACGCACACAGATACACACACACACACACACAAAACACACGCACACACACACACGCACGCATGCTCACGCACACACACACACACGCACGTACGCTCACGCACACAGATACACACACATACACACACAAAACACACGCACACACACACACACACGCACGTATGCTCACGCACACACACACACGCACATACACACACAAACACATGCATACACATACACATGCACGTACGCACATGCACACAGATAGACGCACAAACACATGCACGCACACACGCACGCGCGTGTGCACACCCTCACACACATATCCACGCTCATGCACACACATACACGCACAAACATGCAAACACGCTCGCACGCACACACATATATGTATGTATGCATGTATGTTGGTATGCATACTTGTGTGTATGTATTTTTATGTATCCATGTATGTGTATGTATACATACAAATACACACTCTCATATATGTAGAATGTTTGTCTGTGTATGTGTGTGTGTGTGTGTTTGAAAAAGGGAGACAGAGAGAGAGGTGGGGGAGTTGGGGTGAGCTGAAAGAATAGTTGCAAATGAGTGAAAGAGGGAGGAGGAGTTGAAATATTTCGACAGAGTTACGAACAGATAAATCTACGAAGACATACGGAGACATACGGAGACATACGGATGCACGACAAGACAGTCAGATAGACGATCAGACAGAAGAATAGAGAAAAGTTGTTGCAGGGTAATAAATAAATTGTTTCTACTTTAGGCACAATGCAAGAAAGTTTGGGAGAGGGAGGGTTAGAGAAAGACGATTAAATCGAGCCCAGTGTGTGACTGGTACTTTATTTTATCAACCCCGTAAAAATGAAAGGCAAAGTTAACCTTGACGGGATTTGAACCCAGAACATAAAGGGCCGTAACTCTATGCTGCAAAGCATTGTGTGCGACGCACGTTACTAAATAAACAAATGATGGATTGAATGGAAACTAGAAAGAAACGAGAATGAAATTGAAACAGAAATTTGAAAGAAAAAATCTAAAATAAAATTAAGAAGAAATGTCGAAAGAAGGAATGAAGGGATGAAAGACACAATGACGAGAATGAAACGTGACAAAATATATAACAACGAAGCAAGAGAGAGAGAGAGAGAGAGAGAGAGAGAGAGAGAGAGAGAGAGAGAGAGAGAAGAGAGCGTGAGGGAGAGAGAGGGGGTGAGTTTGTGAGAGCGGGAGAGAGTGAAAGAGAGAAAGAGAGAGAGGTGAGAGTGGGAGAGAGTGAAAGAGAAAAAGAGAGAGAGGTGAGAGTGGAAGAGTGTGAAAGAGAAAAAGAGAGAGAGAGGTGAGAATGAGAGAGGAGAGAGTGACAGTAAGAGAGGGAGAGAGAGAGAGAGAGGTGAGTGTGAGAGAAGTGAGCGCGAGAAAGAAGATTAAATAGAGAGACAGAGTGGTAGATAGCAACAGAGGTGGAGAGAACAGTTTTACGAATGAATTGAAACATAAAATAAATGAAAGCAAAATAAAAAAAAAAGTTAGAGTGTAAAAACGAAAGAAAGCAAGAAAAAGGAGTGAGAAATGAAGGAAGAGGAAGTAGGGTATTAGTAAAAAAGAAAAGAAAAAGAGGCAGGAATGAATGAATGAAGAAAAAATGGACAAATGAAAGATAAATATTTAAGAATTTCACTTTTTATAACTAAAAGAAATACCAATTGCTTGATAGATTGCCAAGTGCTCAAATACATTCTACACACATAGATACATATATACATAGTTACACACACACACACACACACACACACACACACACACACACACATATATATATATATTAGAAAAGAGAAGTAAGGTTCTATACAAAACAGTGGATATAGAGAAAAGGTGAAGTTGGAAATAGCACGGAAAATATATTTTAGGGTCTGTTTTTCTTTTTTTCCCTTTCTTTTCCTTTCTTTGATTCGTCAAAGTAACATTATTGAAAAGATAAGAGGGACAATTCTTTAAAAAAAAAGTGTTATAATGTATATAAAGTATATAAAGTATAACCGGTTTCGATGTATTAGTAAAATCCATCTTATCAAAAGTTGAATATTGCAATTAAAAAGAATTAATAGGATTAATTCCTATTAATTCTTTTTAATTCTTTTTAATTGTAATACATTTGATAAGATGAATTTTACTAATACATCGAAACCGGTAATACTTTATATACTTTATATACATTATAAAACTTTTTTTTAAAAGAATTGTCCCTCTCATTTTTTTCAATAATGTCATATTTTCAACAATGTCACTTTGACGAATCAAAGAAAGGAAAAGAAAGGAAAAAAAAAGAAAAACAGACCCTAAAATATATTTTCCGTGCTATTTCCAATTCCACCCTCTCTCTCTCTCTCTCTCTCTCTCTCTCTCTCTCTCTCTCTCTCTCTCTCTCTCTCTATATATATATATATATATATATATATATATATATATATATATATATATATATATATATATATTGTTTGCAACTATACAAACAGCCTCTTATATATATATATATATATATATATATATATATATATATATATATATATATATATATATAAGAGGCTGTTTGTATAGTTGCCAGCGCGCAAGCGAATCGGATATTATTATTAACTAACTGACGTACCCAGCTTCGCCCGGGTAAACAGGTAAGAGAAGACAGGTAAAAGAGAAAATGACTGTATTGGATGTTTGTCTGGTTACAGTATGAGGCGAGTCCGTGGTGTCTGTGTGATACCAAAAAACAGTAAAAAAATCTTCCAGATATACCAGATACTTCGTTGTACCGTTTGTGCATAGTATATGAATAATTCTAGGTGCTCCCACCTAGAATAGTGACCTCTAGGAGATGGTTCATCTTCTGCCTGACTGTAAAACGTGTATCATTGCATAGAGATGGTTGTTCCACGTTTCTCAAAAGGATGATGGAAGTTCCAATCTTTTATATTATATGTAGATATAGATATAGATAATTAATATAAAAGATGTCCGTCAATGTAAAAAAGGTCCCTATTTACTTGAAATGGTTTATACAAATGCCAAATTAATATGGATATGGATAACATGCTTATCTATAAGTGGTCAGCTATAATAATAAAACAACAAATTATATGACACAAAAATGTATTCAGTAATTTCCAGACTCTTAGCCACTGAGTAATAGACAGTCAATATTGCCCAGAGTTCAACTCGGGGAGGTGGCCTGGTTTGAACTCCAAATGGCGGATCCTTCTACTTCGAAAATAGAATCGTTTTTCAATATTACTCTAGCCCTGGCCGGCCATAGGCACCAAACATTTTGCCAGACTCAGCATATGATGAGGTTTTATTACCACCGCTATCAGAAGCGATAAATTTGAAGGCAATTTGAAGGCAATTTCTACCAATACTTGTTGGTTTTTATTGCTCATTATCGACAATAAATGACATTGAACTCTGTCAAAGCTCACAATACTGATCAAAGGACACCAATGTCTGAATCATTTACGTCGAATATTCATAGCAGTGAAGGCAATTTCTACCAATACTTGTTGGTATTTATTGCGCAACATAGCAGTGAAAGCCATTTTTACCAATACTTGTTTGTTTTTATTGCTCATAATGACATTAAATAACATTGAACATAAATGATAACTCTGTCAAAGCTCACAATACTGATCAAAGGACACCGATGTCCGAATCATTTACGTCGCTTATTGATAGCATTAAAGATATGCATACATCAGCTCAAAGCTTCATTATAGACAATATTCAGGGTTGTGCCTCTGTTAGTGGTATCAATTGTAAATTTTATACCATCAGGATCGCACACTCGAGATGCAGCAACATACAGTTGCCCATGGCTGAATGCTGGATCATTCAAGTAGACACCGACTCGCATGAAAGTCTGTCCCTGTGCCTTGTTGACAGTCATGAAGAAGGACAAATTGATGGGAAACTGTCTCCTTTGCCAAATGAATGGCAGCAGATCTTCACTTGGTCTCAGCATGATCCTCGGAATGAGAACTGATTCCTCTCTGCCTTAGAGTTTAGCTTCTAAAACTCTTCTGTTAATCAATCGCTCAACAATCAATCTGGTACCATTGCAAAGACCCATTTTATGATTGATATTTCTAAGCAATATAATCGGCATACCCTTTTTCAACCTCAAAATATGTGGGGGAAATATGGGTATTTGAAGTGAATTCAGATACTCAGTCGGAACATCCATATTGTTCTGCTGATTAGGCTCCATTGGATCCGCACTGACGGTCAACCATTCCTCTCCAGGAAACATTCCGGCTACTTGCGAATTTATTTCATCGACCGTTGCATTCGTATGAGTTAGAATAACGCGTTCCGATATCCAGTAGATATTCTGCCAAAAAGCATTCAAATTAGGGAACACCCAGTCAATCAATGCTTGGCAGTCCAGTGGCATGACCAAATGGGCTGGGATTCTTACAGTCTGATTATCACCAACGTGTGGCAATTCATCGTTTCCCAACTGCATCAACCATCGGCCGTATGTCTCAGATTCTTCGTTTGCCCGAACATACGAAGTCGCATATTATTGTGTAATCGCAAAACTCGGAAATGGTGCCACAACGGGGACTTTTTCAGACATGCATCGACAGTTTGCGCTCTTTGAGCATTCCTAACAATTGGTAGCACCTGTCTGAAGTCGCCACCAAGAACGATAGTCTTACCACCGAATGGCTGGTCACTACCGCAGATATCTCTCAAAGTTCTGTCCAATGCCTCCAGCAAATATATGTGTGCCATTGGAGCCTCGTCCCAATTAATCAGAGACGTATTGCATATAAAGCTCGCGAGTTCACTTTGTCCTGTAATGTTACAGACACTCAACTCATCCGGAGCCAATGGAGCCTTGAAGCATGAGTGGAAGGTCCTTCCACCACTGAGCAAAGTGGCAGCGATCCTACTGGTGGCCACAGGGAGAGTAATCTTCCTTTGAGCTCTGACTGCCGATAACATAGTGCTGAAACAGAATGTCTTTCCGGTGCCTCCTGGAGCATCTATGAAAGCACACAGTTGCTAATTAGTGGAAATCGAGTGGAGGACGCCATCGACCAATTCTCTCTGAGATTGGGTCAACATTGGCATACGTTCATCCACAATACGTTGCTGTTCCAGTGGATCAAACTGGAATAGTTCCCTCCGAAATGAATGGCAACCGTCTAAGCTGCAATCTCATGTTCAATGCTAAGACACGTTGCTGCATTTCTTAATCAGGAATTGGCAAATTGAAATCTGTTAAACATTTGAAATGAACTTCAAGCAGTTGGCCAATGTTGAGCAAAACAATAGCTTTCATCAAATTTTCATCATCGACTTGAAGATGATGCCTAAAATCATCAGCCATAATTCCGCAATGGCGTTCAAATAACTCTCTTGGATCGGCAGGATGGCAGAATCCTAGAATCGTGACAAACAACTGCCTTATTTGAGCTGGCATCTGTGTTGTTCCTGCAGCTTCCATGGCGTTATTCCATTCAGCGTCATCCTGAAGGAGTCCCAGATGCTGACACACAGCCTGGTATGTTTCTTATTCCACGCCATTGATTGTTTTCAAATCAGCGAAGCTCTGTTTATTTCTCGAAAAGTCATTATGCAACAGAATTCGGAGATAAAACACATCACCAGATGCTGGATGGACATTACAAACCCTTCCAATAGTCATGAATCTCAACTTTTGTTTTCTATCATTCCATTTCTTTCCCTTCTTACCCACGTATAGTGCGAAGGGAAATCGCAGTAGAGTTGCCTTTGATCCGGGTTCAAAGCATGTTCCCTATTATGCTTGAACCACTCAGTCAATTCCGTCTTAGGAGGTGGTGCATTAGCAATTCTTTCGACACCTCTTCTCGTGTCCTGAAAACAGACCATTTACTTATTCTCTAAGTGAACCGTCAGTTTCTGATCGCTGGGTTTTCGTTCATTGAGATCAAAATCGAACAATCTCCAGCAAGCTTCGCTAGATCCAATCGAGCGAACATCCTGGAACCTGCCAACTTCATCTTCTTGGTTCGCTTCCTCATTCCTGACATTGATCATTGCCCGATCATGACATTTGTAAAGATATTTGAATAGATATCTGCAAGCTTTCACTGAGCTACAAATTTCCACATTTAATATGACAACGATATTTCATAATCAAATATGGATTGTATGGCACAACCCATTGATTTGTAACCTGTCGACCGTTTACATTTTCGACCAAACCGCCATCTGCAGGCGACGTCTTCTGTATGAGGGATGAGCATCCCCATCGTTCCAGGAAGTGTTCGTGACAAAAGATTTCGGAAAGTGCTTACTGCATTGGCCATTTTTCATGCAAGGCGCTTTCCGATTTGCTACTCCGCATTGGTTGTGCACCATTGACTTTGCCACCAAGTTGCGTAGTGCTTCATTCTCCGGCAGTTCAGCACACACAAAGCTGTCGACATCCTCAGCATATCTCAATTTGCAATCTCTATGTAAAATGATCAGCAAATGTGCATGTGGCAATCCTCTTTTTTGGAATTCAATTACGTACGTAAAAGCAACTATACCTCCAAAGATTCCCTCTTTTCCCACATCATCCATTATCTTTTTCAGATATCCTTTGAATACTCTTGCCACAATATCAGGACGGTCCTTTGGCTGTTGTCCTGGCAAAAGTGCATCCTTACTATCAGTCCATTCAGGATTGCATGTAACCGTTATAAACAAATCTAGCTTTCCAAACTTTCTGACAATAGCCATTGCATCCTGATAGCGAATGTTCATATATCTCGGGCCACCGATGAACGACGATGGCAAAATGATACGTCAACTAATTTGCTTGTAATTGGCATCATCGGCTGTTATCGCATCTTTTATATTATTATACAATGCAGTTCTGATATGTTGCTGATGTGTAGCTATATAATTTAGCCTTTGATTTTCGATCTTTGCGAATGCCATACAACAGTATTCCTGGAACAATCTGCTGGCTTGAAATAGCACATTTCTCTGTTGATTCCTCTCGTTCAAATGGAACGCGTAAAAGTCGCGAATCGATTTATTGTGTCTATTGCCACCTCCCTGTTGATGCTTATTCTCATGATCATCTAAATGAACAGACATGTTCCATCCATTTTGACCTTTTGGGAATAAAAGAACATAATGCAATGGATCGTATGCTCTATTTGACTCATTGATTGTCTTGAGACCACCATCTCTGCGATTGAGGACGATATCTCTCGATCCAGGCTTATCGTCCATCAACACAGCAACTTCACGAAATCCTTCAGGGGCATTATATTGCCGTTTGTGTTGATTGCTTGGCACTGCGTCAGCCTTAATCACCAATGTTTGCTGCTGAACATTTTGCAGTTCAGTCACCAACATGAAATCCATAACATAAGGATTACACTGTCTAAGCCATGATTGCAAATCACGGATCAAATCACTTAACCTTTGCTGTTCAAGTTCAGTTATATTTCCCGGCAACTTCATCCAACCGATCCTGATATCCTCCTCCGATTCACTATAATCTGGATCGTTAATGTAAATTTGAGCGAATCGAGGCCTCTCTCCGGGGGTAACTTCTAAATTACCGATACAATGATACCAACGGCCTTGAATGACTACATTCGGTTGCCATGCTCCACTTTCAAACATCTCACTAACTCTCTGCGATGCTAAAGCTAATGAATTGTTAATTTGCCGCGAATATTTGCGCAGTAATCTACCTCAGTCTCCTTGATCACTCCACATACTTAGTATTTTAAACTCCGGCGACTCCTTATCATCCGGCATTCGCAAGGGTTCTATTTGAACTGCTCCTTTATGACAGCACATTGTGGTCCACGTCTTTTCGTGCCTCTAAAGCAATGCTCCACAATGTGGACACTCTTCTCGTCCACCAATCTGAAAATGACACGGTTGCCATGATCCATTTTTAATATCATTCGTTCGCCCTTCAAAACTCCCTTCATAACTCTGTGTATGTTAGACTGACAGACAGGCACACAGACAGATAAACTGCGTGGCGATTGTGGAACGCCACACACATACACGCATGGAAACGCGCAAACGCACGCAAACTTACACACGCACACACTGACACATGTTGATAGTTTTTACTTTCTGTGGAACGCTGCACGCACGCACAGACACATAAACATACGCGCACGTACATACACACGCACACATGTTAATAGTTATTGAACACAGCGTTCACACTCTCTCCTCTCACTCCCTCATTGGCATTATGCATATTAATTTCAGTTTGGCGTCGTTGAGGTGGGCGGAGTCGTTTGAAACTTATGAACCAATGATAATCGAGAATTATGACACACGGAATACTGACGTTCTTCAAATTAATAAATAGACTAGCTGACGTACCCAACTTCGCCCGGATAAACAGATGATGAGAGAAGACAGGTAAAAGAGAAAATGACTGTATTGGATGTTTGTCTGGTTACAGTATAAGGCGAGTCCGTGGTGTCTGTGTGTTACAAAAAAGAGTAAAAAAATCTTCCAGATATACCAGATATACCAGATTCTTCGTTGTACCGTTTGTGCATAGTAATTGAACAATTCTAGGTGCTCCCACCTAGAATAGTGACCTCTAGTAGATGGTTCATCTTCTGCCTGTAAAACGTGTATCATTGCATAGACGTGGTTGTTCCACGTTTCTCAAAAGGATGATGGAAGTTCCAATCTTTTATATTATATGTAGATATAGATATAGATAATTAATATAACAGATCTCCGTCAATGTAAAAAAAGGTCCCTATTTACTCCCTTCACAACTCTGTGTATGTTAGACTGACAGACAGGCATACAGACAGATAAACTGCGTGGCGATTGTGGGATGCCGCACGTACACACACATGCACGCATGGAAACGTGCACACGCACACACTCACGCATGTTGATAGTTTTTACTTTCTGTGGAACACTGTACGCACGCACACACACATAAACATACGCGCACGTACATACACACGCACACATGTTAATAGTTATTTCTTTCTTTCCCCTCTTATTTCCACACACACACCTGTCTCTACACTGACACATATACATAGTGTATCCAAACACAGCGTTCACTTTGCCTCTCTCTCCCCTCTCACTCCCTCATTGGCATTATGCATATTAATTTAAGTTTGGCGTCGTTGAGGAGGGCGGAGTCATTTGAAACCTATGAACCAATGATAATCGAGAATTATGACGGAATACTGACATTGTTGAAATGAATATATAGATATTCGAAAAACTCATTTATTGTAGAGATCATTTTTTTATTTTTATTTTATATGGCAAAGCCGGCCATTAATCGCTCGTATACAGGAAACTGACAGGCCTGACTGCTGCTATGCAAATCTGGCTGATCAGTGGATCTACTAATATGCAGATCTCACTGATCAGCCAGGCTGCTAATATGCAAATCAGGCCGATCAGTCACTGTATATTTTAGAAAATATCATATATTTTCACTAGCTCTGACAATTGGCAGGTGAACAGTGAACTGCATTGATGAAAGGTATTACCCAGAAACATTAGTGTCTGCAGTTTGTTTACATGCCAACACAAGAGCAAGAATGAGGGGCTCATTCTATTGACATGGCTTTAAAAAAGAGGCGGTTTGCATAATTGCAAACGAATCGAATATTATTATTAATCTTCGAAAAACTCAGATTACATATATATATATATATATATATATATGCAACGGTACTATGGACATGTAGTTAGAATGTCTAAGGAAAAAGAGGCAGGACAGATTTTATGATCATTGCCAACCGGAAGAGACCCAGAGTTTGACAACCAGCAAGAAAGTTGAACAGCATTTATAAATTCGGTAGATCTTACTTGATCCATCTGGATCATTTGGAGACAGTTACTTCTGATAGGACTCTCTAGAAGGCATGTCTGAGAACTCTTCCCCCCAACCCTCTGAGGAATATCTGGGTTAAATAGAAGAGAAGAAAGAATAACATAATAGAAAGATGGTACACATCGAAATATCTTCCAATGTTAACTACTCTTGGTAGAGCTTGCTGCAATTCACCACACGAAAGCTCTCGATCAATGGAATTGAATCGGCATTACTCTTAATACAAAATTTGTCAAAAAAAGGTTTTGTCGTCTGAAAGATAGAACGCAGGGAAAATAACGACATAAGAAATTAATCAACTTCTGAATAAATATACTTTAAGACATGTACATAGTAATCTTTCTCTCGTTTGTGCAGAAATAGAAGCTTTCGTCGTATTTTTTTACTGAAGAAACTTCAGTAAAAACATACAGTTTTTGAAATAGTGAGCGAGTTTGAAATTAGAAATAGAAGCTTTCACTGTATGTTTTTACTAAAGTTTCTTGAGTAAAAAAAATACGACGAAAGTTCTATATATATATAAAGCTTCTATATATATATATATATATATATATATATATATATATAAAGCTTCTCTCTCTCTCTCTCTCTCTCTCTCTCTCTCTCTCTCTCTCTCTCTCTATCTCTCTCTCTCTCTCTGTCTCTCTCTCTCTCTCTCTCTCTCTCTCTCTCTCTCTCTCTCTCTCTCTCTCTCTCTCTCTCTCTATATATATATATATATATATATATATATATATATATATATATATAACGAAGGAAATGTGGTAAGGAACCAGATGGACCATAACGCACCAAAGTACTCAATACTTAGGGTAGTAGTCCAGAATTAGCCGTCGAAACGGCTTGAGCTCAGCCGTCGGAGTCCTACTCGTTCCTATTATATATATATATATATATATACATACATACACACACACATATAAATGTTTGTATACATTATTTTGAGTATATTAATCTAGTCAGGTAGTCATAAAACTACTTTCAGGAAAACATATATAAATATTGATATATATGTCAGGATAAATAGTTTTATACTGCTATAATATTATAATTATATCTCGACCTTTTGCATTAATTCCTTTCAACTCTAATGTATAGGAATGTTTACTGTTGTATAGCCTTTGACAGGCAACAACAATGTCAGCATATATACGTTTGATTGATTCGTCTGTAAAAGATTTACGGTATCATGAGGAGAGTGTGTGCTTATAAAAATAGATAGGTGAATATTTAATGAAACAGCTTTATAACTTTATGACTTTCGGCGTCACAACTAAAATTTCATTGTAAATATTGCATATTTGTAAGAGAGAGATATAGCTGCTTGACTCTATGTCAATATTACAGTGTCGGTTGAGTTGAAATCCCGCTGAGGTTAACTTTGCCTTTCATACTTATGGTGTCGATAAAATAAAGTACTAGTAATGCACTGGGGTCGAATCAATCGACGTTTTCCTCCCCTAAAATTGTTGCCTTGTGCCTAAATCAGAAACCATTATTTTGATCGAACCCTAGGGTGGTGGATTGGCATTGTACTATTTGTTCTGACTCTTTACCAAGGTGGTAAATTGGCAGTATCGGTAGAGCGTCAGATAACATGCTTTGCGGCATATAGTTACATTTCTACACATTCTGAGTTCAAATCTCGCCGAAGTTAGCTTAATCTTTCATCCTCATACGATCGATAAAAAATAGCACAATGTATTGATTTAGTCGACGTTCCCTCCCCCAAAATTACTGGTTTTGTGTCTAAATCAGAAGCCATTATTCTAATTGAACGCTAAATGTTTAAGGTAATAACAAATCATGTAGGATTAGGACTTAGAACATAAAAATGTACAACTAATTTCTAGGAGACATACAGACCGACAACCTATTGTTTCTTTCATTTCACTGCCTCTAAACTGTTTTTATTGCTATTATTTAACGCCAAGTAAGCTCTGAAAAGCATGAGATTAGACCGTCGTCTTGTATAACAGGGACTATATTGGCCTACGAATCATTTAATACGACAGGCTGTTATTTCTACCATGTCAAGTAACCACATAAAGCAGCGGGAATGAACCAATGGCACCGTGTCTGCTAGGTCAAACTACAAGTCTTCACGTGACATACAGCTTTGAAAAAAATAAAAAATAGCCCCTCAATATAAATTATAAAATGATTATCTATGATCTGAAACTAAAATGCTTGTATACATGTGGTACCCGAATACCATGATTATAAAATGAATTAATATGTCGACAAGCCTGTCTGACACTGCTTACCATTATTGGTATAGTGGTTCTCTCGTTGGTCGACTAGGATTTAGTGAGTCATGAACTAGATAAGTGGTGGAGCCTATTTCGTCTTCAAATCTATCGACTGACCTCCATTAGAATTTGCTGAAACACACAGAAAGTGAATTCAAATAAGAACCCAGCCAGAGATAAAGCCCACATTTAGTTAGATATGAGCTTGCTTAGTTGGAATTGTAGCTTTGTTGTTTAGTATTGATCAGACAAACCTATACCTTAACGGATTCTAGCAATGATAAACTCAATTTTCTTTCAGGATTCACTATCATATGCCTTCTTCATTTCTTTCGAAACTGTAGGGAACGATATAAAGGAGATTTGGCTGTTATTTCTAGGAAGTTGAGTGTGTATAGGAAGACTTTCTAATTGGCCCATTCCATCATATTGCCAATCTGCCAACGCATATATACACATAATAAACACATGTATAAACGCTTGTCTATAAAAATCATATATACATATTCGCAGGCGGTAATATATAATTTAATGACAGGAAATACGTTTTGATGTTGGTTTTTATCACAAAATTAATTAAACGCAAGATAAATTCAGATATATGCTGGAAGATATTTTTCAGAGGCTTTTCTTCGGGACACAAATTAAGTAATGCAATAAAATATGTTGTAATATCTCAATCATTTCATAATTACTGATTTTTCTATTAATTCATTCTATGCCAAACCAAACATCCCCATTAAGACTATCTCTTCCTTAATTAAAAATCTGTTAATGTGTTCATTATATACACACATATATATATAGACGTTCATATAAACACATAAGCATATGTGCACATACACACACACCCACACACACACACACACTCTCTCTCACCTCATATATATATACACAAATACAGTCTCCAACCAACTGAGACAATCTTCTCAATTTCTAAACTGAAACTCTAATATAGAGTTGTTCCGTGATGGAAGAGAGAAGAGGAGAGGGAAGAGATTGATAGAGGGATATATATATATATATATATATATATATATATATATATAGAGAGAGAGAGAGATAGATAGATAGATAGATAGTTATATATATATAGGAAAAGAGCGAGGACCCAGATGGCTGAGCACTGGCCGTTTCGACAGCTAGATCCGTTCCGTCGGAGCTCAGCCGTCGGGGTCCTGACTCTTTTCCTATTACCTACTCTACTATCCTAAGTATCGAGTACTCTGGTGCATTATGGTCCACATGGTATCTTACCACACCTTCTTTGTTATATATATATATATATATATAGGAACGAGTAGGACCCCGACGGCTAAGCTCAAGCCGTTTCGACGGCTAATTCTGGACTAAAGATTTTTTAGTCCAGAATTAGCCGTCGAAACGGCTTGAGCTTAGCCGTCGGGGTCCTACTCGTTCCTATTACCCACTCTACAACCCTAAGTATTGAGTACTTTGGTGCGTTATGGTCCACCTGGTTCCTTACCACATTTCCTTCGTTATATATATATATATATATATATATATATATATATATAGAGAGAGAGAGAGAGAGAGGTGAGGAACTTAGTGTAATTTCCATCCGAATAAGATGGTCCAAAATAATTGTGGCCTATCTTTTTTTACACCATACTCCCCATGGAATGTAAGAAAAACCTACGAACATATGAGTATATAACCAGTAACACCTCACTTATCTATCTATCTATCTATCTCTCAACCCCCTCGCTCTCTTTCTTTATATATATATATATATATATATATCTAATATATATTTGTGAAATGGGTGGTGGTTGAAATTCAGATGTGCACGGTTAAAAGGTAGTAGACGTGGTCGGACGGACTTGAAAATATACACACCTATGTAAAAAGTACCAAGGAAGCAAATAGACGAGGTTCCAAATTTCTAACTTGAAAAATGTGGTCCCTAGGGCCCCCAAACGGTCTATTTACTATCGCGTTCGGTGAGTTATTTCCCCCTGTTCTAATACTTGGATGAGTTATTTACAATTTCATACACATTTTTAAACTCATCAACGTTCTTTCGCTGTTAACATACAGTACCAATAATTTGAAAATTATTATTGAAAGTTTATTATAAAGAAGCAGTTTCAGGAAAAAAAATAGAAATATGCACTTGGGGCTGGACGGCGTACAATGAGAAGTGGAGCGACGTGAAAAGCGTTGTTTATTAACAGCGAAATAGCAATGTCGATGATATGCAAGTTTGAAAATGCAGATTAATAAACTGTTGCCTTCTACAGTACGTTTCATTTTCACAGTACCGTTTTATGAAATCGATTCTGCAGTACGGTCACTGTTTTTCATCAAAAGAAATAAAACCCTTAAATTGCGAAGAAGGGACGCGTGTTTTTATCAGTAAGTAGTATTTTTCAAATTGCATATCATCGACATTGCTATTTCGCTGTTAATAAACAACGCTTTTCACGTCGCTCCACTTCTCATTGTACGCCGTACAGCCCCAAGTGCATATTTCTATTTTTTTTCCTGAAACTGCTTCTTTATAATAAACTTTCAATAATATTTTTCAAATTATTAACTTAATAAAAAGTGGCCCCGGGTGCAACCGGGCTCAGCTGCTAGTATATATATATTTGTGGTAAGGTTGCTTGGATGCGTCCGTAGGCGGTATGCCGGTTGAGCAGAGTATGATAATATGGAAAACGAAGAATCAGTGATGCACCGGAACACACATTTATTACGTATTACAAATGTTTTTCCGGCGAACAGCTCGAGGTGCGATCTGTTTGTGAATCGAACCTGACTCTGGATTCGCAAGTTCCTCAGATACGTCTAGTGATTTCGAAGTAAATTGTCTTTCTGCTTTCAACTTTCTGCTTTCGACTTTCTATCGTCTGCCTTCATCCGATGTATCACTGATTCTTCGTTTTCCATATCACACACACACACACACACACACACACACACACACACACACACACACACACACACACACACACACACACACACATATATATATATATATAAAATTAGAAATATAAGCTTCCACCGTATTTTTGACTAAAGAAATTTTAGCCTGATAGTGGGGTTTACAACCCTCAGAGAAATGGAAAAAGATCAGTATTGACGTACATTTCGCTAAGGGTTCGAAACCCCACTATCAGGCTAACATTTCTTTAGTCAAAAATACGGTGAAAGCTTATATTTCTAATTTTCAAACTCGCTCACTGTTTTCAAAACATACTTAACTTGATATATATATATATATATATATACGCGCACACAGACGCATACATACACATACACAATAAAATAAAGAATAATGCAAATAAGAAAAAATATAAAAAGGTGAGGGGGAGAAGAGCAAGAGAGAAAAGAAAGAAGAAAAGAAAGACAGAAAGCAAGAGAGAAAGGGAAAGAAAATAGGTCTTTAGTATAGGTTTTCTTGGAGTTATGGTTTTTCTTTTTATCTCGCGATGGTTTTGTGTGTGTGTGTGTGTGTGTGTGTGTGTGTGTGTGTGTGTCAGTGTGTCTATGTGGTTGCAAGTGTTTCCATACAGGCATGTGTTGGTTATTCCTATCCATAGATCACTATTTATTGTCTAATGGGGAAATCACATATTCAATTGTGGCTTGTATAAGTTAATGAATTTACAAGAACCTTTGCAGAAACAATCAAGCTACCAACCTCAACCCACCCAAACCACAGACATTATTCCCCTCAACCTGAAATACAGTAAAAAACCACATCAGAAAGAACACACAAAATCACCCCAATATTCACAATCATAAAAGAATCTCTCAAAGAACCAAACTACAAAACAACAGAGGGCGCCCTCAGAACATAAACCATACGGATTTCAGAAGAAATTCACCCTGACGACGTGGAATTGCAACAAAACTCACACATAAAAGCGACTATAACAGGTACCACATCCTACCTTACAATAATTTCCATTAAAAAAAAATCACCCAACAGAAACAGTCGCAATCAAAACAACAATCTTTTTTTTAGCAAAAAGACAGAAATACCAGGACACACGATGGCCCCCACACATAAAAAATCGAAGATAACTAACTTTTCAAAGAACTCCTTGACAAACACCCAAATTAAGTAAGGGACTGAAATTTAGACCCACCCCAAAACAATCAAATTTCCCCGAAATGAAAAACATCATGGAATTCTGTCGAAAACTTAAGCTAGCAGAATTTTATCTCCGAAAATCATGACAATGAAGACGAGTTAGTAATAAAAGTGATTCTTTTTTTTTTAAAAAAGGAAACAATAATGCAGTAGACTCCTACTGCGAACACATAATGAATTTCCCCATTGGAAAACATTGGAAATAGAAACAACAAATCAAATTTCTCAAAGCATGAATGGAAGAACTTAATTGATTTACAAAAAACCCCCACTGAAATCACCATTAAAGAAGCTGATAAAGGTAACACTGTTGTCATCATTAACACGAACTACTATAAAGATCTGGCACTATAAAGATCTGGCATCTAAAATGTTAGAAGATAACAGTTACTATGAAAAAATCCTCTAGCTACAAACAATAAAAACAATGAAAAATCTTCTAACTCTTCAAAATAAGTATCTAACTCTTCAAAATAAGTACTGCAAAGGTCTCGCCACAAAAGAAATCGATTACATAAGCCACTTCAAACGCTCAGCTAGCATAGTCCTGCCGAAACCACAAAATTGCAAACAGATAAATGACGCTTGTAAAACCTCGACAACCAAATACATCCAGTTAACAACTCTTAAGGATTTAAAGCTGCAGCCAATTATAGTAGGCCATCACTTGCAATCGAATAACTCGTTGGTATATGTTACGTTTGCGCTAAGGATTTTTTTTAAGTGTCCTTGCAATCGTGAGCAGACTTAAACACTTTCTCTGCCCTTCTAGCAGAGATAGACTATATAATATATCAGATGTTCTGATTTGCTGTTCATTTCTCCATTTATGTTAAATAATTGTCCGGAACTAGTATTAAATTAGTTTCATACGGCGCTACTGTATGTCAGACACAAGTTTTATTGGAAAGTTTGAAATTATTTTCTGATGTAAATATTCCTCTGTGAGAGTTTTTGAGGGTCTTTGGTTGGCGAGATCTTGCATTTTTATGCATTGTAACATGATGAGCAGGTTTACATTAATGCTGGCAAATAAGTTTGCTACTTTTCGATCCTAATTTTTAATAAACAGAATAATATATTCCTCAACTTTCTATCTAGAAGTGTATCCAGTTGTTTCTTTGCCTTTTTAATCCCGTAATCTATTAAATTCAACTGTTTTATTTCCATTTACAATAAACTTTATCAAATTATATTATACCAAAGGGTCTTATAATCCCTCTCTCTCTCTCTCTCTCTCTCTCTCGCTCTCTCTCTCTCTCTCTCTCTCTCTCTCTCTCTCTCTCTCTCTCTCTCTCTCTCTCTCTCTCTATATATATATATATATATATATATATATATACATATATATATCATTCACAAAGCATTGCTCAATTTATCAATGAAAACATTTGCCTAAGAGTTACGCATTAATGTTCAAATTTAAAAAAAAATGAAATGCGTGATGTCGCTTAATATTAATTTCAGAATATATATTTTCAGACAAATATGTGTATTTTAGCTTTAACGTGTGTAAATGATTTTCAGTCTATATGATCGCAGCCCCAATTGAATAATTTAAACAATAAACAAATATGTTAAATACTCGTAAAAAGTTAATTCTTTAAATTAGATCCTTATATTTTATCCCACGTGAGTTTCCTTTACTTCTGCTTTCGTTTACATTACCCCCGTTGTGGCAACGACAAGATAAAAGTGATGAGCTTTTATTCATCATCAAACGACTTGAAGATACTTCTGTAAATATTACGTTCAATACTACCAACGAATTTAATCAAGAAAGACTGGCGTGAAATTATTCCTGTATTGCCAACATGTCACGTGCGATACATAGAATCATACATCTCTAGATGATACGAGCCAACTCGTAGTAGGTCTCTATGGACTCACTTCACCCGCTAGAAATAACAGCCATATAGCCATTAAATTACAGCCTACCGTATTATAAAATAAAAGGGCACTAAGAATAATTTAATTATAGATTCATTATGTGCGAATAAAAAAGAACAAGAAGGTGACGACTGATGGGTATTTGAAAATATGTCAGATCAAATCGAGTAGCCATAGGGCTAAAATATTGACTAGGGATAGAAAATATTTCAACTCCAACAACTATTAACACTTTAGAAAGCTTAAGGGAGCTACTATTTCTCTCGTCACCCTTCTTGTATGCACTCAAGACCCTGCATTAATAACTATACCAAATCCTCTGTCTTCAGAAGATCTTCTCTTCGAAATTCTTCCAAGAGGATCGTTAATCACGTGAAGTTCACCGTTTTCGCCGGGTCTATGAAGACCATGGAAAAACCATGGAAACAACCTCTTCTTCCAGACCAAACCATTAAAATATAACAATGGCAATAGCAATACTAGATAATAGCTCCATGATCCCTAAACACTCTATCGAGTTCATTGCCGCTAAGCCTTTAAACAGCAATCCTAATTACAATTTTTTTCTTTAATCAACACAAAGACTTTTCTAAATAGTCTAAAGAACTCTTGTACTATATCTAAATATTCCTCCTTAAATCTAGATGGCCAGAATGGTTGATATTCTTTATTGTCTGAATACTTCATGCTTGTAACCTTAGAGGTATGTAAATCAAAGCTGACGCCCGTAAGAATTAAAAAATGATAGTATCAAGGGACGCAACTAGGGACTTAGTCTAGTATTCTATCTACTATTTCTGCCTCCTCACTATCTTGGTATTGTTAAATATTTGCAGGAAAAGGGTTGTATAACTATATGATTTATACTTATTTTTATTAAATTCTGAGAGATGAAAGATAAAGGAAAGATCCATAAGATTTGAAGTCAGAATATTAAAAGCATAATTAATTTCTACAAAACATGTTTTTTCTCTTTCTACTGTCTTTCAGTTTGTTAAAAACTGCGTCGATTAATGAATTCTTAAAAAATCAATGATTTACAAAATAGACAAAAGGAAAATGTCCTACTCACTACGGCTTTTGATTGAAGTAATTACTTCATGTATAAAACATCATATCTCCTAGAAAGTTTCATCAAATATACTAAGAAAACCGAAGAAAACCTTTTAATGGCGTAGTCAGTAGAGGAAGTCTGAGGCCAAGATCCTTTACAGAGCAGCTGATGAATATTGAAACGTTTTCAGTAAAACCCTCCAAATTCTTCATTAATTAATTAAAATATAAAGTATTTTATTAGAATACCGCAACAAAAGGGTTAAGACGGAGATGAATGTTTTGAATGAGATTTACTTGTTATTACCAGGAGACTGTACTTCCGCATATAGGCTTCTTCAGTTACTCACCACCGATTTACTCTCGTTGTTATTGTTTAACCTAAGTTCAGCCCTCCTCATGTAGGCCTATGTTCCAAGGTGTTGCTACCGTAACCCTTACCTCGCATTATACAGGTAGGATATGCTGACCTTGTGTCTATACAAGAAACCATTATACAGGTAGGATTACATTAACTTGTGCGTCTTTTATCTAAGAGAGTAGGTTTTGATTTGAGGAAGAGCTGGCTGTTATTACTAAGCTACCTTGATGGTTCTTTAAATATTCTCACATAGTTGAAGAGATGGTACATCAAAATCTTCTCAGTTTTTAAAATCTCCATTTGTATATAATTACCAACGATATATTTACTTCATTGCCATTATACAGTCAGACTTTGTGTTGGGTAAAAACATTTGAAAAAAAAAATGGAATAAATTAGTTTCCTGTAAGAAAGGGGAAAATCTAATGTATCGTTTCGGAGAGAACCCTTAATCGGAGAGAGATGATTTCTAATAGTACCGAAATAGATATATTAGGACTAGTAAGAAATGGAGAAAAATAAAAGGAAAATAGTGAGAGTTAAGAGTGGGCGGAGGTCCAGAAGAGGAAACTAATGAGTTATTTTTACTGTTTAGTCAGGGAAGGGCATCGTCTATTACCCTTTTCAGGGATACTAGACTGGGAGGAAGAGGACAGATGTCTTCAAATCGGAGACCTCACTGTAATGCTTGCAACTGAGTGCATTTTATTAAATGAACCATAGGGCTAGGTAGAGGTGTTAAACAACGGTCAAATCAAGCAGATAATGGACAGGAGCATTGGCAAATTTGAAATGTAATGAGGAAAATAACGGGTAAAGATAAGAAGAAACAAAGACAACTAGGAAATGATATATACTCTCAACCAACCAAACTTGGCATCGAATCTACAAAACTTTAGAATGAGAAAAATTACACCTTGAATAAATCGAAATTATCTTCAGTCAGCTATTCTGAACAAAAGGCGGGAATATTCTTTGATTAGAGGTCTGCTATATGAGACCTATTGGCTAAATCCTCCTCCTTGTTTCTTTCTAGGTAGCCGCATTAGTAGTAGTAGTAGTGGTAGTAGTAGTAGTGGTAGTAGTAATGGTGGTAGTGTTAGTATTAGTAGTAGTAGTGGTAGTGGTAGTAATAGTAGTAGTAGTAATAGTAGTAGTAGTAGTAGTAGTAGAAGCAGCAGCGGCAACACACACACTCTTTCACACCTATACATGCACACACACACACACACACACACACACACACACACACACACACACACACACACGCACGCACACACACACACACACACACACACACACACACACACACACTAAATTTCAATCTTTGAAACACACAAAGACAGACTTTCTCGAACAAATATGCACAAGCTCCCGAACACACGCACACATACTCACAAACACACGCACATTCACCTATATACACTGTTTCTGTTACACATACCCAGCTACACACGTTTCATTGCCTACACATAGCATACACATAGGAAACACATAAGAAACACACATGTGCTTATTCGTATACAATCAAAATCTCGCTCTCACACATACAATCTGATTATCTATCAGACACTCTTTATTATAAACACACACATACGCACACACAAACACCCTCATACATATATACATACACATATACATGCACATATACACACATACACATGTGTACATATACATTTACACACATATACACACATAGATACACACATATACATACACACATATACATACACACATACGCACATATGTACATATACACTTAATCACGAAGATACATACACATACACATACACACATACATACACACACACACGCACATATACACAAATATGCACGTATACACGAAGATTCATATACATACATATACATACACACATACATATGCACGCGCATACATATACATACACATATGTACATATACACTTATATACAAAGATGCATACATACATACATACACACATACATACACATATAGACACTCATATACACACATACACATATACACATATGTACATATACACGTATACACGAAGATGCATACACACATATATATACATATACACGCATATATACACTCAAACACATATACACATATGCACGTATACACGAAGATTCATATACATACACATACATGCACACATACAGACAAATATACACGCGCATACACACACACATACACACACACATCACACATACACATATGTACATACACACATATGCACATATGCACATATACACGAAGATACATATATACATACACACTGTATGTTCATTTGTCAATCGTTCTCCCTATAGTTCTATCTGTTCCTTTCACTATGTCTCCCTTTTAATCACACAGACACATATACACACATATACACATAGAAACATACACACAAATATGTACGCATATACACACATACATACATGCATATGCACATGCACACACACACACATACACATGCACATGCACACGTACACATACACATATACGCATACACATATACACATACAAACATACACACACACACACATACACACCTACACATACACATAGACACAAATACATACACATATACACACATACACACATACACACATCCACACATACACATGCACACATGCACATACCCACATACACATGCACACATTCACATACAAATATACACACATTCATATACCCATACACACATATACACACATACACACATACACATACACATATACACATGCACACATACAAATACATCCACAATCCACACTGTCCATTCCGTTGCCACTCTCTCTGCCTCCCCCTATATCTATCTCTTCCTCTGACTATCACTCTCTACGTATCGCCCCCCCCACCTCTCTTGATTCTATCTGTTATTTTTGCACCACTCCACATCAGAATCTCTCTCTGTTCTTTTATTATTCTGTAAATCTGCTCGGACCGTTGCACATATTCCTTTAACCCTCTCTTTAGATTCTTCTCTTTTGCTCTGTCCCGTTGTCTTTCAATTCTTACTCTCTCTTACAACTATCACTTACCCCTCACTATCATTCATTAGCTCTCACTATTCCTCTCTACATTTGTTCTCGGTATCTTTCTCACTGTGTCACAGACACAAATATCTACAATAAAACCGACACACACACACATACACACAGAGATACACACACACACACAGATGCACAAACACACACACACCTGAAACAAACTTAGACAAACATATACACGCAAACACCTTCCATAATACAAAATCCATCAGGCACTCACAGACACACACACACACATACATACGCAAAAAATGCACACGCACACACACACACGCGCGTAACACATACATACATACAAACAAACGTGTACTGCAGTACAACTTACACAATGCATGCACACAAAGTCTCATTTTTTTTCTACAATCTGTACCAAGAATACACACACACACGCACACACACACACACACACACACACACACACACACATACACACACACACACACACACACACACACACACACACACACACACACACATATATATATACAATGTGCATCCCGCATGCCTGCGTACACACACACACACACAAATAAACTCCTACAATACCACCTGAAACAAACTTAGACAAACATATACACGCAAACACCTTCCATAATACAAAATGCATCAGGCACTCACAGACACACACACACACATACATACGCAAAAAATGCACACGCACACGCACACACGTGTAAATGCAAATATGCGCACACACACACAGACACATACATGCACACACACACACACACACACGCATATATATATATGTGTACACATATATATATATATATAATACATACAATAGTGGTACGTCACACCAACTACGTCACATCAACGTTGATGCTATATAGCAAAGCCATTGCGCATGATCGATTTGCTTGGATGGTAACGTGCAAGAAAGTGGCTGCTGTCAAACTGTAAACAAAGTTTGCTGGGCTCCCTAGAGATATACTGGCTGCAATCCATCACAACTAGCAAGCAAATGCATCTTTCTCACGCCTTAACTATCAAAACGAGTGGTATTCCCGTGGGAACGAAAGCTATATAAGAACCCTTTCAATTCTTGCCTCTCTTCTTCTTCTTTTAACAATGTTTAGCTCTGACAGTTTTAGACATTAGAGGGCCGCTGCTTAAAAACCGCAGGCATTTCGTGTGGCATGTAATCAACTGCGTAATTTCTGAACATCGACTGCCTCCTATTTGTGTAGGTACACTAATCACACTCGCGCACACGCATACGCATGCAAACACGCGCACATCCACGCTCATGTAGGTTCATAACTTCCCTATACGTGTCATACACACGAGTCATTCAGTACACATTCAGTACACACACACACACACACACATATATATATATATATATATATATATATATATACCCATATAAAATATATTTATAGATATGTCTACGTTAAGTAGCTACTCCGAGTTTCTCATCCTCGGTTCTCGTAAGCATAGGAAGTGGAAATCTCCACGTATTGCATTACGTTGAAATTTACACCAACATGTATCCATAATTGCCTAAATTATCTATCTCTATATATATATATATATATATATGTATCTATCTATCTAACCATCATATATATATATATCTACATCTATCAACCTATCTATGCGTGTATATATATGTATACACTCACACACACACACACACACACACACACACACACACACACACACACACACACACACACACACACACACACACACACACACACACACATATATATATATATATGTCTATATATATATATATATGCACCCTTGTCCTATCTTGTAATCATTGCATTACGTCTTCAGTTTGGTGCATCTTCGGTTTCGTACGCACACTTTCTGCGTAGTTTTCTTTGTCCATTTAGTTGAAGTTGTTTTACCATATGTTGCCGTATCGACTTGTATTGCAATTGCTGGTGCTCTGGAGTGAGTGATTACGTCCTTAGTTTCATCGAAATCATGGTGATCTCCAGCGGACAGCCAATGTGTCCGTTTGTTCGTTTTGCACCGATTTTCCAACGTCCTTTACCATGGAGTGCGCTCAGAATTTGACTACTACTACTACTACTACTACTACTACTACTACTACTACTACTACTATTAACTACTACTACTACTACTACTACTACTACTACTACTACTACTACTACTACTACTACTACTACTACTACTACTACTACTACTACACACACGCATGTGTGTGTTTGTGTGTAATCTGTAACGTAAGTTGAGGAAATGCAAATGGACTCTGCAACGGTAGTACATTATGTGAAGCTGGGGAGTAATACTTTACTATGATATGATAATCGATCCTATACTGTATAGTATTGTGATGTGTAGTTCTGTATTATTATTATGTGAAGGGGCGGCGATTTGGCAGTATCGGTAGTGGGTTGGACGCCATGCTTTCCAGCATAGTTACGTCCTATTACGGTCTGAGTTCAAATCCCGTCGAGGTTAACTTTGCCTTTCATCCTTACGGGGTCAATAAAATAAAGTACCAGTAATGTACTGGGTATTTGCTGTCCTTGTGCCAAAAGTAGAAACAATTATTATGTGAAGGCCGTTCAAGTACTGTACTAATATAATGGGAAATTCTACTCTGACGGTTCGGTATATCATTTTGAAGGAAATAATAAAACGGGGCTCTGATTTCTGGCAATAATCATCAACTTGGAGAGGGGTGATGTCCGCCGAGCAGGCTATCTTAACCTAGACACCTTACATATATGCGATTCTATCTGTAGTGTTAATCAAATGCCTATTAAAGTTTACGAGAGATTTACATTAATTTCATAGTTTTTAAGTAGATGAGACGACAAATCTTCAAACCACATCTTACTGTCTTAAGAAAGGAAGGACACATTTGAGAAAGTAGCTTAAGATACACCATATCTCAAAATAAAGACGGGAAGGACACTTTTGGAACGGTTTTTGAATGTATGTCTACTTGTTCACGACTGACATGCTGCTGAACAACCGCTTCTACAAATATAAGGAGCTGTGACAACCCAAACTACCCTTTTACAAAACGTTCTTTATTTTTTATGATAAGCAATCTGTCAAGTCTGTCGACTTTAAGAGGCAACATTAAGTTATCAATGTCAAGGATATATTACCCTGTGGCCATTAGCATTGTATTTGTTGTAGAAAGAAGCAATTGTGAGTTGAAGAAGTGTATAGAAGGGTGAGAGTGTGAGGATGAGTAATGGTGAGGTGAAGGAAAAAGAAATATTTTGGGGAGAGTGAGAAAGGAGTTATAGTAAAGTTGAGGGTGAGGAATGAAGGAATGGGTATAACGATTGGGAAATAGTTAGGCGAAAAATAAGAAGTATGAGAATGAGTATGATGATTGCTTTTCTTCTATATTTCTTTTTCACATATTCCTTTTATGTTATTTGAAATACTGGTTATACAACGTTGGTTTTTCTTACTTGTCACATATAAGATTCTCTTCGTTTCATGAAATATATAAATTGCCAAGTAACTTGTAACTGTTACATTGTAGTCTCCTGATTCTCTCTAATCGTTGTCTATATATAGTTTACTAACTCTAACTCGTGTATGTAACTCCCTGTTCACCTTTCTGAAGCGACTGTCTATTTTATTCAATTCAGTTTTCGTCCACGGAGGAAAATATCTTAAAATATCTCAATAATAGTATATTTCAGATGTTGATTTCCTTATTAATGGTCCGTCCTTCCATTTAGTTTTGTCTCAAAGAGTTCCTCCACTCTTCCATATTATCATCATCCTTTCCTTTCATGTTTCTTTGTTTCACCTCGTTAATAAGTAACTCATCAAAATATTAACATCTCTCTCACTATCATTTCTTTTACTTTTAATCCTTGAAAGGGCTCTTTTCCTGGATTGAACATTTGTCTACTTTTTATAACAAACATATATTTCTCAATACCTCACTGCATCCTCACCAATATTTCAGATGGAAATTAGAACAAGCGATGTCATTGAACTTAATGCCGTTTTAATTTTGGAGTAAACTTAGAAGTTATCTGTATACACTGAATGATTGGAAACATGTAATATCGATATTTATATTTTTCACTATACGAGGAGAATAACGTTCTCACAGCGGGGCTTGTAAATTAAAAACTAGTAATACAAAAATTACATTTATCTTAAAATGTTAGTATTTGTTAAAGTTTTTATAGTAATATATACAATCTGTTATATGCAGCTCGGCAGACGACACTAAAGTGATGCTGGAGATCAAGACAAACAAAGGTATTTACGCCGTCCAACAAGACCTATACACCATATAAAGCTAGGTATATGGGAATAACTTTCTTCTATGACCTCCATTACAGTCAAAAGGTCCAACAACGGAATATTTTACTGAAGTTCAATCATGGGATAATTGAAGAATCTGAACTCGTTGTTGACTTGAGTGTAGATATGCCTGCATATATATATGTTTCTCTAAACACATCTACAGATTGCCAAATGATCAGAGCCTGACTCCTAGCTGAATTTTCTATTACAGACTCAGCAAGAGTATTGAAACTCAGGAAATACCTACTTTAGCAACTTATTATTACTTGTTTTACTTTCATATCAAGCTTAATGTAAGAATCTATACCTCTTGCCCGACTACATAAGGCTTGTAAGCGTATTTATACCCAACTAAAATATTCCAGTACGCCTAAACTAACGATAGTTTCGACTGATATCTTAACACATTTTCTCAAACAATTAGCGTAATTCACTATATTACAAGATAGCAAACTCTTCTACTGAATACAGCTAAACAACTTCGTATTTAGATGTTATTGTAACTAATTATTGGCTAAAATCGTAATTGGCGCAGTTTTAAGGCTTTTACATAAAATTATAATTAAAGCCTTCCCCCCCACTTTATATATATACAGTAAATTAAATCATTAAACTTACTTACGTTCGGATTATTAAAATATTTATAATTTTGTAATAAGACAATATTCAACTATAAGGTGTACATTTTATTAATTATAATCAAGCGCGGATTCAAATTTCCTGTTTCATTTTAATCGCTAAATTGACTAATAACCCTAATTGTCCCACCCTTATTGTCAGTAAACCTGTTTACTCACTCGCACAGAATCACGTACACACACATATATATATATGCACACAGACATGATGTCTCTCCCGTGTTTTTAATTTAGTAACTTCATCTTGTGACCTCTTCATCTTCGTTGTTTACATTTAATAATCACCTCACCTCCATATTTAGTGGCTTTGCTCTCCACCAGTTAGTTAAACCATCTTATTTCAAGTAATCTTTATAAATGTACTCTCACATTCTTTCTGATACAGTCTAAGAACCTGGATTCAATCGAAACTTCGAGGTCACTGTCAGCTATTTTCATTATCATCTTCACGTGCTGGTTGCACGCATCGCCAAGACTCTCCTTCTCCGCCCGTCTCAGTCGTCAATCGCTCATTTGAAGATTGTACTCAGCATTCCCAAATAACTGTTTGTTATAGGTTCTGGAAGGTCTGTCCACGTTGGTATATCCATACGTTGGTATCCATAACAACACATCGCTGACAATGTCTTTCTTTGCTCACCAGCAGTGTCACACCGATCTGGTTTGTTTCTCACGGATTGAATGAGAGATTGTAGGTAGCTGGCAATAATGTTGCCTTTTATTGTAGGATGCTGCTTCCAGGATACGTTTAAAGTCGCTTTAAGCACTCTTGTGTACGTTCCATCAAATATCTTCCCGAGTCTCGAGCCCACGTAGTATATACATATAACCGAACTGATTTCACTGTCATTTGGAAGAATTAGTGTTTCATTCGTTTGGGGAGAATTGATTTCCAAATTGTATTTAGCCTATCCAAGGTATCCCAAGCTTTGCCGATACGCGTATTTATTTGGCTTTTAGTGCGATCTTACTTCAGGATCTTGCTTCCAAGATGAACTAGTCAATTTCTCCAGGAGGTTTGCCGATTACTGAATCTATACCGCCATCCTGGTTGTAACAAATGTATTCTGTCTTGTTCGCATTTACATAACATATTTTATCAGTAAATGTTTCTATGGTTTTAATGCATTTAATATATATAAGTTAAAAACCTATGCATCTTATAATACTTAAAATTATTTATTTTCTGTTTAAAATTCTGATATTTTTTAACATGTGCGTTCAATTGAATTGACGTCATTTTTACCCCAGTGACAACAGATCTCAATAAATAGAGGAAGCGATGTCATTAATCTTTTCTCTGCATCAGTTTTGAATTTAGTATGTGTATGTGTTTTTAAAGAACACACCAACTTTCGGTATCTAAATTCACTGTTCAACAGGTTATAATATAATATCAGCACTTTATAAAACAGTAAAATCACCATGTTAACCCAAATTAGATATATTGTATTTTCAATACATGTTGTTTTTTTGTATATGCGTATATTTTTTTCGTAATCATTTTTCATATATACATTTCGCTATTTCAAATGGAAAAAAAAAGGAAAAAAACCTACTCGATCGCTTTCAAAATTTGCAATTCAACGTTCTCTCTCTCTCTCTCTCTCTCTCTCTCTCTCTCTCTCTCTCTCTCTCTCTCTATATATATATATATATATATATATATATATATATATACACACATTCATATATATATATATATATATATATATAAATGGAATAGAATGAAACGAAATTTCATTTCTCACTCTTAGTACGGCACATACTTAAATGTAAGTATGTATGTATACGTACATACATATATGTATACAGACGTACAGTAGTATGTATATATATACACACTTGCACACATATATATTTGCACGTATCGGTTTACCGA
>OZ024741.1:95931943-95936943 GCA_964016885.1 Eledone cirrhosa
TTCACCGTAAACAAAACACTATATCACTGACAAATACGCTATCTTTGAAATGTTCTCTTTCTCTCTCTTGCTTTCTCCTCTCTCTTCATCTCTGTCTGTCCGTCTGTCTGCCTCTCTTTCTACACACACACACACACACACACACACACACACACACACACACATGTATATAGATATACAGAGTGAGAGAGGGAGAGCGAGAATGAGAGTGTGAGAGTGAGAAAGTAACGGTTTTGTAATAAACTTTCGTGACGTTTTCGCTCATAAAACAGAATTTAATACCGACATGGCGGGATGGAAAGAATACCTCCCTCCCACATGCATGTATATATATATATATATATATATATATATATATATATATATATATATATATATATTATATACACATATATATGCGTGTGTTTGTATAAATATATATATATATATGTGTGTGTGTGTGTGTTGAGAGAGAAAGGAAGAGAGAGAGAGAGAGAGAGAGAGAGAGAGAGAGAGAGAGAGAGAGAGAGAGAGAGAGAGAGAGAGAGAGAGAAGATGAGAATTACTTCTTCGCTGAAATATCCTATGTCTATATTTATCCTTATTTCACCACCAAACAGAGATTAACTGAAATGGATGGCTGTCGCCGGTGGAGGTCCACAAGTTCAAAGGTGAATACAAACAATGGAATGTCTTTTGAGTGTGCTTTATCTTTCCTGTGATGTCATGCATGGAGCTTCTGTCATGTTATAGACGCCATATTTTATCTACAGCTAAACGAGGTAGCTAACAAATGTCCCAACGAGGGACCAAGTGTAATTCTTCAAGGTTAAAACCATTAGGTAAGTGATATTTTAAGCCGAATTCTGACATAGAAAGTGTATGTGGAAGAAAATGTATATATATACATGTATATGTATATATATTTAGGGAGAGAGAGAGAGAGGGAGAGAGAGAGAGAGAGAGAGAGAGAGAGATAGAGATAGATAGAGAGAGAGAGAGAGAGAGAGAGAGAGAGAGAGAGAGAGAGAGTATTTTATGCTTAGCAAAACCTTCCACTGTTAATAAAATACTCCGTCTTGTTTGCAACCCAGAGACCTACTACATTCTATTCTGTTTAACAGCCATTCGGTATTAGTCTCATCTTAAGATATGGAATATTTAGAGCATTAAGATTGCAAACCAATTAGATTTGTAAGTAGGTTTTGATTTATCAGCCTGACACACACACAGTCATATCTTGGAAGATGGCTACCTATACGTATGTGGCGAAACCTTACATTAACCAAGTCGCTATTGTAGGAAACTAACCCTATTTTCATATTGGCATATTAATATTCATTAATTTCGGCGCCAAATCGCGAAATTTACAAATCAACATGACATTCTCTTTTGAAATCAAAGGCAATGTTACAAAGGTAGCCTCTTATTCGGCCACAGATGTCGATAGAAGCTGAGTTGGCTGTAAACACTTTCCGTCACTGCAGGCTCCACAGTTAAGTTGACTGACAGCTTGTCATAACTATCATCTCTTACTGACCCTAAATTCTTCGCTCACATCATTAGTATATCAGTCTCTCTTTCAGACCAAAAAAGTGTGTTGTTTACAATTTCGCTTACTCATGATTCTTTTATAGTTAACCTTGTGATTTTCACGAATGAATAAAAAATTTGAACATAGTTTTAAATCAAATATTTGACGAAGAAACAAATAATTCTATTTTCGGCAAACAAATGCATGCATTTTCTTCACCTTTGTCAGCCTTTTCGCCAAACCATAAATAACGGGCGTAAATTTATAGCATGAAATTTCGTGATTAATACGTACACACATATTACATTCATTACATGATTTTCAACATCATCATGCTCGATATGTATTTTCCAATGTGTTATCTTAGAAAATATACAGTAGTATCTATTAATTTCTGATAATGTTCTACAGCGTAATGTTTCTTAAACTATCAATATATTGAACTACTTAAGTTTATTTTATCTTCGTTCATTTTATCATATATCAGTCCTCAACAATTTACGATACAATATCAAATTTAATAAGTTCACAATTATTCAAGACTTGAGAGGTTTATACATTACGCATATATAAGTGAAGCCGTGTGGCTGAGTGGTTAGAGAATTGGATTCGCAATTGTGAGGTGGTGAGTTCGATTCCCGGGCCGTAACGATGCGTTATGTCCTTGCGCGAGACACTTTATTTCACGTTGCTCCTTCTACCTTGAGTTGCGACCGGCAGATAGTATTAGCAATTGGAAAGACCCGCGGAAACATTTTTTCCTCAGTCCGATTTAACGAAAGTCGATCGACAAATTTTATATATTTACCAACATCATTATACCAAACCAACATCATTTTTATACATTTGTATAATCCCTTTCTTGTATAATAATCAATTTATGCTAAACGTTCTCACGAACTACATCACACTCGCCTTTTATATATTACTTATTAATTATAACATTACTTCTACTAAATTTGTTGGTGCTTTCGTAGCTTTTACAATGTTAAATCCGTATATATATATATATATATATATATATATATATATATGAATAAAGTTAGTCCTTCATCAGTGATCTTCCAACCTTCATTGGTATTTAATCGCTTTAAAGACCATATACCGCCGGTTGGTGCGAGCAACGGCTAAAGAAAGTCGTTGGGACACGTAAATAAGGGGAACGAGCGAGACTATAAACAATCAAAGATGGTAATGCAACGAAAAGTGAGGAAGAAAGAGTCAAGTCCCAGATTTCCATGAATATAAGTTCGGTGAAATCGTGAACGAGAGAGAGTAAAGACCATCAAACCTAGTCGAAATGTGAGCAAAGAAAGAATTCCGCGCAGGTCAAACGGGAGGAAGAAGGAGTCTAGTCCCTGAATTCGGTGAACATAAGTTCTGTGAAATCGTAGACAAGAGAGAAAAAAGGAACAACCAGCCTGGTCAAGCGTGCGCGAGAAAAGAATTACGCACAGGTCAAACGGGAGGAAGTAGGAGAGGTAGTAGCAGAGAGTGAGTGAGTGAAGGGTGAGGAAGAGGCTAACAGAGAGAGTGACTGTTACATAGGGTAAAGGGAGGTGAAAGATACAGAGAAAGAGGAAGCAGTAAGAACGAAATAGACGGGTCACAGCGGAGGAAAATATATGTGTGAATATGAAAACAAACGTGCTGCGTGGTTGCAAATGGGTTACATATGAATAAAGTTAGTCCTTCATCAGTGATCTTCCAACCTTCATTGGTATTTCATCGCTTTAAAGACCATATACCTTCCGGTTGGTGCGAGCAACGGCTAAAGAAAGTCGTTGAGACACGTAAATAAGGGGAACGAGAGAGACTGTAAACAATCAAAGATGGTAATGCAACGAAAAGTGAGGAAGAAAGAGTCAAGTCCCAGATTTCATGAATATAAGTTCGGTGAAATCGTGAACGAGAGAGAGTAAAGACCATCAAACCTAGTCGAAATGTGAGCAAGGAAGGAATTCCGCACAGGTCAAACGGGAGGAAGAAGGAGTCAAGTCCCTGAATATATATATATATATATATATATATATATATATATATATATATATATATATATATATATATATATATATATATATATATATATATATATATATATATTTATTGAAAATTGAACTGATATTACTTTTTACGCCAGTCATATGTATGCTTATGGTTGATGTGCATTTTCTCCAAAAATTCCCTTTCCGTTCTTTCCTCTTCTTACACTATATCTTTCAATTTCTTCTTTTATTTCTCATATTATCTTCTGATAAAGAACTCGTGTCCGAAACGTCTAGAGATTTCTGACTGTATCAAGCGTTAAATTAATATATTCTTCCTTCTACTGTATTGTTTGCTTAGTTGTATCCGTTTACTTTACGTATATATGTATACATATCTAGACACACACACAAATACACACATACATAGATACATACACACACACGTATATATGTGTGTGTGTATGTGTGTGTCTGTGTGTGTGTGTGCGTGCACGCGTATAAATATATTCATACTTGTACTTATAGATATATGAATAAATGTGTACATATATATAAATATATATATATATATATATATATATATATATATATATATATATATATATATATATATATATATATATATATATATATACATATATTTAATGTATAATAAACAATACAGTATAATTACCTCATTAGTTGTATCCATTTACTTTACGTATATATGTATACATACCTATATACACACACAAATACACACACACATACATAGATACATACACACACACACACATACACAGATATATATGTGTGTGTGTATGTATGTGTCTATGTATGATTATACGGTATTGTTTATGATACATTAAATATTTAGCTCTGTAACTTACATAGAGCACTCTTCATTCCTCTTACTTTTTCAAATTTCAACGGAAACTTCAATACTTATATATATATATATACATATACCTTTATATATATATATATATGTGCATGCATATATATATACCTTTATATATATATATATATATATATATATATATATATATATATATATATATATATATGCATGCATATATATATATATAAGTATAGATAAATGTATATATATATATATATGTATACACACATATATATATATTTATATATAAGTTTATGTGCATGTGTGAGCTAACATCCCCAGTTACCAAACGAGGCAGGCAATAGAGGTTGTAATGACTAAATAAATAAGACGGTAAATCCTTCGAGGAAAGAACCATATCTGACAATTTTGGAGTAAGCAAAAAGAACACCAACAACAACAAAATGAACAACAACAAGAAGAAAAAAGTAAAAAGAAAAGCAAATCTAGTTTAGTGGATGCCATAAACAAATCTAGTTTCCCTTTATAATTATAGCAAAGCTGTCAGTCTCATGTAAGTTACCATATACATATGTGTGCGTACATACACTTACACACACACACACACACACACACACACACACACACACACACACACACACACACACACACACACACA
>OZ024741.1:95939443-96014443 GCA_964016885.1 Eledone cirrhosa
GGTTGTGATTGGGTGAATGTATGTTTGAGAATCGTGAGGGTGGATCTATGTTAAGTATGAAAATATTGACGTTCGGGGTAGGAATTTGTGGTGTGGATTGGACAGTTGGAGGCATGATAAAGATGAGTTTAAAAGGTGAACCGATTCGTTTATCTGTCTGTAAGAGGTCGATGAGATAGGAGCTACACCCTTTTCCTATGAAGTTGGTTTGTGATAAACAACCTGTATATATTATTTACCATTACCTGATTAGTGTTTCTTGTGGTTGCTGTTGGTTTGTTGTTGATATTGTGGTTTATTTCCAGGCCATATTTTCATCGAGCAGATTTATGATCAAATGTGCTCCAAGCATGATCATCCAACCTTTGTTTTTGACATTGGGTATCTAGGATTACACCATCCAATCTTTCTTTCTTCCTTTATTTAAGATGACAGGGATAGTGACTTAGTAAAGGTTATCTTTTGATAAGATGTTACTGTTGTTTTGTAACGCTAGTTCAAACACCGTGTTTGTTTAAGGCTTATTGTATCCAGGATTCCATTATTCTGGGTACAATTTCTCTTTATCTTTGAATACGATAAGATGTGATTTGAAGGATTATTGTCTACTATTTCAAATAGTTTAAAGGATCACGTTGAGGCTCTCTAAGTAAATGATGTCAGTGATGATTATGGACAGTGGTATAGGTGTACGATTCTGTTGTATGAACTATTTACAAACTTAAAATTCTAGTATTGTAGTTATTATTCTGCCCCAAGTTAGGTGGTGGATTGACAGACTCGTCAGAACATCTGTCGAAACGCTTTGCGGTCTTTATACCGGCTCTTTACATTCCGAGTTCAAATCCCACCGCAGTCAGTTTTGCTTTTCATCCATCCGAGGTCGATAAAGACAACTACTGGGGCCGGCATAATCAACATTCCCCAATTAGAAATCATTATTTTGCCCCAGATCGGTGAATTGGCAGTATCGGTAGAGCGTCGGACAACATGCTTTGCAGCATAGAGTTACGGCCCTCTACGGTCTGAGTTCAAATACCGCCGATGTTAACGTTGCCTTTCATCCAAAATAAAGCACCAGTAACGTACTGGGGTTGATTTAATCGACTTTCCCATCCCCCAAATTGCTGGCCTTGTGCCTATACTAGAAATCATTATTTTGCCCCAGGGCAATTCTGATCGATCAGGCAATAGTTTATATTTCATATCAGGAACTATACTGTCGAGTGTATCTCTCTTTAAGATGGCCGGTCGTGATTTGTTTTTTTATAGACGCAGACATATATGAAGAAGTTCACTTTACAATCAAGCGGTTCCAGATTCGAACTCACTGCTAGATAAATGTCTTGTACGATAGTGTTTAGTGTCGACAGAAGCTTTTCGAATGAAATTAAATACACGAATGGATTCTACTTCTAATTCAAAGGTCAGTCACGTCGCACAGTGCCTCACACTCATTCTTCATGAAGATTAATTTAAAGGTTCACGTGCCTGAAGAATACTCAGCCACTTACACAATAATTCAGTGAGAAGCTAGTCCAGTTGTTCGAACAACTGGAATCCATTTACCTCATATTAATTTATTATAACGTGTTATTCTATATAGAGAGAATAACGTCGCCATCATTGCGAATAGAATTTTAATAACGATGGTGATGGTGATGGTACTACTGTATAGGAAGGTGATGAATGTAACAAAGCTTAGAGATTGGAATTAGTATTGATGGTAATGGTAAGAGAGTTGTGACCTTGTTGTGTTAATCATGATGATGGTTAGTTGAGCCTATAAAGTAAAGGTTGTTTTAAATGCATATAATGCTGATTTCTAAATTTGGCAAAAGGCCAGCAAATTTTAGGGAAAGGGGAAATCTGATTAAATCAAGCCCAATGTTTAACTGGTATTTTATTTTATAGACCACAGAAGGATAAAAAGCAAAATAAAATCATTATCGGGGTTTGAACAAGAACACATGCTACAATGGCATTTTACCGATTGCGCTACCAATTCTGCCACTCCACAACCCTCTTGTAAAATTAGTTTCTGATTTAGGTACATGGCCAACAATTTGGGGGATGGGGAAAGTCGATTAAATCGGCCCCAGTGCATTACTGGTACTTTATTTTATCGATCCCGTAAGGCAAAGCTAACCTCGGCAGGATTTGGACACAGAATATAAAGGGCCGTAACTCTGTGCCATAAAGAATGTTGTCCGACGTTCCACCGATACTGCCAATCCTATATTGATTGATGTTTAGTATACTGCCAATCCTATATTGAGGTTTAGTATTTATGATGGTAATAGTGTTGATACTTGTGCTACTGTTGTTGATGGCATTGGTAAGCATGTTGTTCAACTTCAGATTAATCCTAATTGAAGAGATCTGTGAACAAAGGTATTTCAACAAAAGTTATTCGTCTTTTTAGAGGTATATGTATGGAATTATCCAGTATGTCCTTTCTTTTTCCAAGAGAGTAATGTGTGATTTGAGGGAAATCTGGCTGCTATTTCTTGCAGGTAGGGCTACCAGTTAGCTCATTGTTGACTCGGTAGTAGGGGTGGTGATGGATATGGATTGATATAACAACAACGGTATTAACGGGATGGTGGTAGTTTTGGTGATGATGAGGATGATTGTAAGAGTGATGTATGGGGGATCATGCTGGTGTTACAGACAATTGTAGTGTAGTCTAAAAGACTCTGATTTCAATACAGTGTATCCTGGACAACACTGCACAGTATGTTTATTTTCAAGATGGTGGTGTTCTTTGACGGAAATTTTGCTGCCATTTCTAAAAGGGTGAGTAACCAGATCGAGGCTCAGTCGTTGATTCGAGTTCTCTCGAGTAAATTATGACAGTAATTGATATAATAAGTGTTTGTTAGTTACGTTGATAGTAATAGGATCATAATGTTTAACATGTTGCAGTTGGTAGCGTTGGTTAAATAAACTGTGGTGGTAATCTAAACTATAATAAAATAAGAAGTGCGAGACTGCATACGGTTTATAATTTTTTTATCCACTTAGTAAAGTAAGTTGGATTACTTTGAATAAATAATGAATGGATATTACATAATTTATCTACTAAATTTCGTGGCTGTTCATTAAATATATTTTATTACTTATTTAAAGATTCACTTCTTTAAAATTTTCACATGTCAACACTTCCGGTTAGCGATCGTTTAAATAAACATTCATATATTTCTGTCACTAATTTTCTCCTAATGCAGTTTATATATAATATCGTCTTTTTTTAATGTATCATGGATTACATTACTGATTACATAAGAGAGTGTAACACAGTCTTCGTTCAATTTCTGTGTATATTGTCAATTACGATTTTATTTGATGTATCATATCTACATGCATATATACCTGCGTATAATATCAATATACACACTACACATGCTAGCAGAAAACCACCAGAAGGGTGGTTTTTCTGCTAGTACTTTTAATGTTGATGGTATTCATATCAGCCTTTCAGCTGAATGCTAAAGTCAGATTATAATAAACAGAATGACATATAACAATATATAACAATCCGATCATCCAGTCATCTATGTTTACATAGAATAGGACTAAAACATCATTCTGAAAACGATACCATAATATCATGATTATACTTAAAGCGAAGGTCAGCTAAACGCAGATTAATTCTGATTAAGCCAGATGGGATCAGGTGAGGTTATATGAGGGTCAGATGATATCTCAATAACAAAAGAATTGGATACGAGAGTTGGTATTGCTTTACATCCTACTTTCACCGTTTGTAATAAATAAATATCATAAGATGTTACACCCTTAATATTCGGGTTTATGTTTCGTTCATCATCTGTAAGTGATAAGGCTTATTGCCTATTCTATATTTATGATGTTTTAACATGAAATCATAGACGCTACATTATAACCTGTTATTTTCGTTTGGATTATATCTATCTATCTATTTATTTATCTATCTGTCTATCTATCTATCTATCTATCTATCTATCTATCTATCTATCTATCTATCTATCTATCTATCTATCTATCTATCTATCTATCTATCTATCTATCTCGGAGAAGATAGACGTGTGTTTGTTTCGCTCCTGCATTTTGTCGGAATTTATTACGAGAGGCGGTAGGTTTGTTTAAGTAACTTGTTATTTGTTGTATTTAAACCCTCGCCTGGGCCTGCAGACGTTGGGTAAAATAAATTTCGCCCCTTTTTGGGGCGAAATTTAATAGTTATAATTTGTCGATAAAAAGTCGTTTAGTGACAATGGACGCCATTAATACGACGCATGCCACGCCCCCCAAGGAAAGTGACAGAGAGAAGGTAGCAGAACAACGCTGTAAGCCTTCCCTCCTCACTGCCGCAAAAGACACCACGGAATCAAAAGAAAAAATTGTGGAATTGGGTGAAAACCCCAAAAGTAACAATTACACAAACAAGAACAACAATGACAATAATAACACAACCAACAAAAGCAACAATGACAATAACAACACAACCAACAACAGCAACAATGACAACACCAACAACGGAAAAAAGCAAGCCAACACGAATAACAACAACAACAATGATAACAACACGAAAGAAAACGGACCCACAGCTGCAGTCTCCTTCGCACAGGCAGTCCGAGAAACGCAGACATACAAGGCACTGGACATCTCGATTGCCAAGAAATTGCTGAAAGAAGCAAGGAATTGTGTAAATTTCGAGGAAGGTGGGGAATTCACAATTACCTCCCCCGAAGAAATTAGAAGGGACACAGTCCCCAGGACTGTAATCTATAGGACAGTTTCGAACACGACTAGGAAACCGGCTCAATTGTCTCAAAGCGAAATTGAGCTGGTCCTAAGCAGTGCCTGGAAGGATATCGATTTCATACAGAAAGGGAAACTGTATGGAAGCATATCTGTTTTAATGCAGGTTGAATTGGCGGCACGGAAATATTCTGTGTCGCCAATTGTATCCAAAGCATACACATTTTTCCCCACATATTTGGGGAAAAGAACTCAAAAGATAAGAATCTCGAGCATCAGGCCAAATGCGAGCATTTGATGGGTGCTAACGGGATTCTTAGAAGATGAGGACACAATCTTTTCGATAGGCGAATCCACCGGGGGCGTATTCGGCGGCAATAGCCTTGAAGTTCTGGTCCAAATGAGACCAGAACGGATAGCAAGAATACCGCCGCGTGTGTCCCTGGACGGAGTCGCCTTCTTAAACATTTCTGTTGAGGGCAGGAGGCCTTCATGCTACCACTGTTCAAGAAGTGGTCACCTGAGGGCTTCCTGTCCTATTTTAAATGCCCCCCACAAAAAAAGACGCTTCTGCCCACCCCACACACAACAACACAACCACCACCACCACAACAACAACCACAACAACACGAAAAAATAACAACACAAGACACTGTCCCACCCAACCCCTCCCCACCTAAAAAAAATACAAAAGAAAACACAACAAAACCCCAAAATATACCCGTCCCCAACAACACGGACGAGGACCCCTTATCGACGTCACCCAGTGACGACGAGGGAGAACCCTTTCAACCTGTAAAACGAAAGAAAAGAAGGCACCACATTAACAAAAATGCAACAAACACACAACCACCAGCACAAACAGAACAAACATCACAAACAAAAAACCCACCCCTCCCGAAAACATAACACATACTACAAAACACAATCACACAAGAACAACAAACAAAAACAAACACAACACAACAAAAACAGTATACATACATCAACACAAACAACAAAACACTTGTGCAAACAATAGACAAAGACGAAGGGAAAAAATTCACCAACGCGGCGACTGAACCGCATTTAAAAATGATTAGGGTCCCAAAGGACACCTACGCAATGCTCAAAACCTTTCCCGATGACGTGGGGAACCCCTGTACTAGACCTAGCAACCGCGTCCTCTTGAAATATTTCCCCAGCACCACCCCAGACACCCCTTCCCCACCAAACACCCCCACCCCACCACACACTGATGACCCCACCACACCCCCCACCAAACAACCCCACCGACACCCCCATGGAAATTGTGCAGCCTGGTCCCCAGGAGACGGACAGGTAGGTGTCTTTTCCTTTTTCTCCACTCAAAACTCTTCACCACCAACATGGCTGTTATAAGAGTTGGATGTTTAAATGTGCGCAGCCTGGGGATGTACTGGAAGCAGGGCAAACTCTTAAATGACCTCAGGTCGCACAGAATGGATGTGATAGCTATTTGCGAGTCCAGGACCAGCAGCGAGCACCAACTGGCCCCCATCTTCGACGACTTTGAAATCTATGCATCTCTCTGTCAGCCGGGAGGTGGGGGCGGGGTGGTCGTTCTGCTGCGAAAACACCTGGGCCTCGCAACACGGAAGGTACACCTGGACCGGAAGGGTCGACTGGTGGTTCTAGACGTCGGCAGTAGTGAAGGTGGAGCCTTCAGGCTGGTGGCAGCGTATGCCCCATCTGGGACACCGCGACAAGACATCTTCCAGCACCTAGAGACTTTTCTGGGAACATCTCGCTCCTTGCTTTTAGTGGGGGACTGGAATGGTATCCTGGATACACGTTGGAACTAAGTAGGGGCATGTTCCGATAGAGGGGATGTAACAACCTCAAACGGTTAATCGGCCGATTTGATCTGGCCGATAGATATCGACGAGATTTTCCGACTGTGCCACTGTGGACGTGGACTAATTGTAGCGGAACATCTAGGTCGTACCTAGATAGGTTCCTTGTTAGAAATAAGGATAGGGACATATTAAGCTGTCCACGAATGTTCATGGTTGACTATTCGGATCACAAGTTGGTGACCGGAGTGGTCAACCTTGATAGAACCCATAGACAAGGACCCGGTTACTGGAAGCTAAACTTGTCCTTACCGACAAACAAAGCTTACAGTAAGCGGATTAGCCTCTAGTTAAGCAGCGGTTGACGGGGGTAATTGTCAACAGCAGGTGGTGGGGCTCTCTCAAGAAACTAATTAGAATAGAATCGATAGGTTTTAGTCAGGAATTAGCATCAGGTAGGAATAGAACTGAAAGGGAATTGATAGATAGAGTAGAATAGGCGATTAGGAGTAGCAACGTGGCCGGCGTGCTGGCGTCAAGAACGGTCCTAGACCAGTTCTTTGATGCGAAGCACGAGGGCTACCTTGTCAGGAGTAAAATACGTGCTCTGGGTAACGAGGGAGCCAAAGCTGTTAGCTGGGCCCGAGTGACAGAGGCAAAAAGTGGAAACAAGTCCACAATTCGGTCTTTGAAGGACCAGGATGGACGTGTGATCCTTGAACCTGAGTGGATGTGCGCGGCCTTTCAGCGGCGCTTTGCACGACTGTTTCGGAGGGGCGGCGGACCGGGTGGGGCCATGGATTTCGGTCCATACCTCGACGGTCTGCCGCGGCTCTCGGACGAGGAGGCGAAGTCCTACGAAAGGCCGATTTCAGCCGCTGAAATAGAGGAAGCGCTGAGCCAATACGGCAAACGCAAATCTCCCGGTCTCGATGGTCTACCATACGAACTTTATTTAGCGATGCCGGACTTGTTCTCCGATCTCCTCGAGGCGGTCTCCTGCAACTGGCAACAGAACGGGAGAATTCCCAGTTCTGTGACCAAGGGCGTAGTCACGCTGGTGAGGAATGACGAGAACAAGGGGGATGACATAGATAACTTCAGGCCGATAACTCTGCTAAACACAGAGTTAAAGATTTTGGCCACGGTGTTAGCCAAGGTGTTAGCTTGTCGTCGGGAACCTGGTGGGAGAAGCGCAGACATGCGCAATCCCGTCCAGGTCCATACACGACAACCTCCACCTCATGCGATACATCGTAGAGAGGGTAGGGAACGAACCCGGCTTTGGTGGGGCCCTGATCAACTTGCATCAATCTAAGGCATTCGATAGGGTCCACCATCGGTACCTGGATGCGGTGCTCGCGGCGGCAAGCTTCGGAACCGTTTTCAGGGGCTGGATTGCTGCAATGAACAGCAGCAACACCTGCTCGAAGGTCAAGGTGAACGGCTGCCTCTCGGAGCCGTTCCAAATCGCGCGATCCCTCCGACAGGGATGCCCTCTCTCCTCCCTTCTGTATGTGCTGGCTCTCGAGCCACTACTACGGAAGTTGGAGCTGTTGCAGGGAATCCCCTTGGAACCGGGATTGCGGAAAGCGGTGTCGGCCTACGCCGATGACGAGACAGTAATAGTGTCGTGCGCCTCGGAAATCGGGCAGATCGGCACCTTACTGGAGGAACACGAAAGGTTTACAGGACCCAAGCTAAACCGGGACAAATCCGTCGGTTTGCAACTCGGAACGTGGAGAGGCAAACCGATGCCCTCCGACGGCGTCGTCGGACGCTGGACGGAGGGACCGGTGAAGCCTCTCGTGATGTGGTTCGGACCGGATCTCCAGGTGGAGAAAAGCGGGGACGAGGTAACGGGAAGGATGTTTGCACTCGCCCAGAAGTGGGCCGAGTGTAAACTATCCCTGAAAGGTCGAGCGGAGGTGGCGAACACTTATATAGCGTCCGTCATCTACTACCGCTTGACCGTTGTGCCTTGCCCAGCGAAAACGCTCGCCAAAATGAAGCGCGCGCTCTTCCGATTCCTTTGGAAGAAGCGGGCCCCTTTGGTGAGAAGATCCATCTGCTGTCAACACCCTCGAACGGAGGGCTGGAGATGCCGTGGCTGACGATGCGTAGACACGTATTAAGGCTACGGCACCTCCAGGTATTCCTCACCGGTCAGCCGGTGTGGACCCCTTTTGTGAGGGGAGCCTTTCCGAAACTCGTCTCACTCACCGAGCTGCAATCCTGGGTCAAGCAAATACCGAGAAAAGTGGGCGACTGGCACATTGAATGTGCCCAGGTGCTCACGGCCCTCTGACAAGCGGATCCGGCAATCAGTGTAAACTCAACCTCAATATTCTATAGAGGGTTGGTGCGCAGCAAGTGCGACGACGCTCTCAGAGAGGCTCTGGGCATGGAGGAAGACGAGCTAGTCAGTCTGTTCGGTAGGACGTTTGGCCCGGGACCGATGGACAACTTCCAAAAGTCCCTGGCTTGGCAGTGCTACCGAGGAGCTCTACTCGTTCGGGACAAGCTCTACAGACACGGGCGCCCGGGTAGGGACCCCTCGAAGAAGATCTGTCCGAGATGCGTGCGTGACGAAGAAACAGTCGCGCACGCATTCGTACACTGCCCGGGAGTTGCTGACCTGTGGGGCTATGTGGAACGACTACTGTCGCGGGTGGGACCAATCCGGTTGACCACTGAGTACGTTGTCACGATCACCTCCCTTCAAAAACGAAGGAGAGGCGGTTTTCCTCTGTGTGATAGCTATGGCGAAAGAGGTTGTATGGTGGACGATGTTGAAAGGGCTGAGGTCAGACACTTTTCTCTCCGGCCAACAACTGGTCTTTTTTTTCAAGTACCATTTTAGAAGAAGGATGAGAATGGAGAGAGAGGTGCTCTACCCCAGCAAGTTTTATGAAAAGTGGGTGAAAGTGGCGAGAATGGCCCGAGTGAATGGGCATTCTCTCTATATCAGCCTGTAGGTGAGAGAGGAGAAGAAGGAGGAGAGGAAGGGAGCACCGGCTCTTTGTGCTCCTGAGGAGGAGGGTTGCACATTTTTTTCGGGGGTGTGTGGGACCCACGTCAACGCCCCCTCCCTATTGTGGACTTCGATTGTTGAATTTGATTTGCTATATGTTTTTACACGTCCTTTGAAATGTATGTAAACTACCCCTTGTATTTGTCCCAATCTTTGATTCCTTGGTGGCAAATAAATAGAAAGTTATCTATCTATCTATCCATCTCGTCAACAACAGGTGGTGGTGCTCTCAAAGAGAGGAAGTAGCAAGGCAGTAGCTTTAGAGAAAAACAAGACAGAGAAGGAATTTGTAGCCAAAGTAGAAGAGACATTTAGAAGTGGAAATGCAGCTTGTATTGTCAGAAGTAGAACACGTGCTCTGAGAATCGAAGGAGCGAAACCTGTTAGCTGGGCCCGAGTGGCAAAGACGAAAAGTGTCAGAAAATCCACAATTCGGTCTTTGAAAGACCAAGACGGACGCGTGCTACTTGAATCCAGGCAAATGTGCACGGCTTTCCAGCAGCACTTTGTACAACTGTTCGAGCAGAGCGGTGTGTCGGACGACGGCTTACCGGGACTCTCGAACACCGATGCAGAGAGCTGCAAAAGGCCGATCACAGCCGCCGATATACAAGACCCCCTAGTCCACTGTGGGGAGCATAAATCACCCGGTCTAGATGGTTTACCCTATGAGTTTTACATAGGCATGCCAGACTTGTTTCTGGCGTCCTCGAAGCGGTCCACTGCAACTGGCAGCAGAACAGGAGAATCGCCAGTTCTGTAAGCCGAGGCGTAGTAACGAGAACAAAGGGGACAACATAAGCAATTTCAGGCCCATAACTCTTCTCAACACGGAGCTGAAGATTTTGGCCAAGGTGTTAGCAACGAGGCTGGCACTTGTCGTAGAGAGCCTGGCGCGGGAAGCACAAACGTGTGAAATCCCGACCACGTCCATACACGACAACATCCACCTCATGCAATACATCATAGAGAGGGTGGGGTGTAAACCTGGCTTCGGTGGGGCTCTGATCAATTTAGATCAATCTAAGGCATTCGATAGGGCCGACCATCAATACTTGGACGCCGTTCTCAAGGCGGCCGGTTTCGAACCCGTCTTCAGAGGCTGGATTGCTGCCATGCACAGCAACATCTGCTCGGCAGTCAAGGTGAATGGCTACCTGGCGGAGCTATTCCAAATCACACGTTCCATCCGCCAGGGATGCCGTCTCTCCTCCATTCTGTATGTACTGACTCTCGAGGCATTACTGTGGAAGTTGGAGTTGTTGCAGGTCATCCTGATGGAACCAGTATTGCGAAAAGCAACGCTGGCCCATGCCGACGATGTGACCGTAATAGTGTCGAAAACTTCGGAAACCGGGGTGATTGGTAACTTACTACAGGAATACGAAACACTGGCGGGAGCAAAACTGAACCTGGACATGTCAGTTGCAACTCTGCACGCGGAGAGGCAAGCGTCGTTGGGCGCTGGACGGAAGGACCGGTGAAATTGCTCGGGGTTTGGTTCGGTACAGACCTCCAGGTGAAGAAAAACTGGAACGAGATTGCAGCGAATGTATTTGCACTAACCCAGAAGTGGGCTGAGTGAAAACTTTCCTTAAAAGGTCGAGCAGAGGTTGCGAACACTTACATACCGTCCGTCATCTACTACCGCTTGACAGTTGTGCCTTGTCCCCGTGATCACTTCGCCAAAATGGAACGCCTACTCTTCAAGTTCTTTATAAGAAAAAGGTTCCATTGATGAGGAGATCCATCTGCTGCCAACACCCTTCCAACGGAGGGCTGAGCATGCCGTGGCTGAGGATACGGAAACACGCACTGAGGCTACGCCATCTCCAGGTATTCCTGATCGGTGAACCCGTGTTGTCATCGTTTGTGAGAGAATTTTCCGCAACTCGTCTCGCTAACGGAGCTGCAGTCCTGAGTCAAGCAAAGACCGGAAATTGGCGCATGGCACCTCGAGTGCTCACAGTCCTCTATCAGGCAGACACGGCAATCAGCGGGGACTCCACTTCAACATTCTATAGAGGTTTAGTGGACGATAAATGCGACAACGTTCTCAGAGAGACTCTAGGTATCAAAGAGAACAAACTGACCAGTCTGTTCGGGAGGACTTTCCGTCCAGGACCTATGGATAACTTCCATAGTTATCTGGCCTGGCTGTGCTACCGAGAAGCTCTACTAGTTCGAGACAAGATGTACAGGCACTGACGCCCTGGCAGGGATCCTGCCAATAGAACCTGGCCAAGATGCGAGCGGGGTATTGAAACCGTTCTGCGCGCAATTGTACAGTGAGCAGGGATGACCGACCTATGGAACTATGTCGAACAGCCGCTGTCACGTGTGGGTCAAATCCAGTTGACTGCCGAGCCCATGGGAGGATCCCGCTGTCGCCTTTATTTAAAAACAAAGGAGAGGCGGTTTTCCCCTGTCTAATGGCTATGGCGAAAGAAAGAGGTAATATAGTTGACGAGATTAAAAGTAACGAGGACAGACACCTTCCTCTCCGGACAACAACTCATTTCCTTCTTTAAATACCACTTCAGAACGAAAATGAGAGTGGAGAGAAAGGTGCTGCATCCCCTTAAATTCGCTCAAAGGTGGGTAAATGTGGCGAAAATGGCTCGAGTGATTGTGCCTTCTCTGTATCTAAACCTGTAGGCTGAAGAAGACAAAAGAGAGGAGACAGGAGCACTTACAAATCATGCTCCTGGAGTCGAGGGTCATTCTATCTACAGGGCGTAAAACAACCCAATTGCAACATTCTCCCTACTGGGGATTTCGATTGTTATTTATTATTTTATAAATATTAAAACTTTTGTGTACACACTTAATTGTAAAATCCCCGCCATACGTCCTGTAATGTCCCATTTCTTATCCGCCCTTGTGGAAAAGAAATCTATCTATCTAACTATTTTTTCAAATACCACTTTGGAAGAAGAATCAGGATGGAGAGAGAGGTGCTGTACCCCAGCAAGTTTTATGAAAGGTAGGTGAAAGTGGCGAGAATGGCCCGAGTGAATGGGCCTTCTCTCTATATCAGCCTGTAGGTTGAGGAAAAAGAGGAAGAGGGGAAAGGGGTACAAACTCTTCGTACTCCTGGAGATGAGGGTTGCACATTTTTTCGGGGGTATCTGTTACCCATATGAACTGTCTCCCCCTATTGGGGAAAATCGACTAAATTTTTAAATTGCATTTGTGATAATATTTTACACGTTTTTATTGTATGTAAACTTCCCCCTTTGTATTTGTCCCCTACTTTTGTACCCCTGTGGCTAATAAAGAAACATATCTATCTATCTATCTATCTATCTATCTATCTATCTATCTATCTATCTAGCTAGCTACCTGTCTACCTATCTATCTATTCCCCCCCCCTCTCTCTTTATATATATCTATATCTATATATGTGTGTGTGTCAACTAATGCTTGTAACACATTGAACTCCGCTGAAAGCAGCAAAGGATCTAGTAGGGTGTTAATCCGGCTAAGAGTAAAGTGTTATTGAACGTAAACTTGGTCGCTATTTCAAACATATCGAGCTACGCCATAGGTGTTACGTCAGAGACCCCGAATCGTAGTTTTTCATGGTGCAAATGTGGATAGTTGAATAGATGCTAATGATGATGACAATGATGATTGTAATGATAATGATGATGCGAACGATGATGATGAGGATGATGCGAACGATGATGATGACGATGATGATGATGAAAGATAGCTATTGGAAAGGCAGTAGATGAAAGAATTACAAATGCAAGAGATTAAATTCAATATAAAAGTATGCTGGATTAGTAGAAACGCTCGAACTTGGTTGTTATTTCTAGCAGATTGAATGAATCTGTAACTCCCCATTCCGTTCTTCTGTTGGCTTGGTAGAGCTGTTACTGTTTGTATTTTTGTTTTATTGCTGTTGAACTTCAGTTGAGCGCTGAATCGGGATAAAATCTGATGAAAGGCGTTGCAACCGTGGAGATTTCGGAATCTAATATTATGAGTTATGTGAGTAAAGTGAGCTGCGTTTGTGTCCATGACAATTAACTTGATGAATTAATCTTGATCTAAATAGGTATTGGATAGATCTTGTTGTTGCTATTGTTTAACCACCGATCAATCAGACTCGAGATAAAACGTATCCATTCATGACAATCTTATCTTTTCAAAGCTAAACATGACAACCTTTTGTAACTTCCCGTTCCTTAGTTAAGACGGCATGCTGTGATTAGCGGGAGATATAACTGCTATTTCTAGAAGATAGTGTGACTATGTATAGTCATAGAGGGAAATAATTCATTGTTGTAAGAAGTGGCAACACTGTAAAATTGCTTAGTGCTTCATTGGCTTGAAGTGTTTCTGTTAAAGCCTTACTGTGAACATATAGACCAGAGAAAACAAGAGGAAAACACTTCATATATGTACTTCCACCATGAATTACTATATCAAGGACGGATGTTTAAAGATTCCACAACGACCTAAACAGCATCAGATTTTTTTTTATAGCGATTAGATCGAATGACTTGACAAAATATCCCTTGCTTGCTCAGACAGAAATTGTGTGGTGGAGTGATGTTGGCTGTGATGTTTGTGTTGGTGACGAGATTATAGTGAAGCGCACTAATAAAAGATGATGATCAAGAACTGGATGAAGCCGGTCATCTTTTCCTTCCTTGGTGATCATACTTATATCATGTGGTGGCTGTGAGAGCCAAATAGGGGATTCTTTGGCCTATAATCGGAAGCTGGACAGCCAAATAAAATGATATTAAAAGAAATAAAGCACTGAGCCATCAAATAAAATAGAATTGAAATACAAAGTTTCAAATATAGAAAGAAAAAATAATAACTGAATAATTCTGTAAAGAAATATATGATGAAAAGCAACATATACGGATTTACATGAAAGACGATGTGATCATAAACTATTAAGGCATCTCTTGGTACAATGATTTTGGCATCTTTCACTCTTCTGTAATCTCTATCGGACAATTTCACACAAAGAATTGCAGCAGCATCAGAAAGTGGCTGCTCAAGTGAAGAAAACCATCGATATTGCTGTATCGTTATTGCCACGAGGCAGTTTGTGAGAAATTCAGCCAAATATCAAATATCAAATAAACCTAAGCAAATATCAAATACTAGATACGCTCGCCTGATATCGAACGAATTGTTAATTGGGCTAAACAGAAAATTTCTAATATATTTATCCATGTCCTCGCAGACATGTTGGAATTTTCCTTTCTCTTTTACTCCATGATATTAAAGAAAAGAACTAAATGTTGGCAAGTTTAGTTTTCTAAGCACTGCCAGTAGCTAGCTAGCATTATTGGTGAATATAATTTGATTTTCGACTTTCTTATGAAACTTCTTCAAAATTAATCGCAACAATTATTCTCTATGAAAATCACCGTTTCTGCCCTCCCTGTTCCTTTTCTAGAGGAAAATAGTTTTGTTCTTTTTTAATAATCCTTGTGGAATCTCATTTCTTTATCTCTCTTAATCTTTAACTTACTCTTACATTTTTCTAATTTTCTGTTACTACCGTTTGCTTTCGTTATTTTTATCTATCTATCTATCTATCTATCTATCTATCTATCTATCTATCTATCTATCTATCTATCTATCTATCTATCTATCTATCTATCTATCTATCTATCTAGCTATCTAAAGATATCTATCTATCTTTGATAACGATTAATGAAAATATGAAAGAAAATGATTGTAATTGATTTAAAAGAATATATAATTGTTTCTACTTTTGGCACAAGGCCAGCAATTACCCAGTGCATTACTGGTACTTTATTTTATCGACCCCGTAAGGATGAAAGGCAAAGTTAACCTCGGCGGGATTGATTTGAACTCAGAATTTAAAAGAATATATAATGAAATACGGTGATGCGTGGAGTGACAAGCAAGAGAAGGTCAATAAAAACTCGTGGATTCAAGTATGTTTACATAGAATTATATAAAAGAATTATCGGATTAAATAATATATTCCTATAAACCTCGTCATTTTGACAAGTACTATGCTATTATATGTGTATATATCACCAAATGAGTAAATGTGGAAACAAGGATAGAAAACACGCTATCACAGTGATAGCAACAGAACATTGGAACTCTAAGGATCAAGGAAGCACTTTTGATCAAACGACTGGAACCGCCACTCATCAACTGATCCGAAAGGAGCCAAACGTAGTGGCTGGTCTAACCTGAACAACGTTACGCACACACAATAACAGATGAATGAGAAAATGAATATTAGCCTACATTTCGCCCACCTGTAAACAAACAGGTGGACAGGCTCTGCTACTATGCTGTACCTGCCACCAATTTTTCGCCCACCTACCTACCTACCTACCTACCTACCTACCTACCACAACAACAAGACCCACTACCAGAATGCAAGGAGACAACAGCACTCGCGCGTGAGCGCGGACCCTATCATACCAGACCCACCACACGCTTTAGTGCCAACTACTAACTTTGACGACTTTTAAATATCAGCACCGATTTTCCGTGTGCGAGCCCGATAGGCTATATCTGTTGGCTTATTTCAACCAGTCAGAAGTTCCTTCAGACCCCCTGATGAGGGATGTGAAATCCGAAATATAAGGACGAATAAATCGATTCCAATGTAATTTCCTCTCTGGTTTTCATTTCATTTTACATTTCCTTTCCTTATTTCCTCTATTCCTCCTTTATCCCCTTTCTTCCTACTGTCACCTGATTTTGTTACCTGGAGATTTATTCATCTGCATTGTAGAGGCTTCCAAGAACGATCAGTTTTCATATATATATGTGTATATCTATATCTATATATCTATATATTTGTGTTTGTGTGCCTGTGTGTGTGTGTGTGTGTGTGTGTGTGTGTGTGTGTGTGTGTGTGTGTGTGTGTGTGTGTGTGTGTGTGTGTGCGTGCGTGCGTGTGTATTAATCTATTACACTATTATGTATTTTAGCCGACAGATTGAGGACATGGTGGGGCACCAAGTACTTTATTTATATACCTCTTTCGTCATGAAGCATTGTCAGTAAACGTAAACACAGACACTGATATACACATAAGCACGCGCTTATACCCCTTCCCCACCATATGTATTCTTGCTGGAATATCAGGCAAAATAAAAAAATGTGACGCATCCCGCAAGCTCACCAGACACCAGGCATGCACATGAATGTATGCAGCTTCACTCGGCATTCTTTTGTCTCCTTACCGTCATTACTTCTTCAACCCCCCCCCCCCCCAAAAAAAAAACACATATATATATATATATATGAGTATTGAAGTTTCCGTTGAAAATTGAAAAAGTCATAGGAGTGAAGAGTGCTCTATGTAAGTACCAGAGCTAAATTTAATGTATAATAAACAATACCTCAGTGCATTACTGGTACTTTATTTTATTGTTTATTATACATATTATATATATATATATATATATATATATATATATATATATATATATATATATATATATATATAGTGAAAAATTGAACGGGAACAAAACAGAGAGGCAGTACGAACAAAGGTTTATTAGTTTCACGCTCTTGAGAGTGGGGTGGTTATATATATATATATATATATATATATATATATATATAACCGGAGACTTTTTCGACAGACATCGTATGAAGGTGGTGTGCGCGTGATCCTAAATATTAAATTTTACAAAAATTACTTATGTAGTTTATTTTGTCGTCAGTTGAAATCTACTTCCTTCGTTCACCCATATCCTACACTGTTCCTCCGTATGTTTACCGTGTTGTTCTCTATCATATTACATACATCATTTCGTTAGGACGGAGAATTCCAACGCTTGCCATCCATCTTCTGACATCCTGAGATAGATCGTTGTTATAGTCAGTAATTGGGCTGAAATCATGCAGGGTCGATTCCAGTTTGATGGTTGACGAGTGAAGATGATGTTTTGGTTGTTGCCTATCGCATGTATTCACTCCTTCCTGTTAAAAATGTCGCTATATTTTAGATATATATGCACACACAGACACACACACACACACACACATATATATATATATATATATATATATATATATATATATATATATATACAGTACATATGAACATATATATGAATATGGTATGTATGTCTAAAATATCTATCGGTATTGAAAACACCAACATTTCTGGCAGAAATCATGTTCATAATTTACTTACATAAACAAATGCATATGCACATACACACGCAAGCCCGTGTGTCTGTGTATATATACTTGTGTTTCGACATTTACGTGCGTGTACATGTGCATGTATGTATGTACGCTTGTCTACATATTTAACAACTCCTTGCCTCTATTCTATTTCCCATCAACATTTAGGAGGCAATGATTGTTGATCAGTAGAATTAGCAAGTTGGTGTGCGGTAGTCTGAGCATGCAAGGATCGGACGGAAGAAAATAAATAATTGAAAATCTGTATTTCTTCCACAGTACAATAACATACACAGTGAGCCTGTTAGCGTGTGTCTTTGCCACCTTTTACATCAGCTACAGACTTGGATTGTATGTGAAAACAACTGATCATGTATCGTTTGTGACCTACCTAATCATTAGCTTTTGTTCCTCACGGCATGTTGTCTGCCCATAGGTCAGTCATGGGTTATCAGACCTAGCATTAAAGGCATTCTAGCTATGGTCACCCATCATTTTTCTATATGCAAGTATACTTTAGCTCACACTACGGCATTTAATATATATTTCCTCTTAAAAACAACAAAAACAAAAGCAACAATAAAAAACATGGTACTGAGAAGTTTCAAACATGTGTGTGTGGGTGAAACAATGAGGGAGATTTTACGTTTGTGGTCACTCAACTTGTTAAATATTAGAACATCTTTCTGATATTAGAGTTTACCGTCTTTCGGGAAGGTATGGGATAATGTAGTCTGAGATAAACTGTTTGCATGTACCAAAGATCGTGACGGTCACGGGTAGAATATCTTTACTGATTGTTCTGTTGAAATATGACTGACAGTGAAGTACAAGATCGTATAGATAGCTAAATCATATAGTACGCATGATCAATGTTTCTGATATACAACCAGTGTCTGTGTCCTCTGTAAAACGTCGCAAAAAGACCAACTTTAATAGTAAATCATCATCCCTTTAATGAAAATCTCATTGATCTACTTCTGTATTACGACTTTTAATAATATAAGAACTGCTACATAAGGTGGTGGATTTAATGATATAAGAACTGCTACATAAGGTGGTGGATTTAATAATATAAGAACTGCTACATAAGGTGTTGGATTTAATAATATAAGAACTGCTACATAAGGTGTTGGATTTAATAATATAAGAACTGCTACATAAGGTGGTGGATTTAATAATATAAGAACTGCTACATAAAGTGTTGGATTTAATAATATAAGAACTGCTACATAAGGTGTTGGATTTAATAATATAAGAACTGCTACATAAGGTGGTGGATTTAATAATATAAGAACTGCTACATAAGGTGGTGGATTTAATAATATAAGAACTGCTACATAAGGTGGTGGATTTAATAATATAAGAACTGCTACATAAGGTGTTGGATTTAATAATATAAGAACTGCTACATAAGGTGTTGGATTTAATGATATAAGAACTGCTACATAAGGTGGTGGATTTAATAATATAAGAACTGCTACATAAGGTGTTGGATTTAATAATATAAGAACTGCTACATAAGGTGTTGGATTTAATAATATAAGAACTGCTACATAAGGTGGTGGATTGACCATACTGGTGGAGCCTCGGACAAACTGCTTTGCGGTATTTACTTATGACTTTCTACGTTCTGAGTCAAATCACGTCGAGGTCAATTTCTTTAAAAGTCGATGAAATAAAATACCAGTAAACTACTTTACCGTCTCCACCAAAACTCTTGGCTATGTGCCTATGTTAGAATCGAATAACATTAGATCTGCTACAAAAGCCGATGGCTTCGTCGTAGAATCTCATTCAAAACCTGTCTGTGTATTTACACTATAAAGACAAACCATGCAAGACTATCTACTAAAAAGGTAACTAACTAAAATAAAAAAAAAACCCTGAGAAAAATCCCATTTAATATAACAGATTTCAGTGAAGTAACATAGAAACTTCATATTAGTCCCCGACATACTAAAGCAAAATTGATTTAAATGTTATTGCGAGAATGATTGTCACTTGAGTAGAAAGTGGTGAATATTCGCATGTCTATTACGGAAATACCAATATGCCAGTCCTGCTAAAAATAGTAGCTGAATTACTTCAAACCATACACCTAGTCTTAATATATAATAGAAAATGTATATATATTCCAAGTTGGGGCCATTGATTTGTTACTTGAGAGCAGAAGTTTTGTAAAGAGACACATCATTAACATGAGAAAGTTATATGCCATAGAATGCTTCTGATATTTTCTAAAACTTGAATAGGTCCATGAGCGGCTACTAGTCTCTTAAAATCATAGAGGACGCATTAGATAATATAGTATGTAATATAGTTCTTAAAACGTCGTGATGACCATAGCTAGAATATACTGTATTTGATCATAACCATGAGGATAAAAGGAAACAAACAATAACCAACGTCAACAACAACAACATCAATAACAATAACAACTGCGTAAATATTTGTTTAATGTCTGTTTTTCTATTGCAGTCCACCAAGAAAAGACTTCCAGATCAATGTTCAATCATATTTGACTCCAAACACACAACCTTATCACAATAATATCGTTTATCAATATATGGATGATACTGAAACATATATTCAAATAATTATAGATATCTAAAGAATATCACTATATCATCCCATTGCAGAAAAGATATGTGTGACTGCACATATTATTATCAATAACTGTTACCAATCTAGGAATATGTGTTAGATGTATGTATAGATTATCACTAAATAAACTCAAACCTGATATTTTATCATTGTCATTTCTACAAGATATCCTCACAGTCGATTTTGCACCTAAATTTTATCATTGGCTACTATCATAAATATTCTCACATCTGCTAATGTATCTCACTTCCTTTGTCTATTTATTTGATGGTTTCTTTGTTGTATGTGTGAATGTAAGTATTTATTCAATATAACCACATGTATGTATGTATATAAGTATGAATGTATGTATGTATGTAAATATGTATGTATATATGTATGCATGTATGTATGTATACATATATGTATGTATGAATGAATGTCTGTATGTATGTATGTATGTATGTGCATTTATTTATATATTTGGATGCGTGTGTATTTGTGCAAGTGTGTGTGTATATATATATATATATATATATATATATATATATATATATATATATATATATATATATATATATATATATATATATATATATATATATATATATATATATATATATATATATAATATGTATACTTTAAGTGCGTGTATATATATATGTATACATACACAGACAGACAGACACACACTTTGGTATTCAACTATAAATGCAACAGTTGAAAATTGAATTAGATAATCCAATTCCTGCTAACTTTGGCAATAGTAATATCATCACTCTACTTCTTATCACTTTACCATCGTACTTATCAATCTCATCATCATTATCACCATTATTATCCACCTCCTCATTGCCATTACCACTAGCATCACCACCATGACGACGACCATCACCACCTACACCAGCACCACTACCTTCACCAGCACCACTACCTTCACCAGCACCACCACCTCCACCACAACCACCACCTCAACTAGCACTACCACCTCCACCACCTTCACCAGCACCACCACCTCCACCAGCACGACGACGACGACGGCTACCACCACCACCACTATCACCACCACTACCACCACAACCACCACCTTCACCAGCACCACCACCTCCACCAGCACCACCACCACCACCACCACCATCATCACGACGACGATGACCACTGCGACAACCAAAGCCGCCGCCACCCCATCACCCTCACCACCGTTGATACTAACACTGTCATACATGAGCTACAACAGCGACAACAGCGACGACAACAACAACAACAACAACAACAACAACAACATGTATAACAACTACAATAGATACATCCATAGGCTGTATCTAAAAGAAAAGAAAAACGAAATGAATGCCTGATTTGCATTACGAAATGTAATTTACATTCAGAGGAATACATAAAAGAAAAAGAACGAAATCGAAAAAAAAAAAAAAATCCAAAACGAACAAAGAAAATAACAAACAGGGAAAACACAATTACAACAACAACAACAACAACAACAGCAGCAGGAAGATTCTTGAATACATCAACAGCAACAGAAATCAAAAAGTTTATTTTATGCGCTAAAAAATAATAAGACAAGAATCGACCAATATACGTGGACTTTTTGTAGGTTTTAAAATAGATAAGTATTGATTCTGTACAATCTTGTTTCACTTATTTTATTATTATTAATGTAAAAATGCTATAAATTTTACTAGACGAAATCTTATTGAATAAAGTTGTCACATAGAAAAGATTTAATCAAATAGAAGAGGGTAGTTTTATGGACAACATACCCACACCCAACCATATCTATCTATCTATCTATCTATCTATCTATCTATCTATCTATCTATCTATCTATCTATCTATCTATCTATCTATCTATCTATCAATCTAGCTGTCGTCTGTTCTACAGTGTGGATGTAATTCACTTCGCGCAGAAGTTTTGTTCAAATTTATTGCGGAAATTTTGTGAGTTCAAATTTAATTTTGATACAATTGTGTAGCTTGACCCCCCGTCTGAACTGTCAGGCGGTGGGTCAGCTCATCTTTACCCCTCCTAGAGGTGAAAAACCTGTTTTAAAAAATTTTGTGGCAAAAAAATTTCAATCGTCTAACAGAAATGTTAAACGCAGCGAACGAAAATAGTGGTGGGGGGACAGCGGTAAGAGTTGTAAGCTCGCACGCTTTAGTCCCCCCTTCCTTCCCAACTAACGTCATAGAGAAGGAAGGAAAAATTAAAATAAAAACAGACGAATCTGCGGAGAAAAAAAATGACGAAAACACAAATCTGGACATGGATTCCAACAACGAAAAAAAAAAATTTGAAAAATTGCATGACAATACTAATAACACAAACAAAGACACAACAAACACAAAAATAACATTTGAAAATAACACCATAACAGAAAGCAAAGCAGACGACAAGATTTCATTTGCACAGAAAACAAAGAAATCTTTGACTTATATACCGGAAAATATTTCAGATGTGGCACGAAGAATCACAGACGCCAAACAATACATAAGTGAAGGAGAGAATGGTATTTTATCGGTAAAAATGCCTCAAGAATTCACCAAAGACATTGAAAGCCGAACGGTCAAGTTTCGGACCATCAACAACAGTACAAAAAAACCTGAACAGCCTTCTCAAGCAGATATCAAAACAGTACTCACAGAAGTACTTAATGAAACCACTTTCATAAGAAAAGACAGACTGTATGGAAGCCTAGCAATTATCATGAAGAACGAATCGGCGGCAAAAAAATGTGCTTTGTCACCGATTCGTTCGAAAAATTTTACCTTTTATCCATCTTATATGGGTAAAAGAACTCAACGCATATGGCTGGATGCAATGATGCCAGATGTGGACTACTGCTGGCTCATAGCTGGCTTCATCGATCCAGTGAATGACAACGTGATTTCCATTGGGAAAACCACAGGCAATGCGTTCAGTGGAACAGGTATAGAGCTGGTAGTGCAAATGAAGCCTGAACGCATCGCCCAAATACCCGACAGAAACCTATTAGAGGACCACGGGTATATAAACATTAGCGTGGAGGGGAGAAGGCCGTCCTACCATATCTGTGCAGGCAGAGAGCACCTGAAGGCCGCTTGTCCCCAACTCAACAAAAAGAAAACCCTGCTACCAACACCAGCTCCACCACCACCACCACAACAGATAAACAAACAACAAAACTCAGTCCCACCCAACCCGTCCCTCAGTAAAACCACACCACCACCACAACACAAACAGTCACAACACATTACCCCAAAACAAAATACAGGCCCACCCAACCTCTCACTCAATAAAACAACACAACCACCGCAGACACAACACACAACACAGTCTAACATAGTGACATCCATCTCCCCCACAAAGAAAACCAACACGGAAACATTACCAGCAAACATACCTCTTCCCTCCAACACTGAAGATAACCCAACGAATTCGGAGGAAGAAACGGAGTCCTTCAGACAGATTAAAAGGAAAAAAAGAAAACATGTGCAAAACACACAAGGCCAAACAACCCCCACCCAAATCTCAACACAATCCAACAAAACAGAAAACACCCCTCCAGCAACAAACAAAACCAAACCTGCCCCTCCCCTCTTCGAAACACTCACACCATCCGAAAAAAAGACATTACACTATACTTACATCAACAGAAACAATAATAAATTAAATGAACTCATATACAATAATCCTTCGGTACAAACCGAAGGTGTAAACTTTGTTTCTTCAGAAAACTACCCACATTTAAAACTAATAAAGATCCCAATGAACCTCTACCAAAAACTAAAAAAGGATTTTAAGGAGGACGTAGGACCACCCTCTGTCAAACCCATAAACCGCGTCCTACTAAAAAGCTTTCCCCCTCCCCTTCCCCTCCCCAACACAACTCCAAACACCCCAACCCCACCACACACTGACGACCCCACACCACCACAAGACACCCCTTCACCCAACACCTCCGACCCCATGGAAGTCGTGCAACCCGAACCCCGGGAAGCGGAAAGGTAGGTCTCTACACTCTCCTTTGGCTCTGCCGCCCACATGGATGTGTTAAGAGTAGGATGTTTGAATGCACGTGGCCTGGGCTCAACTTGGAAGCAAGCAAAGCTGCTAAATGACCTTAGGTCATGTAGTATAAATGTAATGGTTATCTGTGAGACTCGAATCAGCGTCGTGCGCAGCTGGCCCCCACCTTCGATGACTTTGAGGTGCATGCATCTCTCTGTCAACCTGGAGGTGGGGGTGGGGTTGTCGTACTGCTGCAAAAACACCTGGGTCTTGCCGTACAAGTTGTGCACTCGGACCCGGAGGGTCGCTTGTTGGTGCTAGACGTTGGCAGTAGTGAAAGTGCGGCCTTGAGACTGGTTGCCGTCTACTCCCATTTCGGAGCTGAACGGCCCGACTTCTTCCAGAGTTTGGAGACTTTTCTGGGAACGTCGCGTTCCCTGATTCTAGCGGGGGATTGGAATGACATCCTAGATGCACGTTGGGACTATGCAGGAGCATGTCCTAATAGAGGGGGGTGTAACATCCTCAAGGGGTTACTCGACCGTTTTAACTTGGTCGATAGATATCGACTAGATTTTCCAACTGTGCCCACCTGGACTTGGAGAAACCACAGTGGTCAATCTAGATCGTACTTAGATAGATTCTTAGTTAGAAGTAAGGATAGGGACATATTAAGCTGTCCAGAAATGCGCACGGTTGGCTACACGGATCACAAATTAGTGACCTGCGTAGTCAATCTCGAGAAAACACATAAACAGGGTCCCGGTTACTGGAAACTTAATTTATCTTTACCGGCAAAAGAGACTTACAGAAACCGGATTAGCAGATTAGTTAAGGAGAGGTTGACGGGTGCAATCGTCAACAACCGATGGTGGGCATCTCTCAAAAGAGAGATTAGAACAGAATCAATAAGTTATAGCAAGATGTTAGCTGCCGATAGGAATAGAAACGAGAAAGAATTAACAGGTAAATTAGAAGAGGCAATCAAGAGCGAAGATGTGGCCAGAGTGCTGGCATCGAGGACGGCCTTGAACCAGTTTTTCGATGCAAAGCACGAAGGCTGCGTCATTCGAAGTAAAATACGTGCTCTAGGTAATGAAGGGGCCAAAGCCGATGGCTGGGCCCGCGTGACAGAAGCTAAGAGTGGAAATCGATCCACCATCCGGTCGTTGCAAGACGAAGATGGACGGGTGATCCGGGAGCCTAAGCAGATGTGCGAGGCCTTTCAAAGGCACTTTGCCCGATTGTTCGGGGGAGGCGAGGGTCCGGGCGGGGGCGTGGATTTCGGTCCATACCTCGACGGCCTGCCGCGTCTCTCGAGCGAAGAGGCAGAGTCCTGCGAGGGACCAATCTCGGCTGATGAGATCGGAGATGCGCTGAGCCAATGCAGCAGACTCAAATCTCCAGGTCTCGATGGTATAACTTACGAACTTTATTTAGCAATGCCGGTCTTCTTCTCGGAACACCTCGAAGCGGTCTACTGCAATTGGCAGCAGAACGGGAGAATTCCTTGTTCTGTAGCCAAGGGCGTAGTCACGCTGGTGAGGAAGGACGAGAACAAGGGAGATAGTATAAATAATTTTCGGCCCATAACCCTGCTAAACACAGAGTTAAAGATTTTGGCCAAGGTGTTAGCAAAAAGGTTGGCGCTTGTCGTGGGTGGCCTGGTGGGAGATGCGCAGACATGTGCTATCCCATCCAGGTCCATTCACGATAACCTCTACCTCATGCGATACATCATAGAGAGGGTTGGCAACAAACCCGGCTTCGGTGGGGCCCTGATCAACTTGGATCAGTCTAAGGCCTTCGATAGGGTCGACCATGGTTACCTGGATGCGGTGCTAGCGGCGGCTGGGTTCGGTCCTGTTTTCAGAGGCTGGATCACTGCCTTACATAGCAACCACATCTGTTCTAGGATCAAGGTGAACGGCTACCTTTCGAAGCCGTTCGAAATCACACGATCCATTCGACAGGGGTGCCCTCTCTCCTCCCTTCTGTACGTATTGACTCTCGAGCCTTTACTGAGGAAGTTGGAGTTGTTGCAGGGTATCCCCCTGGAACCAGGATTGAGCAAAGCGGTGTCGGCCTACGCCGATGACGTAACAGTAATGGTATCGACCGACTCGGAGATCGAGGCGATCGGTACCTTACTGGAGGAGTACGAAAGGTTGTCAGAAACGAAACTGAACCGGGAAAAATCCATCGGGCTGCAACTCGGAACGTGGAGACGCAGACCGATGCCTCCTGACGGTGTCGTCGGACACTGGACGGAGGGCCCGGTAAAGTTGCTTGGGGTCTGGTTTGGACCGGACCTCCAGGTGGAAAAGAACTGGAACGAGGTTACGAACAAGGTGTTTGCACTAACCCAGAAATGGGCCAAGTGTAAGCTGTCCCTAAAAGGCCGGGCGGAGGTGGCGAACATTTACATAGCGTCCGTCACTTACTACCGCCTGACTGTCGTGCCTTGCCCTAAGGAAACACTCACCACCATGGAACGCATGCTCTTCCAATTTCTTTGGAAGAAGCGCCCTCCTATGGTGAGAAGATCCATCTGCTGCCAACAACCTTCGAAAGGAGGGCTGGGGATGCCGTGGTTGATGATGCGTAGGCACGCATTAAGGCTACGGCACCTACAGGTATTCCTCACTGGTCAACCGGTGTGGGCTCCGTTCGTGAAACGAGCCTTTCCGAGACTCGTCTCGCTCACCGAGCTACAGTCCTGGGTCAAGCAAAGATCCGGAAAACTGGGAGACTGGCACACTGAGTGTGCTCAGGCGCTCAGGGCTCTGTGGCAAGCGGGCCAGGCCATCGGTGGAGAATCCACCTCATCATTCTATAGAGGGCTGGTGGCTAGCAGGGGCGATGACACCCTTGGAGAGTCGCTGGACATGGAGGAAGACGAACTGGCCAGCCTGTTCGGTAGGACTTTCGGCCCAGGATCAATGGACAACTTCCAGAAGTCACTGGCCTGGCAGTGCTACCGGGGTGCTCTACCCGTTCGAGAGAGGCTCTACAGACACGGGCGCCCGGGCAGGGATCCCTCAAAAACGATTTCCCCTAGATGCGTGCGTCACGAAGAAACCGTTGCGCACGCATTGGTGCAATGTCCGGGCGTGGCTGATCTGTGGGGCTACGCCGAACGACTGCTGTCGCGGGTAGCGCCGATTAAATTGACCGCCGAGTCCGTGATGACAATCAAACCGCCTCCCCTCTTCACAAAGGAAGCAAAGGCGGTTTTTCTGTGCGTAATAGCCATGTTGAAAGAGGTTGTTTGGTGGACACGATTGAAAGGTCTGAGGTCAGGCAACTTCCTCTCTGGCCATAGTCTGGTCTACTTCTTCCGATATCACTTCGGAAGAAGGATAAGAATGGAGAGAGAGGTGCTTGGCCACAGGCAGTTTTATGAAAGGTGGGTGATAGTGGCGAGAATGGCTCGTGTAAATGGGCCTTCTCTATATACCATCCTGTAGGTAAAGAAGTAAAGGAGAGGGGAGCACCTTCTCCATGTGCTCCCCGGGCAAAGGATTGCACACTTTTTCGGGTGTGTGTGCAACCCCCATCACGTCCCCTCCCTTTTGAGGTTATTTTCGATTATTTTCATGTTACACCCTTTTTACTCGATTATATGTAAACTCCACCTTTGTATTTGTCCCTTCTTTTTATGCCTTTATGGTAAATAAAGAAATCTATCTATCTATCTATCTATCTATCTATCTATCTATCTATCTATCTATCTATCTTGATAGAGTAAGACACGCTTCGCATCGGCTCCGCTATTCCATCGGGATTTACCCTTACTATTGTAAGTACCGGATAAATTTTTTAGAGCAACACATTTGGAACACTAACCCCTGTTATTTAGGGAAACATTTTTGCATTTACCCCCTTTTTAGGGGGTAAAATAAATATCTATTTTTGCCGAAAAATTTCTTTCTTGGCAGCATGGCGGAAAAGATGGCAGACATGTCTGCCATTAGCTCTGCCACGCCCCCCAAGTCTGAAGAACAAAAAATAATTACAACAAAATTAGACATTGAAACAAACAAACAAAATGAAAAAACAAATGTTAAGGAAAATGAGCAAACAGAAAACAAACAAACAGAAAATAATACAAATAACGACAGGGCAACTTTCGCCCAGAAAACAAAGCAATCCATTACATACACACCAATTGACCTAACTGCCGCCAGAGAAAAACTGGCCGAAGCAAAGAAACATATTGTTTTGGGGGAGAACGGAATGTTTTCCATTAACTCCCCCCCAGAATTCAAGAAAGCCAGAGCAGAAAACACAGTTATATACAGAACTATACTAAACCAGTCAAGAAAGCCAGCACAGCCCAGCCAAATGGAAATAGAGTTAGTCCTAAAAGACTATATGAAGAATATTCTCTTCATACGAAAGGACCGACTCTATGGCAGCATTTCGGTCCTAACAAGAGACAAAGAAACGGCGGTTCAGCTTTCCCTAAGCCCACTCTCGTCGACAACATATAGCTTCTATCCCTCCTACATGGGTAGAAGAACACAGAGGGTAAAAGTAAAAACAATGCTGCCCACAATGGACTTCTGGTGGGCTATTGCTGGCTTCATTGATATGGGCGAAGACACTATGCTGTCAATGGGGAAGGCAACTGGAGATGCGTTCCTGGGAATGGGCCTCGACATACTAGTCCAAATGAGGCCCGAAAGAATAGCACAAATCCCGGATCGCATCTGGCTGGATGACCTTACCACAATAGACATAATTGTAGAGGGGAGAAGACCAGCATGCTATTTATGCATGGAAAGGGGACACGTTAAGGCTAACTGCCCGAAACGTATCCCCCAAAAAGGACTATTGCCCACACCCACCACAAACAGTACACCAGCACCACCCACCTCCAAAAATACACTAATACCACACACAGCAAACAAAATACAGACACCACCAACCACAAACACAACACAAACATCACCACCACCAGCACCAAACACAAGCACGACACAAAAATCACCACCACCAACCACAACACAAACATCACCACCACCATTACCAACCACAAGCACGACACAAACATTACCACCACCACCACCACAAAACCCATTCCAAACAAATAATAAAAAAAACAGTAACAAATCTACCCCTCCCGCAAAAAAAAAACAACCACACAACACGTCCCTCCCACCTAGCGCTGAAGAGTTTCCCCCAACTTCTGAAGAAGAAGGAGGAGAAGCCTTCAGACAAGTTAAAAGAAAAAAAAGAAAACACACACCCAGCACACCACAAATAACCCACACACAAACACCAACTCCAATCAAAAACACCCCACCCTCAACAAACAAAAATAAATCTGCGCCTCCCCTCTCCGAAACATTGACAGCATCACAAAAAAAGACGTTGCAATACACATATATAAATAAAGAAAACAAAAAACTGGTTAAATTAATAAACAATAACCCTATGGTGCAGACCGAAGGGCCAAACTTTATCTCAACAGAGAACTTCACCCATTTAAAAATGATAAAGGTCCCTCTGGACCTTTATCGTTCCTTAAAAGAACAATTTAGACGGGACGTGAGCCCCCCCTGTTTAAAACCGTTGAATCGCGTCCTCTTGAAAGATTTCCCCATAACCGCCCCTCTCCCTGACACAACTCCAAATACCCCAACCCCACCACACACGTGTACCCCCACACCACCACAAAACATCCCTCCACCCAACACACCTGATGCCATGGAAATTACGCAACCCGGAGAGGTAAGTGCTTTTCTTTCTTCACTTTCAACACCAAAATAGATCAATTGAGAGTTGGCTGTTTGAACGCGCGTGGCCTGAGCTCAGCTTGGAAGCAAGCAAAGCTTCTAAGTGACCTCAGGTCACAAAGTATAGATGTGATGGTTGTTTGCGAGAGTCGGATCAGCAGCGTGAGACAGCTGGCGCCCGCCTTCGATGACTTTGAGATGCACGCATCTCTCTGTCAACCCGGAGGCGGGGGGGGAGTTGCCGTACTGCTGGATAAACGTCTGACTCTCGACGTACAGATTGTTCACTCGGACCCGGGGGGTCGATTACTGGTGCTGGACGTCGGAGGTGGTGAAGGCGGGGCTTTCAGACTGGTCGGTCTTTATGCTCCCTTCGGGGCGGAGAGAGCCGACTTCTTCCAACGTCTGGAGACTTTTCTAGGAACGTCGCGTTCCCTGCTTTTAGTGGGGGACTGGAATGGAATCCTAGATGCGCGTTGGGACTATGCAGGGGCATGTCCCGATAGAGGGGGGTGTAGCAGCCTCAAGGGGTTACTCGATCGATTCGACCTGGTCGATAGATTTCGACTAGATTGTCCAACTGCGCCAACCTGGACCTGGGCAAACCGCAGTGGACAATCTAGATCGTACCTAGATAGGTTTTTGGTTAGGAGTAAGGATAGGGACGTATTTAGTTGTCCAGAACTGATCATGGTTGGCTATTCAGATCACAAATTAGTGACCTGCGTGGTCAACCTTGATAGAACGCATAGACAGGGTCCCGGTTACTGGAAGATGAACTTGTCCTTACCGACAAAGAAAGATTACAGAAACCGGATTAGTAGCTTAGTTAAGATGCGGTTGACGGGAGCGATCGTCAACAGTAGGTGGTGGATATCTCTAAAGAGAGAGATTAGAGTAAGTTCGATAGGTTACAGTAAGGAACTAGCGGCGAATAGAAATAGGAGGGAAAGGGAGTTAACAGATAAACTAGAAGAGGCGATTAGGAGCGGAGACGTAGCCAGAGTGTTAGCGACGAGAACGGCATTGAGCCAGTTCTTTGACGCGAAGCACGAAGGCTGCGTTGTCCGAAGTAAAATACGTGCTTTAGGAAACGAGGGGACCAAAGCTGTTAGCTGGGCCCGCGTGACAGAAGCCAAGAGTGGGATTAAATCCACCATTCGGTCTTTGCGAGACCAGGATGGACGGGTGATCCTTGAACCTGAGCGAATGTGCGAGACCTTTCAAAGGCACTTTGCTCGACTGTTCGGAGGTGGCGGGGGGCCGGACGGGGATGTGGACTTCGGTCCATACCTCGACGGTCTACCGCGTCTTTCGAGCGGCGAAGCGGAGTGCTGCGAAGGGCCAATCACAGCCACTGAAATCGGGGAAGCGCTCAGCCAATGCAGCAGACGCAAATCCCCGGGTCTCGATGGTCTACCATACGAACTTTATTTAGCTATGCCGGTCTTGTTCTCCGAACTCCTCGAGGCTGTCTATTGCAACTGGCAACAGAACGGGAGAATTCCCTGTTCTGTGACCAAGGGCGTGGTCACGCTAGTGAGGAAGGACGAGAGCAAGGGGGACGACTTAAGTAACTTTAGGCCCATAACTCTGCTGAATGCAGAGTTACAGATTTTGGCCAAGGTGTTGGCGAAGAGGTTGGCGCTTGTGGTGGGTGGTTTGGTGGGAGACGCGCAGACATGCGCTATCCCGTCCAGGTCCATTCACGACAACCTCCACCTCATGCGATACATCATAGAGAGGGTTGGCTACGAACCCGGCTTTGGTGGGGCCCTGATCAACTTGGATCAATCTAAGGCGTTCGATAGGGTCGACCATGGTTACCTGGATGCGGTGCTAGCGGCGGCGGGCTTCGGACCCGTTTTCAGGGGCTGGATTTCTGCCATGCACAGTGGCAACATCTACTCTAGGATTAAAGTAAACGGCTACCTCTCGGAGCCGTTTCAAATCACCCGATCCATCAGACAGGGGTGCCCCCTCTCCTCCCTTCTGTACGTATTGACTCTCGAGCCACTGCTGCGGAAGTTGGAGTTGCTGCGGGGCATACCCCTGGAACCGGGATTGCACAAAGCGGTCTCGGCCTATGCCGACGACGTAACAGTAATGGTGGCGGACGCCTCGGAAATCGGGGCGATCGCCACCCTACTGGAGGAATACGAAAGGCTGACGGGGGCTAAGCTGAACCAGGACAAGTCAGTCGGTTTGCAACTCGGAACGTGGAGGGGCAAACCGATGCCGTTAGACGGTGTCGTCGGGCGGTGGACGGAGGGCCCGGTGAAGCTGCTCGGGGTCTGGTTCGGACCGGACCTCCAGGTGGAGAAGAATTGGGGCGAGGTGACGAGCAGGGTGTTTGCGCTGACCCAGAAGTGGGCCAAGTGCAAACTATCACTGAAAGGTCGGGCGGAGGTGACGAACGCTTACATAGCGTCCGTCATCTACTACCGCCTGACCGTCGTGCCTTGCCCCAAGGAAAAGCTCACCATCATGGAACGCATGCTCTTCCAGTTCCTCTGGAAGAAGCGGCCTCCCATGGTGAGGAGATCCATCTGCTGCCAGCACCCTTCGAAAGGAGGGCTGGGTATGCCGTGGCTGTTGATGCGTAGGCACGCATTGAGGCTACGGCATCTACAGGTATTCCTCAACGGTCAGCCGGTGTGGGCCCCGTTTGTGAGGCGAGCCTTCCCACAGCTCGTCTCGCTCACCGAACTGCAATCCTGGGTGAAGCAAAGACCGAGAAAACTGGGCAACTGGCACACTGAGTGTGCCCAGGCGCTCACGGCTATCTGGCAAGCGGACCCGACTGTCAGTGGAGAATCCACCTCGACATTCTATAGAGGGTTGGTGGCTAGCAGGGGCGACGACACCCTTGGAGAGTCGCTAGGCATGGAGGAGGACGAACTGGCCAGCCTGTTCGGTAGAACTTTCGGCCCGGGACCCATGGACAACTTCCAGAGGTCCCTAGCCTGGCAGTGTTACCGGGGGGCTCTGCCCGTTCGAGAAAAGCTCTACAGACACGGGCGCCCGGGCAGGGATCCCGCGAAAAAGATCTGTCCCAGATGCGTGCGCGACGAGGAAACCGTTGCGCATGCACTGGTACACTGCCCGGGCGTTGCCGATCTGTGGGGCTACGTCGAACGACTGCTGTCGCGTGTGGCGCCGATTCGATTAACCGCCGAGTCTGTGGTGAACATCAAGCCGCCTCCTCCCTTCAGAAATGAAGCAGAGGCGGTCTTTCTGTGCGTAATAGCCATGATGAAAGAGGTTGTGTGGTGGACGCGCCTGAAAGGTCTGAGGTCGGGTGACTTTCTCTCCGGCCATCACCTGGTTTACTTCTTCCGATACCACTTCGGAAGAAGAATCAGGATGGAGAGAGAAGTGCTTGGTCCCAGACAGTTTTATGAAAGGTGGGTGAAAGAAGCGAGAATGGCCCGTGTAAATGGGCCTTCTCTCTACATTGTTCTGTAGGTGAAGAAGTGAAGAGGAAAGGGGGAGCGCCTCCTCTCTGGGCTTCCCCCGCGAAAAGAGTTGCACACTTTTCGGGGGTATGTGCAATCCCCAACACGCCCCCTCCCTTTTGAGGACTTTTTATTGTTATATTATTATTGTTATTCCTTTTTTCTTTACTCGATTTATGTAAACTCCCCCACTGTGTAAATGTCCCCTTCTTTTGTGCCCTCGTGGCAAATAAATAGAAATTTATCTATCTATCTATCTATCTATCTATCTTTCTATCTATGGGCCTTCTCTCTATATCAGCCTGTAGGTTGAGGAAAAGGAGGAGGAGAGGAAAGGAGTACAAGCTCTTCGTACTCCTGGAGATGAGGGTTGCACATTTTTTTCGGGGGTCTGTGTTACCCATATAAACTGTCTCCCTCTATTGGGGAAAATCGACTAACTTTTAAATTCCATCTGTGATAACATTTTACACGTTTTTATTGTATGTAAACTTCCCCCTTTGTATTTGTCCCCTTCTTTTGTGCCCCTGTGGCTAATAAAGAAATATATCTATCTATCTATATATCTATCTTTCTTTCTTTCTTTCTCTATTTCTATCTATCTAGCTGTCAGTCTCTCTCTCTCTCTCTCTCTCTCTCTCTCTCTCTCTCTCTCTATATATATATATATATATATATATATATATATATATATATATATATATCTGCCAGTCTATGTCTGTCTGTCTGTCTGTCTGTCTGTCTGTTTGTCTGTGCGTCTCCCTCACTCTCTCTATCTTTCTTTCTATCTAACTATTTTTTGTCTATCTATCTATCTATCTATCTATCTATCTATCTATCTTTCTACCAATCTCCCTCTCTCTACATATATACCTAGCCTACAACACACGTCCACATATGCATTAGAGAGAGTGAGAAAGAAAGAGAGAGAGAGAGGGAGAGAGAGCGAGCGAGAGCGAGAGAGGAGAAGAGAGAAAGAGAAAGAAGCGAAAAGGAAACAAGCCTGTATGATATAGATATCTGGCTGATTACATACTTGTAAGTGACATGTGTCTTTGTGCAGCGGTGACATTGATGTTCTGGCAAGCAAAGACTGGATGATATGATTAATACTGGTTATATTGGTTATTGATAGATGCCATGGTTAGTGCTGGGTAAAGTGGCTAGTGTTGGATGTAGTGGTTAGTGTTGGATATGATGTTTAGCGTCGGGTGTAGTAATTAGTGTTGGGTATAGTAGTTAGTGTTGGGTACAGTAATTAGTGTTGGATGTAGTGGTTAGTGTTGGATATGATGTTTAGCGTTGGGTGTAGTAATTAGTGTTGGGTATAGTAGTTAGTGTTGGATGTAGTGGTTAGTGCTGGATGTAGTGGTTAGTGTTGGATGTAGTGGTTAGTGCTGGATATGATGTTTAGCGTCGGGTGTAGTAATTAGTGTTGGGTATAGTAGTTAGTGTTGGATGTAGTGGTTAGTGTTGGATGTAGTGGTTAGTGTTGGATATGATGTTTAGCGTCGGGTGTAGTAATTAGTGTTGGGTATAGTAGTTAGTGTTGGGTGTAGTAATTTGTGTTGGATGTAGTGGTTAGTGTTGGATATGATGTTTAGCGTTGGGTGTAGTAATTAGTGTTGGGTATAGTAGTTAGTGTTGGATGTAGTGGTTAGTGTTGGATGTAGTGGTTAGTGCTGGATATGATGTTTAGCGTGGGTGTAGTAGTTAGTGTTGGGTATAGTAGTTAGTGTTGGGTGTAGTAATTAGTGTTGGATGTAGTGGTTAGTGTTGGATATGATGTTTAGCGTCGGGTGTAGTAATTAGTGTTGGGTGTAGTGGTTAGTGTTGGATGTAGTGGTTAGTGTTGGATGTAGTGGTTAGTGCTGGATATGATGTTTAGCGTCGGGTGTAGTAATTAGTGTTGGGTATAGTAGTTACGGTTGGGTGTAGTGGTTAGTGTTGGATGTAGTGGTTAGTGTTGGATGATGTTTAGCCTTGGGTGTAGTAATTAGTGTTGGGTGTAGTGGTTAGTGTTGGATGTAGTGGTTAGTGTTGGATGTAGTGGTTAGTGTTGGATATGATGTTTAGCGTAGGGTGTAGTAATTAGTGTTGGGTGTAGTGGTTAGTGTTGGATGTAGTGGTTAGTGTTGGATGTAGTGGTTAGTGTTGGATATGATGTTTAGAGTCGGGTGTAGTAATTAGTGTTGGGTGTAGTGGTTAGTGTTGGATGTAGTGGTTAGTGTTGTATATGATGTTTAGCGTCGGGTGTAGTATTTAGTGTTGGGTGTAGTTGTTAGTGTTGGATGTAGTGGTTAGTTTTGGATGTAGTGGTTAGTGTTGGATATGATGTTTAGCGTCGGGTGTAGTAATTAGTGTTGGGTGTAGTGGTTAGTGTTGGATGTAGTGGTTAGTGTTGGATATGATGTTTAGCGTCGGGTGTAGTAATTAGTGTTGGGTGTAGTGGTTAGTGTTGGATGTAGTGGTTAGTGTTGGATGATGTTTAGCCTTGGGTGTAGTAATTAGTGTCGGGTGTAGTGGTTAGTGTTGGATGTAGTGGTTAGTGTTGGATGTAGTGGTTAGTGTTGGATATGATGTTTAGCGTCGGGTGTAGTAATTAGTGTTGGGTGTAGTGGTTAGTGTTGGATGTAGTGGTTAGTGTTGGATGATGTTTAGCCTTGGGTGTAGTAATTAGTGTCGGGTGTAGTTGTTAGTGTTGGATGTAGTGGTTAGTGTTGGATGTAGTGGTTAGTGTTGGATATGATGTTTAGCGTCGGGTGTAGTAATTAGTGTTGGGTGTAGTGGTTAGTGTTGGATGTAGTGGTTAGTGTTGGATATGATGTTTAGCGTCGGGTGTAGTAATTAGTGTTGGGTGTAGTGGTTAGTGTTGGATGTAGTGGTTAGTGTTGGATATGATGTTTAGCGTCGGGTGTAGTAATTAGTGTTGGGTGTAGTTGTTAGTGTTGGATGTAGTGGTTAGTGTTGGATGATGTTTAGCCTTGGGTGTAGTAATTAGTGTTGGGTGTAGTGGTTAGTGTTGGATGTAGTGGTTAGTGTTGGATGATGTTTAGCCTTGGGTGTAGTAATTAGTGTCGGGTGTAGTGGTTAGTGTTGGATGTAGTGGTTAGTGTTGGATGTAGTGGTTAGTGTTGGATATGATGTTTAGCATTGGGTGTAGTAATTAGTGTTGGGTGTAGTTGTTAGTGTTGGATGTAGTGGTTAGTGTTGGATGATGTTTAGCCTTGGGTGTAGTAATTAGTGTTGGGTGTAGTTGTTAGTGTTGGATGTAGTGGTTAGTGTTGGATGTAGTGGTTAGTGTTGGATATGATGTTTAGCATTGGGTGTAGTAATTAGTGTTGGGTGTAGTTGTTAGTGTTGGATGTAGTGGTTAGTGTTGGATGATGTTTAGCCTTGGGTGTAGTAATTAGTGTTGGGTGTAGTTGTTAGTGTTGGATGTAGTGGTTAGTGTTGGATGATGTTTAGCCTTGGGTGTAGTAATTAGTGTTGGGTGTAGTTGTTAGTGTTGGATGTAGTGGTTAGTGTTGGATGATGTTTAGCCTTGGGTGTAGTAATTAGTGTTGGGTGTAGTTGTTAGTGTTGGATGTAGTGGTTAGTGTTGGATGTAGTGGTTAGTGTTGGATGATGTTTAGCCTTGGGTGTAGTAATTAGTGTTGGGTGTAGTTGTTAGTGTTGGATGTAGTGGTTAGTGTTGGATGATGTTTAGCCTTGGGTGTAGTAATTAGTGTTGGGTGTAGTTGTTAGTGTTGGATGTAGTGGTTAGTGTTGGATGTAGTGGTTAGTGTTGGATGATGCTTAGCCTTGGGTGTAGTAATTAGTGCCGGGTGTAGTGGTTAGTCTTGGATATGATGTTTAGCCTTGGGTGTAGTAATTAGTGTTGGGTGTAGTTGTTAGTGTTGGATGTAGTGGTTAGTGTTGGATGATGTTTAGTCTTGGGTGTAGTAATTAGTGTTGGGTGTAGTTGTTAGTGTTGGATGTAGTGGTTAGTGTTGGATGATGTTTAGCCTTGGGTGTAGTAATTAGTGTTTGGTGTAGTGGTTAGTGTTGGATGATGATTAGCCTTGGGTGTAGTAATTAGTGTCGGGTGTAGTGGTTAGTGTTGGATATGATGTTTAGCCTTGGCTGTAGTAATTAGTGTTGGGTGTAGTTGTTAGTGTTGGATGTAGTGGTTAGTGTTGGATGATGTTTAGCCTTGGGTGTAGTAATTAGTGTTGGGTGTAGTTGTTAGTGTTGGATGTAGTGGTTAGTGTTGGATGATGTTTAGCCTTGGGTGTAGTAATTAGTGTTTAGTGTAGTGGTTAGTGTTGGATGATGTTTAGCCTTGGGTGTAGTAATTAGTGCCGGGTGTAGTTGTTAGTGTTGGATGTAGTGGTTAGTGTTGGATGTAGTGGTTAGTGTTGGATATGATGTTTAGCATTGGGTGTAGTAATTAGTGTTGAGTGTAGTTGTTAGTGTTGGATGTAGTGGTTAGTGTTGGATGATGTTTAGCCTTGGGTGTAGTAATTAGTGTTGGGTGTAGTTGTTAGTGTTGGATGTAGTGGTTAGTGTTGGATGATGTTTAGCGTTGGGTGAAGTAATTAGTGTTGGGTGTAGTTGTTAGTGTTGGATGTAGTGGTTAGTGTTGGATGATGTTTAGCCTTGGGTGTAGTAATTAGTGTTTAGTGTAGTGGTTAGTGTTGGATGATGTTTAGCCTTGGGTGCAGTAATTAGTGCCGGGTGTAGTTGTTAGTGTTGGATGTAGTGGTTAGTGTTGGATGATGTTTAGCCTTGGGTGTAGTAATTAGTGTTGGGTGTAGTTGTTAGTGTTGGATGTAGTGGTTAGTGTTGGATGATGTTTAGCCTTGGGTGTAGTAATTAGTGTTGGGTGTAGTTGTTAGTGTTGGATGTAGTGGTTAGTGTTGGATGTAGTGGTTAGTGTTGGATGATGTTTAGCCTTGGGTGTAGTAATTAGTGTTTAGTGTAGTGGTTAGTGTTGGATGATGTTTAGCCTTGGGTGTAGTAATTAGTGCCGGGTGTAGTTGTTAGTGTTGGATGTAGTGGTTAGTGTTGGATGATGTTTAGCCTTGGGTGTAGTAATTAGTGTTGGGTGTAGTTGTTAGTGTTGGATGTAGTGGTTAGTGTTGGATGATGTTTAGCCTTGGGTGTAGTAATTAGTGTTGGGTGTAGTTGTTAGTGTTGGATGTAGTGGTTAGTGTTGGATGTAGTGGTTAGTGTTGGATGATGTTTAGCCTTGGGTGTAGTAATTAGTGTTTAGTGTAGTGGTTAGTGTTGGATGATGTTTAGCCTTGGGTGTAGTAATTAGTGCCGGGTGTAGTTGTTAGTGTTGGATGTAGTGGTTAGTGTTGGATGATGTTTAGCCTTGGGTGTAGTAATTAGTGTTGGGTGTAGTTGTTAGTGTTGGATGTAGTGGTTAGTGTTGGATGATGTTTAGCCTTGGGTGTAGTAATTAGTGTTGGGTGTAGTTGTTAGTGTTGGATGTAGTGGTTAGTGTTGGATGTAGTGGTTAGTGTTGGATGATGTTTAGCCTTGGGTGTAGTAATTAGTGTTTAGTGTAGTGGTTAGTGTTGAATGATGTTTAGCCTTGGGTGTAGTAATTAGTGCCGGGTGTAGTTGTTAGTGTTGGGTGTAGTTGTTAGTGTTGGATGTAGTGGTTAGTGTTGGATGATGTTTAGCCTTGGGTGTAGTAATTAGTGTTGGGTGTAGTTGTTAGTGTTGGATGTAGTGGTTAGTGTTGGATGATGTTTAGCCTTGGGTGTAGTAATTAGTGTCGGGTGTAGTGGTTAGTGTTGGATGTAGTGGTTAGTGTTGGATGTAGTGGTTAGTGTTGGATATGATGTTTAGCATTGGGTGTAGTAATTAGTGTTGGGTGTAGTTGTTAGTGTTGGATGTAGTGGTTAGTGTTGGATGATGTTTAGCCTTGGGTGTAGTAATTAGTGTTGGGTGTAGTTGTTAGTGTTGGATGTAGTGGTTAGTGTTGGATGTAGTGGTTAGTGTTGGATGATGTTTAGCCTTGGGTGTAGTAATTAGTGTTTAGTGTAGTGGTTAGTGTTTGATGATGTTTAGCCTTGGGTGTAGTAATTAGTGCCGGGTGTAGTTGTTAGTGTTGGATGTAGTGGTTAGTGTTGGATGATGTTTAGCCTTGGGTGTAGTAATTAGTGTTGGGTGTAGTGGTTAGTGTTGGATGTAATGGTTAGTGTTGGATGATGTTTAACCTTGGGTGTAGTAATTAGTGTTGGGTGTAGTTGTTAGTGTTGGATGTAGTGGTTAGTGTTGGATGATGTTTAGCCTTGGGTGTAGTAATTAGTGTTGGGTGTAGTTGTTAGTGTTGGATGGTTGGATGTAGTGGTTAGTGTTGGATGATGTTTAGCCTTGGGTGTAGTAATTAGTGTTGGGTGTAGTTGTTAGTGTTGGATGTAGTGGTTAGTGTTGGATGATGTTTAGCCTTGGGTGTAGTAATTAGTGTTGGGTGTAGTTGTTAATGTTGGATGTAGTGGTTAGTGTTGGATGTAGTGGTTAGTGTTGGATGATGTTTAGCCTTGGGTGTAGTAATTAGTGTCGAGTGTAGTGGTTAGTGTTGGATATGATGTTTAGCCTTGGGTGTAGTAATTAGTGTTGGGTGTAGTTGTTAGTGTTGGATGTAGTGGTTAGTGTTGGATATGATGTTTAGCGTTGGGTGTAGTAATTAGTGTTGGGTGTAGTGGTTAATGTTGGATGTAGTGGTTAGTGTTGGATGTAGTGGTTAGTGTTGGATATGATGTTTGGCGTTGGGTGTAGTAATTAGTGTTGGATGTAGTGGTTAGTGTTGGATATGATGTTTAGCGTTGGGTGTAGTAATTAGTGTTGGATGTAGTGGTTAGTGTTGGATATGATGTTTAGCGTTGGGTGTAGTAATTAGTGTTGGATGTAGTGGTTAGTGTTGGATATGATGTTTAGCGTTGGGTGTAGTAATTAGTGTTGGATGTAGTGGTTAGTGTTGGATATGATGTTTAGCGTTGGGTGAAGTAATTAGTGTTGGATGTAGTGGTTAGTGTTGGATATGATGTTTAGCCTTGGGTGTAGTAATTAGTGTTGGGTGTAGTTGTTAGTGTTGGATGTAGTGGTTAGTGTTGGATGATGTTTAGCCTTGGGTGTAGTAATTAGTGTTGGATGTAGTGGTTAGTGTTGGATGTAGTGGTTAGTGTTGGATGATGTTTAGCCTTGGGTGTAGTAATTAGTGTTTAGTGTAGTGGTTAGTGTTGGATGATGTTTAGCCTTGGGTGTAGTAATTAGTGCCGGGTGTAGTGGTTAGTGTTGGATGATGTTTAGCCTTGGGTGTAGTAATTAGTGTTGGGTGTAGTTGTTAGTGTTGGATGTAGTGGTTAGTGTTGGATGATGTTTAGCCTTGGGTGTAGTAATTAGTGTTGGGTGTAGTTGTTAGTGTTGGATGTAGTGGTTAGTGTTGGATGATGTTTAGCCTTGGGTGTAGTAATTAGTGTTTAGTGTAGTGGTTAGTGTTGGATGATGTTTAGCCTTGGGTGTAGTAATTAGTGCCGGGTGTAGTTGTTAGTGTTGGATGTAGTGGTTAGTGTTGGATGATGTTTAGCCTTGGGTGTAGTAATTAGTGTTGGGTGTAGTTGTTAGTGTTGGATGTAGTGGTTAGTGTTGGATGATGTTTAGCCTTGGGTGTAGTAATTAGTGTTGGGTGTAGTTGTTAGTGTTGGATGTAGTGGTTAGTGTTGGATGTAGTGGTTAGTGTTGGATGATGTTTAGCCTTGGGTGTAGTAATTAGTGTTTAGTGTAGTGGTTAGTGTTGGATGATGTTTAGCCTTGGGTGTAGTAATTAGTGCCGGGTGTAGTTGTTAGTGTTGGGTGTAGTTGTTAGTGTTGGATGTAGTGGTTAGTGTTGGATGATGTTTAGCCTTGGGTGTAGTAATTAGTGTTGGGTGTAGTTGTTAGTGTTGGATGTAGTGGTTAGTGTTGGATGATGTTTAGCCTTGGGTGTAGTAATTAGTGTCGGGTGTAGTGGTTAGTGTTGGATGTAGTGGTTAGTGTTGGATGTAGTGGTTAGTGTTGGATATGATGTTTAGCATTGGGTGTAGTAATTAGTGTTGGGTGTAGTTGTTAGTGTTGGATGTAGTGGTTAGTGTTGGATGATGTTTAGCCTTGGGTGTAGTAATTAGTGTTGGGTGTAGTTGTTAGTGTTGGATGTAGTGGTTAGTGTTGGATGTAGTGGTTAGTGTTGGATGATGTTTAGCCTTGGGTGTAGTAATTAGTGTTTAGTGTAGTGGTTAGTGTTGGATGATGTTTAGCCTTGGGTGTAGTAATTAGTGCCGGGTGTAGTTGTTAGTGTTGGATGTAGTGGTTAGTGTTGGATGATGTTTAGCCTTGGGTGTAGTAATTAGTGTTGGGTGTAGTGGTTAGTGTTGGATGTAGTGGTTAGTGTTGGATGATGTTTAGCCTTGGGTGTAGTAATTAGTGTTGGGTGTAGTTGTTAGTGTTGGATGTAGTGGTTAGTGTTGGATGATGTTTAGCCTTGGGTGTAGTAATTAGTGTTGGGTGTAGTTGTTAGTGTTGGATGTAGTGGTTAGTGTTGGATGATGTTTAGCCTTGGGTGTAGTAATTAGTGTTGGATGTAGTTGTTAGTGTTGGATGTAGTGGTTAGTGTTGGATGATGTTTAGCCTTGGGTGTAGTAATTAGTGTCGGGTGTAGTGGTTAGTGTTGGATATGATGTTTAGCCTTGGGTGTAGTAATTAGTGTTGGGTGTAGTTGTTAGTGTTGGATGTAGTGGTTAGTGTTGGATGATGTTTAGCCTTGGGTGTAGTAATTAGTGTCGGGTGTAGTGGTTAGTGTTGGATGTAGTGGTTAGTGTTGGATGTAGTGGTTAGTGTTGGATATGATGTTTAGCATTGGGTGTAGTAATTAGTGTTGGGTGTAGTTGTTAGTGTTGGATGTAGTGGTTAGTGTTGGATGATGTTTAGCCTTGGGTGTAGTAATTAGTGTTGGGTGTAGTTGTTAGTGTTGGATGTAGTGGTTAGTGTTGGATGTAGTGGTTAGTGTTGGATGATGTTTAGCCTTGGGTGTAGTAATTAGTGTTTAGTGTAGTGGTTAGTGTTTGATGATGTTTAGCCTTGGGTGTAGTAATTAGTGCCGGGTGTAGTTGTTAGTGTTGGATGTAGTGGTTAGTGTTGGATGATGTTTAGCCTTGGGTGTAGTAATTAGTGTTGGGTGTGGTGGTTAGTGTTGGATGTAATGGTTAGTGTTGGATGATGTTTAACCTTGGGTGTAGTAATTAGTGTTGGGTGTAGTTGTTAGTGTTGGATGTAGTGGTTAGTGTTGGATGATGTTTAGCCTTGGGTGTAGTAATTAGTGTTGGGTGTAGTTGTTAGTGTTGGATGTAGTGGTTAGTGTTGGATGATGTTTAGCCTTGGGTGTAGTAATTAGTGTTGGGTGTAGTTGTTAGTGTTGGATGTAGTGGTTAGTGTTGGATGATGTTTAGCCTTGGGTGTAGTAATTAGTGTTGGGTGTAGTTGTTAATGTTGGATGTAGTGGTTAGTGTTGGATGTAGTGGTTAGTGTTGGATGATGTTTAGCCTTGGGTGTAGTAATTAGTGTCGGGTGTAGTGGTTAGTGTTGGATATGATGTTTAGCCTTGGGTGTAGTAATTAGTGTTGGGTGTAGTTGTTAGTGTTGGATGTAGTGGTTAGTGTTGGATATGATGTTTAGCGTTGGGTGTAGTAATTAGTGTTGGGTGTAGTGGTTAATGTTGGATGTAGTGGTTAGTGTTGGATGTAGTGGTTAGTGTTGGATATGATGTTTGGCGTTGGGTGTAGTAATTAGTGTTGGATGTAGTGGTTAGTGTTGGATATGATGTTTAGCGTTGGGTGTAGTAATTAGTGTTGGATGTAGTGGTTAGTGTTGGATATGATGTTTAGCGTTGGGTGTAGTAATTAGTGTTGGATGTAGTGGTTAGTGTTGGATATGATGTTTAGCGTTGGGTGTAGTAATTAGTGTTGGATGTAGTGGTTAGTGTTGGATATGATGTTTAGCGTTGGGTGAAGTAATTAGTGTTGGATGTAGTGGTTAGTGTTGGATATGATGTTTAGCCTTGGGTGTAGTAATTAGTGTTGGGTGTAGTTGTTAGTGTTGGATGTAGTGGTTAGTGTTGGATGATGTTTAGCCTTGGGTGTAGTAATTAGTGTTGGGTGTAGTTGTTAGTGTTGGATGTAGTGGTTAGTGTTGGATGATGTTTAGCCTTGGGTGTAGTAATTAGTGTTGGGTGTAGTTGTTAGTGTTGGATGTAGTGGTTAGTGTTGGATGTAGTGGTTAGTGTTGGATGATGTTTAGCCTTGGGTGTAGTAATTAGTGTTTAGTGTAGTGGTTAGTGTTGGATGATGTTTAGCCTTGGGTGTAGTAATTAGTGCCGGGTGTAGTGGTTAGTGTTGGATGATGTTTAGCCTTGGGTGTAGTAATTAGTGTTGGGTGTAGTTGTTAGTGTTGGATGTAGTGGTTAGTGTTGGATGATGTTTAGCCTTGGGTGTAGTAATTAGTGTTGGGTGTAGTTGTTAGTGTTGGATGTAGTGGTTAGTGTTGGATGATGTTTAGCCTTGGGTGTAGTAATTAGTGCCGGGTGTAGTTGTTAGTGTTGGATGTAGTGGTTAGTGTTGGATGATGTTTAGCCTTGGGTGTAGTAATTAGTGTTGGGTGTAGTTGTTAGTGTTGGATGTAGTGGTTAGTGTTGGATGATGTTTAGCCTTGGGTGTAGTAATTAGTGTTGGGTGTAGTTGTTAGTGTTGGATGTAGTGGTTAGTGTTGGATGTAGTGGTTAGTGTTGGATGATGTTTAGCCTTGGGTGTAGTAATTAGTGTTTAGTGTAGTGGTTAGTGTTGGATGATGTTTAGCCTTGGGTGTAGTAATTAGTGCCGGGTGTAGTTGTTAGTGTTGGGTGTAGTTGTTAGTGTTGGATGTAGTGGTTAGTGTTGGATGATGTTTAGCCTTGGGTGTAGTAATTAGTGTTGGGTGTAGTTGTTAGTGTTGGATGTAGTGGTTAGTGTTGGATGATGTTTAGCCTTGGGTGTAGTAATTAGTGTCGGGTGTAGTGGTTAGTGTTGGATGTAGTGGTTAGTGTTGGATGTAGTGGTTAGTGTTGGATATGATGTTTAGCATTGGGTGTAGTAATTAGTGTCGGGTGTAGTGGTTAGTGTTGGATGTAGTGGTTAGTGTTGGATGTAGTGGTTAGTGTTGGATATGATGTTTAGCATTGGGTGTAGTAATTAGTGTTGGGTGTAGTTGTTAGTGTTGGATGTAGTGGTTAGTGTTGGATGATGTTTAGCCTTGGGTGTAGTAATTAGTGTTGGGTGTAGTTGTTAGTGTTGGATGTAGTGGTTAGTGTTGGATGTAGTGGTTAGTGTTGGATGATGTTTAGCCTTGGGTGTAGTAATTAGTGTTTAGTGTAGTGGTTAGTGTTTGATGATGTTTAGCCTTGGGTGTAGTAATTAGTGCCGGGTGTAGTTGTTAGTGTTGGATGTAGTGGTTAGTGTTGGATGATGTTTAGCCTTGGGTGTAGTAATTAGTGTTGGGTGTAGTGGTTAGTGTTGGATGTAATGGTTAGTGTTGGATGATGTTTAACCTTGGGTGTAGTAATTAGTGTTGGGTGTAGTTGTTAGTGTTGGATGTAGTGGTTAGTGTTGGATGATGTTTAGCCTTGGGTGTAGTAATTAGTGTTGGGTGTAGTTGTTAGTGTTGGATGTAGTGGTTAGTGTTGGATGATGTTTAGCCTTGGGTGTAGTAATTAGTGTTGGGTGTAGTTGTTAGTGTTGGATGTAGTGGTTAGTGTTGGATGATGTTTAGCCTTGGGTGTAGTAATTAGTGTTGGGTGTAGTTGTTAATGTTGGATGTAGTGGTTAGTGTTGGATGTAGTGGTTAGTGTTGGATGATGTTTAGCCTTGGGTGTAGTAATTAGTGTCGGGTGTAGTGGTTAGTGTTGGATATGATGTTTAGCCTTGGGTGTAGTAATTAGTGTTGGGTGTAGTTGTTAGTGTTGGATGTAGTGGTTAGTGTTGGATATGATGTTTAGCGTTGGGTGTAGTAATTAGTGTTGGGTGTAGTGGTTAATGTTGGATGTAGTGGTTAGTGTTGGATGTAGTGGTTAGTGTTGGATATGATGTTTGGCGTTGGGTGTAGTAATTAGTGTTGGATGTAGTGGTTAGTGTTGGATATGATGTTTAGCGTTGGGTGTAGTAATTAGTGTTGGATGTAGTGGTTAGTGTTGGATATGATGTTTAGCGTTGGGTGTAGTAATTAGTGTTGGATGTAGTGGTTAGTGTTGGATATGATGTTTAGCGTTGGGTGTAGTAATTAGTGTTGGATGTAGTGGTTAGTGTTGGATATGATGTTTAGCGTTGGGTGAAGTAATTAGTGTTGGATGTAGTGGTTAGTGTTGGATATGATGTTTAGCCTTGGGTGTAGTAATTAGTGTTGGGTGTAGTTGTTAGTGTTGGATGTAGTGGTTAGTGTTGGATGATGTTTAGCCTTGGGTGTAGTAATTAGTGTTGGGTGTAGTTGTTAGTGTTGGATGTAGTGGTTAGTGTTGGATGATGTTTAGCCTTGGGTGTAGTAATTAGTGTTGGGTGTAGTTGTTAGTGTTGGATGTAGTGGTTAGTGTTGGATGTAGTGGTTAGTGTTGGATGATGTTTAGCCTTGGGTGTAGTAATTAGTGTTTAGTGTAGTGGTTAGTGTTGGATGATGTTTAGCCTTGGGTGTAGTAATTAGTGCCGGGTGTAGTGGTTAGTGTTGGATGATGTTTAGCCTTGGGTGTAGTAATTAGTGTTGGGTGTAGTTGTTAGTGTTGGATGTAGTGGTTAGTGTTGGATGATGTTTAGCCTTGGGTGTAGTAATTAGTGTTGGGTGTAGTTGTTAGTGTTGGATGTAGTGGTTAGTGTTGGATGATGTTTAGCCTTGGGTGTAGTAATTAGTGTTTAGTGTAGTGGTTAGTGTTGGATGATGTTTAGCCTTGGGTGTAGTAATTAGTGCCGGGTGTAGTTGTTAGTGTTGGATGTAGTGGTTAGTGTTGGATGATGTTTAGCCTTGGGTGTAGTAATTAGTGTTGGGTGTAGTTGTTAGTGTTGGATGTATTGGTTAGTGTTGGATGATGTTTAGCCTTGGGTGTAGTAATTAGTGTTGGGTGTAGTTGTTAGTGTTGGATGTAGTGGTTAGTGTTGGATGTAGTGGTTAGTGTTGGATGATGTTTAGCCTTGGGTGTAGTAATTAGTGTTTAGTGTAGTGGTTAGTGTTGGATGATGTTTAGCCTTGGGTGTAGTAATTAGTGCCGGGTGTAGTTGTTAGTGTTGGGTGTAGTTGTTAGTGTTGGATGTAGTGGTTAGTGTTGGATGATGTTTAGCCTTGGGTGTAGTAATTAGTGTTGGGTGTAGTTGTTAGTGTTGGATGTAGTGGTTAGTGTTGGATGATGTTTAGCCTTGGGTGTAGTAATTAGTGTCGGGTGTAGTGGTTAGTGTTGGATGTAGTGGTTAGTGTTGGATGTAGTGGTTAGTGTTGGATATGATGTTTAGCATTGGGTGTAGTAATTAGTGTTGGGTGTAGTTGTTAGTGTTGGATGTAGTGGTTAGTGTTGGATGATGTTTAGCCTTGGGTGTAGTAATTAGTGTTGGGTGTAGTTGTTAGTGTTGGATGTAGTGGTTAGTGTTGGATGTAGTGGTTAGTGTTGGATGATGTTTAGCCTTGGGTGTAGTAATTAGTGTTTAGTGTAGTGGTTAGTGTTGGATGATGTTTAGCCTTGGGTGTAGTAATTAGTGCCGGGTGTAGTTGTTAGTGTTGGATGTAGTGGTTAGTGTTGGATGATGTTTAGCCTTGGGTGTAGTAATTAGTGTTGGGTGTAGTGGTTAGTGTTGGATGTAGTGGTTAGTGTTGGATGATGTTTAGCCTTGGGTGTAGTAATTAGTGTTGGGTGTAGTTGTTAGTGTTGGATGTAGTGGTTAGTGTTGGATGATGTTTAGCCTTGGGTGTAGTAATTAGTGTTGGGTGTAGTTGTTAGTGTTGGATGTAGTGGTTAGTGTTGGATGATGTTTAGCCTTGGGTGTAGTAATTAGTGTTGGATGTAGTTGTTAGTGTTGGATGTAGTGGTTAGTGTTGGATGATGTTTAGCCTTGGGTGTAGTAATTAGTGTCGGGTGTAGTGGTTAGTGTTGGATATGATGTTTAGCCTTGGGTGTAGTAATTAGTGTTGGGTGTAGTTGTTAGTGTTGGATGTAGTGGTTAGTGTCGGATGATGTTTAGCCTTGGGTGTAGTAATTAGTGTCGGGTGTAGTGGTTAGTGTTGGATGTAGTGGTTAGTGTTGGATGTAGTGGTTAGTGTTGGATATGATGTTTAGCATTGGGTGTAGTAATTAGTGTTGGGTGTAGTTGTTAGTGTTGGATGTAGTGGTTAGTGTTGGATGATGTTTAGCCTTGGGTGTAGTAATTAGTGTTGGGTGTAGTTGTTAGTGTTGGATGTAGTGGTTAGTGTTGGATGTAGTGGTTAGTGTTGGATGATGTTTAGCCTTGGGTGTAGTAATTAGTGTTTAGTGTAGTGGTTAGTGTTTGATGATGTTTAGCCTTGGGTGTAGTAATTAGTGCCGGGTGTAGTTGTTAGTGTTGGATGTAGTGGTTAGTGTTGGATGATGTTTAGCCTTGGGTGTAGTAATTAGTGTTGGGTGTGGTGGTTAGTGTTGGATGTAATGGTTAGTGTTGGATGATGTTTAACCTTGGGTGTAGTAATTAGTGTTGGGTGTAGTTGTTAGTGTTGGATGTAGTGGTTAGTGTTGGATGATGTTTAGCCTTGGGTGTAGTAATTAGTGTTGGGTGTAGTTGTTAGTGTTGGATGTAGTGGTTAGTGTTGGATGATGTTTAGCCTTGGGTGTAGTAATTAGTGTTGGGTGTAGTTGTTAGTGTTGGATGTAGTGGTTAGTGTTGGATGATGTTTAGCCTTGGGTGTAGTAATTAGTGTTGGGTGTAGTTGTTAATGTTGGATGTAGTGGTTAGTGTTGGATGTAGTGGTTAGTGTTGGATGATGTTTAGCCTTGGGTGTAGTAATTAGTGTCGGGTGTAGTGGTTAGTGTTGGATATGATGTTTAGCCTTGGGTGTAGTAATTAGTGTTGGGTGTAGTTGTTAGTGTTGGATGTAGTGGTTAGTGTTGGATATGATGTTTAGCGTTGGGTGTAGTAATTAGTGTTGGGTGTAGTGGTTAATGTTGGATGTAGTGGTTAGTGTTGGATGTAGTGGTTAGTGTTGGATATGATGTTTGGCGTTGGGTGTAGTAATTAGTGTTGGATGTAGTGGTTAGTGTTGGATATGATGTTTAGCGTTGGGTGTAGTAATTAGTGTTGGATGTAGTGGTTAGTGTTGGATATGATGTTTAGCGTTGGGTGTAGTAATTAGTGTTGGATGTAGTGGTTAGTGTTGGATATGATGTTTAGCGTTGGGTGTAGTAATTAGTGTTGGATGTAGTGGTTAGTGTTGGATATGATGTTTAGCGTTGGGTGAAGTAATTAGTGTTGGATGTAGTGGTTAGTGTTGGATATGATGTTTAGCCTTGGGTGTAGTAATTAGTGTTGGGTGTAGTTGTTAGTGTTGGATGTAGTGGTTAGTGTTGGATGATGTTTAGCCTTGGGTGTAGTAATTAGTGTTGGGTGTAGTTGTTAGTGTTGGATGTAGTGGTTAGTGTTGGATGATGTTTAGCCTTGGGTGTAGTAATTAGTGTTGGGTGTAGTTGTTAGTGTTGGATGTAGTGGTTAGTGTTGGATGTAGTGGTTAGTGTTGGATGATGTTTAGCCTTGGGTGTAGTAATTAGTGTTTAGTGTAGTGGTTAGTGTTGGATGATGTTTAGCCTTGGGTGTAGTAATTAGTGCCGGGTGTAGTGGTTAGTGTTGGATGATGTTTAGCCTTGGGTGTAGTAATTAGTGTTGGGTGTAGTTGTTAGTGTTGGATGTAGTGGTTAGTGTTGGATGATGTTTAGCCTTGGGTGTAGTAATTAGTGTTGGGTGTAGTTGTTAGTGTTGGATGTAGTGGTTAGTGTTGGATGATGTTTAGCCTTGGGTGTAGTAATTAGTGTTTAGTGTAGTGGTTAGTGTTGGATGATGTTTAGCCTTGGGTGTAGTAATTAGTGCCGGGTGTAGTTGTTAGTGTTGGATGTAGTGGTTAGTGTTGGATGATGTTTAGCCTTGGGTGTAGTAATTAGTGTTGGGTGTAGTTGTTAGTGTTGGATGTAGTGGTTAGTGTTGGATGATGTTTAGCCTTGGGTGTAGTAATTAGTGTTGGGTGTAGTTGTTAGTGTTGGATGTAGTGGTTAGTGTTGGATGTAGTGGTTAGTGTTGGATGATGTTTAGCCTTGGGTGTAGTAATTAGTGTTTAGTGTAGTGGTTAGTGTTGGATGATGTTTAGCCTTGGGTGTAGTAATTAGTGCCGGGTGTAGTTGTTAGTGTTGGGTGTAGTTGTTAGTGTTGGATGTAGTGGTTAGTGTTGGATGATGTTTAGCCTTGGGTGTAGTAATTAGTGTTGGGTGTAGTTGTTAGTGTTGGATGTAGTGGTTAGTGTTGGATGATGTTTAGCCTTGGGTGTAGTAATTAGTGTCGGGTGTAGTGGTTAGTGTTGGATGTAGTGGTTAGTGTTGGATGTAGTGGTTAGTGTTGGATATGATGTTTAGCATTGGGTGTAGTAATTAGTGTTGGGTGTAGTTGTTAGTGTTGGATGTAGTGGTTAGTGTTGGATGATGTTTAGCCTTGGGTGTAGTAATTAGTGTTGGGTGTAGTTGTTAGTGTTGGATGTAGTGGTTAGTGTTGGATGTAGTGGTTAGTGTTGGATGATGTTTAGCCTTGGGTGTAGTAATTAGTGTTTAGTGTAGTGGTTAGTGTTGGATGATGTTTAGCCTTGGGTGTAGTAATTAGTGCCGGGTGTAGTTGTTAGTGTTGGATGTAGTGGTTAGTGTTGGATGATGTTTAGCCTTGGGTGTAGTAATTAGTGTTGGGTGTAGTGGTTAGTGTTGGATGTAGTGGTTAGTGTTGGATGATGTTTAGCCTTGGGTGTAGTAATTAGTGTTGGGTGTAGTTGTTAGTGTTGGATGTAGTGGTTAGTGTTGGATGATGTTTAGCCTTGGGTGTAGTAATTAGTGTTGGGTGTAGTTGTTAGTGTTGGATGTAGTGGTTAGTGTTGGATGATGTTTAGCCTTGGGTGTAGTAATTAGTGTTGGATGTAGTTGTTAGTGTTGGATGTAGTGGTTAGTGTTGGATGATGTTTAGCCTTGGGTGTAGTAATTAGTGTCGGGTGTAGTGGTTAGTGTTGGATATGATGTTTAGCCTTGGGTGTAGTAATTAGTGTTGGGTGTAGTTGTTAGTGTTGGATGTAGTGGTTAGTGTTGGATGATGTTTAGCCTTGGGTGTAGTAATTAGTGTTGGGTGTAGTTGTGTTGGATGTAGTGGTTAGTGTTGGATGATGTTTAGCCTTGGGTGTAGTAATTAGTGTTGGGTGTAGTTGTTAATGTTGGATGTAGTGGTTAGTGTTGGATGTAGTGGTTAGTGTTGGATGATGTTTAGCCTTGGGTGTAGTAATTAGTGTCGGGTGTAGTGGTTAGTGTTGGATATGATGTTTAGCCTTGGGTATAGTAATTAGTGTTGGATGTAGTGGTTAGTGTTGGATGTAGTGGTTAGTGTTGGATATGATGTTTGGCGTTGGGTGTAGTAATTAGTGTTGGATGTAGTGGTTAGTGTTGGATATGATATTTAGCGTTGGGTGTAGTAATTAGTGTTGGATGTAGTGGTTAGTGTTGGATATGATGTTTAGCGTTGGGTGTAGTAATTAGTGTTGGATGTAGTGGTTAGTGTTGGATATGATGTTTAGCGTTGGGTGTAGTAATTAGTGTTGGATGTAGTGGTTAGTGTTGGATATGATGTTTAGCGTTGGGTGAAGTAATTAGTGTTGGATGTAGTGGTTAGTGTTGGATATGATGTTTAGCGTTGGGTGTAGTAATTAGTGTTGGATGTAGTGGTTAGTGTTGGATATGATGTTTAGCGTTGGGTGAAGTAATTAGTGTTGGGTGTAATGGTTAATGTTGGATGTAGTGGTTAGTGTTGGGTGTAGTAATTAGTGTTGGGTGTAGTAATTAGTGTTGGGTGTAATGGTTAATGTTGGATGTAGTGGTTAGTGTTGGATATGATGTTTAGCGTTGGGTGTAGTAATTAGTGTTGGATGTAGTGGTTAGTGTTGGATGTAGTGGTTAGTGCTGGATATGATGTTTAGCGTTGGGTGTAGTAATTAGTGTTGGATGTAGTGGTTAGTGCTGGATATGATGTTTGGTGCTGGGTATAGTAATTAGTGTTAGGTGTAGTGGTTAGTGTTGGATGTAGTGGTTAGTGTTGGGTGTAGTAATTAGTGTTAGGCTTGGTATGATGTTCAATGAGAGAAGTGACAAGTGAATTGGAAGAACATTAGTGGAGGTGCTATATCATTTAAAAACTAAACATGGCAGAAGAACTGATTCATACATAGCGTTCATCACCGAAGCAATTTCATAAATCTCTTGAATGAATTAGATATTGGCATTTAGCCAAGTGAAAAGACGTCGAACTACTGGACAAAGAATAGGTGAATTCTGAAATTGTAGAAATTGCTGATGGTCTGTGTAAGCAACAACTATTTCATACCAATGAATAATCTGACCATTTCGAACTCTTACGTTGTGTCTGAGAGTAAGCTAAGTGGAGCTCGATGGAAGCCGATCGAATGTGAAGATCCCAGTAGTAGGAGGAGGAGAATCAGTATATTTTTGAATTGTACACATTAAAGACTTGATGTTTGAACTCACACGTGGATCAAATATCTTCTCTTATAGACCAACATCTTATCCAGAGGAGCTTAGTTTACTTCCCCCATAGAAACTAAGGAAACAAAAAAGTCCAATTAGTCTTTGTGTTTCAATAAAAGTGTTAGGTGCTGCTGGTAAGCAGTGCTGACATTCGTGTCGTCTTTTGAGCCGGGGCACAGATATACACCACTCATACAACAGCTCAAATTCCAAGACGAAAAATATAACAGAACAAAAAGAAAACAAATGAATAGCAACAACAACGACAAAAACAATATTAAATGCATCTAAAACGAAAAATGTTCCAAAAGGTACTGAACCAATATCAATAAAGGAGTAGTATAACAACAGAACCCTTACTCTTATGCAAACTTCCTCGACAATCCAACCAAAAATAACAAGTTTTTTGCTTGACATAATGCAATATAGCATATTATAAACATTAAGGACTGCCAAATCATTCTAAAGTTTGTAAAAAAACGAAAAGAAATCCGCAAGAGTGTCCTTATAAAGCATACGACATATTTTTCCCAAGTTATAGTAATCGTTTGGAAACCATAACATTTGTAAGAAAAAAAGTGATGTGGGAAAGGTTTATATATATATATAAACATATATATATATATATATATATATATATATATATATATATATATATATATATATATATATATATATATATATATATATATATATGTTTATATATATATATATATGTATGTATATATATATATGTACTCAGGTCTCAGTTGAAACATTACGAGCTAATGTCGAGTGGAAATTTAAAGATTCTGCTTGAGAAGTTACAATAGTACAAGCATATTTTATTGCCTCTTCGTCAATAAAAGAATGACAACTAAACAGATCGTAGGCATACACCATTACACACGCACATACACACACACGCACCCCACATAAAACACATAAACACATACACACACACATACGCACACATAAAAGACACACACATACGCACACACACACACACACACACACACACACACACACACACACACACACACACACACACACACACACACACACACACACACACACACACTTACATATACATTTGATAAAAAGGATAAATCTTTCGTAAATATAACAAGAATATTTATTCGTTTTGCAAAGGTCTCATTGAAATAGAATAATTCATTCTAAGAGCGATCCTGCTGCTGCTGCTTCTGCTGTTACTTCTACTGTTGCTTCTGCTGCTGCTGATGATGTGAAGCAAGGGAGGAGGGGAATGACGCAGCTGGAAGTGCCGTATAAAACAGCAACAATAGGGATGTTTAGATAGCTAAAGTTTACATATGATTAGTTGTTACAATAAGTTCTAAATAACGAAAAGGTAGGAACACTAGATAACAAAATAATGTAGCATATATATAACTGAACTAAATATACACCTAGAAAAGAGTGAGAAACAGGGAACAACCGCACCCGTTCAGGCTAAATACATGTGAAGAACAACTATTAAGACGGGTGGGGACAAAAGCCTGGGCATGGAGAGTACTTCATCCGAAGCAAAGATGCTGATGTAGAACAGAGAAGAACTCATCTGTGACTGAGGAGTTCAGGACTAAATGCAGAGACAGAATGATTCATACTGGCAGCACATTACTAAATCATACCAGAAATTACAAACCTCATGTCTTAAAAATTGGTGCAGGCACAAATTGCACGTTTTGGGGCCAATATAATGAAACAATAGCAAAAGACCATCATATTTCAGGCACAGGTACTAACACCAAATGATTATAAGAACCACTATAATAGATTAGATCAATACTTGGACTGAACATTATACAACCACTATAAAATAAAATAGCCATCAACTTGTATGAACACCAGCCAGAGCCAGTAAAGGAATGAAATACTTTTAGATTTCCAAATTAACACAGACCGGACGATTCAAGCTAACAGACAAGAAACCACCATCAAGGACAAAACGATAAAACCTGCAAATGAATTCATATGTGTATTCGTTCAACCCCCCCCCCCCCCCCAAAAAAAAAACATATCATTAAAAGAACTTGAAAGGCTAAGCTCATTCAAAAACATAGAGATAGAGATTGAAATGACATGACACCTCAAAACGATAACAGTCTCACTCATTTTAGAGGCCTTAGGGATGGTACGAAAAGCATGTTAAACACATTTTATCAAGTGAACTATCTGAAAATAAAAAAAATTTTTTTTGGCTTTCCCAACCTAAATATGAATACAGAGTAGCTTTAAATTAATGTGACATGCTTAAAACTAAGCTTTCTTCACTTAATTCAAATTATGCTATGTCTGTTTATGCTTATTCAACACCAAGTTATATGCACAAAACACGGATTGTTCGCGTGTAATATCATCTAAACCACGTATGTATGTATGTATGTATGTATGTATGTATGTATGTATGTATGTATGTATGTATGTATGTATGTATGTATGTATGTATGTCAGGTCACCAGTTGGTGCTACTGGTAACATGTATCCCACTACAACCTGTCTCATGGTCGGGTCGTTGGCGACTAAACTGGCAACCTCACCAAGGTTTCTTGGTGAGGAGGGTGACTTTGGACATCCTGCAGGACTAAAAACAAAACCTGTCAAAGGGCAAAGGAGCTCTTAAGAGTCAATGGCCATCCAAAATCACCGGGAGAGATGACCCCTTAGCCTTTGTCAAGGCAGAATTCTAGGAGAAGGAAAACTCTGATATAACACCTGCAACCCTGATGGTATCCAATGATGTTGACTTATTCTTCTTTTTGGTAAATATCATCTTGGTTAAGAGAGTGAGACTCGCTTTGTGCAGTGCCTTTGCTCACTATAAAAGCTTCACGGCACAGGCATTGCTTTGTATCTGGAGATCTCTCTGCACTTGTCGTCACATGGTACCATGGGGCCAGCACTATGTGTCAATAATTGTCACAAGTGTAGTGTTTGTACCAGAGTTTTCAAGTCGCTGGCTGGACTAAAAAGTCACATTCGTTCAGCGCATCGGTAGGAGTTCTCCTCCATGGATATAAAGTAGTGGCCGTACTCGAAAACGAGTTGGCAGCCACCATGTATGTATGTATGTTCTGGTTTTATAATTTCACAAAGTTTTACCAATAGAGAGGGAGTCGGTTTCTAACATAGACACAAGGCTCTCTCATTGGAATTTACACAGCATCAACTAGGTAGATATGTATGTATGCATGCATGTGTAGATATGAATGTTATTGTATGTGTGGATGTGTATGTTTTGAGTTGTATGTGTGCATGTGTATATGCTTTGCATCTGTACATGTGTATATGCAGTTATTAGATGAAAAATTTCTGGAATGTTTTACATATTTTTACTGTTCCATTAATGGATTGTACTTGTAATGTATGTATGTATGTATGTATGTATGTATGTATGTATGTATGTATGTATGTATGTATGTATGTATGTATGTATGTATGTATGCATTCATACATAGGAGAGGTAAACTCTGAAAAAAAACCTGCGGCTTTGGAAGCATCCGATGATGTTGACCAGTTCTCCTTTTCGGGTAGTGTTTTCGATGTTCAGAGAGTGGGATTGGTCGAGTGCAAGGCCTTTCCCCACTTAAAAAAACCTTCGATGCACAGACATTGCTTGTTCAGGATTTGTTACAGGTTCATGTGGCTGGCCATAGTCTAAAGGTGCACCAAACTCTATAATCTGATAAGTGATTGCAATATTCTTAGCAAAGTTTGCAGCCATCATGTATGTATGTATGTATGTATGTATGTATGTATGTATGTATGTATGTATGTATGTATGTATGTATGTATGTATGTATGTATGTATGTATGAATGTATGTATGTATGCCTGTATGTATGTATGTATGTATGTATGTATGTATGTATGTATGTATGAATGTATGTATGTATGCCTGTATGTATGTATGTTTGCATGTATGTATGTATATATGTGCGCGTGCGTGTTTGTGTGTTTGTGTGTGTGTGTGTGTGTGTGCATGTGTACACAAAAAGTAAACAGAAAACAACAAAGCAATACACTACAATGGTGATATATATTACTTTAACGCTTGAATTACTAGTAAAAGAGTATTAACGTTTCGGACGCTAGTTATTCATCAGAAGATAGAATGAGAAATAAAAAAATAGAAAAATAGTGGAGAGTGTGAAGAGCAAGAAACGGAAAAAATATTTTTGAGAAACTACACGTGTGTGTTCTGTTATATAAATACTATATACCCATACATCCACATTATAAATACACATACATAAACATATAGGCGTATATACATTCAGATGTAGATGCAAACAAATAACCCAAGTCACAAGCATACACACACACACACACACACACACACACACACACACACACACACACACACACACACACACACACACACATATATATATATGTACAAACGTGTTTGCAATCATAAAAACATATGCACATACTGTGATACACAGGGACACATAAATTAGCAGACATTCACAAGCACACATACAGAGACACATACATAGTATCACATAGAGGAAATATTGGCAAACAAACTGCTAATTGGTGACAGTGAACACAGGATTATGATATAATCCTCTCTTCCGTTTAATTAATAAAGTGTTACAATTGGTGAATATTGGCATTCAATCTAAGACTAAAGAACGTCAATGGGATTTGGCAAAATATTTAGATAAACAAAACTAAGCGAAAATACACTGGCCATTCAAATATATTACGTAATAAAATATTGTACACCACTTAAAGAACAATCGTACATACGCATATATATATATATATATATATATATATATATATATATATATATATATATATATATATATATATATATATATATATATATATATATAAATGAAAGGTATAGAAAATATTGTAGCAATTTCTAACACCGGATTCACTAGCGAAAGGTCTGTTTTCTGACTCGCTCATATATTCACACAGCTTATGCTGAAAGAATAACTATGTTGCTTGTGTTTATTTCCATCTTCGGTTAGCTTCCCCCTGTGTTGTTTACTTGTCTCACTCGCTTTACGCGTTTCTATTGTCCTAATAACTTATTTTAGTTATTATCGCTCCAACGTGAGGTATATGATTGTTAATGAGATGAAATACCCATGATCGTTTGGTAAATCACTGATGAGGGACTCATTTTATAACATGTTATCCATGTGCAACCAGCAGTTTTCTTCTCACCCATATTTTCATATATATATATATATATATATATATATATATACACAAGTGGAAGCTTAGTAAAATCGAAGCTTTGGCTGTGGCCAAGCAAAGTCGACCTACAATAAGGAATGAGTAGCAAAGCACTCAATAAGGGTAGGTCCTTAGAGTAATAACATTGCGTTTAAAAAGCTTGACAAATTGAAAATTGCGGTAGGCAAAACCTAACTATACAGTAACAAAAGCAACGAAAGAACTAATCAGGTTAAAACAACAGACCTGGACAGATCGGACGATATTCTGCAATACCTCCGATATGTTTCTATGAATTCGAAACACGTAAGCTTGTGGTATTCCATGATCGAACAAGGAATTCACTTCATCAACAGGGATTCCGTTCTTTTGCCTCAAACTGGTCTGAACATTAACTAAATACGACTGCCACAATAGACAGCCTTCAATCATTTCGTTGTCACGTGTTATTTCCAACAAGGGAAGCAACCCCCAATTTTTGGCGGGTAAATTCAAAATGTTAACAAAGGAAAAAATATTTCCGCTCAACATTCCGAATAAAAGCTATATATATATATGAAAAGATTCAGGACCCCGACCACTGAGCTACGGCCGTTTCGACAGCTAGATCCGAACTAAGCCACCAATATTAGAACGGCGGGAATCTAGCTGAACTTATTAAGGGCTACAGTCCATATATAGGCATACATTCAAAGCAAAAAAGCCAAACATCTAAGCAAAAAATCATAAAAGTCTGTTCTTTTTCTCGTTTTTCTCAGTAATCTGTGGGGTGAGGTCCCCTAGTAAATGTCATGTATATAGTTTATTACCTTCTTGGTGGTGGGGAGTGGGGGTGGGGGTGTAGACAGGCCAAAATACAAGGGGAAGGGGTCAGTAGACGAACTGACTTGAAAGTGCCAAACCGGTGGCGCACACGCACACCCTTAAGGGAGATTTTATCCCCAAGCAACTATTTCTAATCTGTAGAAACGGTATTGTGCTTAACTTCAATTCAAAGGGAAAGAAACAAACGAGAGGAAATATATTTTCGGCATATATAAGTCAAAGTGGGTAGCATGTATATATGAGTACGCACAAACCAACACACTCACTCACACACATATATATATATATATATATATATTTTTTTTTCAAATAAGAGTAGTTAAGACGGGATTATTTCACTATAATTGCTTTATTGAACGATATATATTTCTGGTTATGCATGTGACTCAATCAGATCCTTACGCAATCTTAGGTGCAGTTATGCAATCATTGGGATATGCTGCTGGCCATATGTGCGCGCGTGTGTATATATATATATATATATATATATATATATATATAATAAAAATGACACACAGCAATACAATAGCTATTAGTGTTATTAGATTCGCGCTTTAGATGAAAGAGAAAAAAAGTTGAACGTACCGGCTTTTTGTCAGGAGATTACAAGTAGAAAGATTAGAAAAAAATTAGAAAAAGTAAAAAAAATAGAGAAAGGGTGACATGTGTATGTGTGTGTTAGTTTTTATTGTTCATGTGTATCACTATGTATATATAAGTGAGAATGTCTATACATAGTTCGAGAAGGAATCTAAGTGTGTCTGGCTATATAATCATTACATACATAGCTATGCCTTTATTGAAATAGATTAGATTTCTATTTCCAACTAGTGGCGGACTTTTCAACCATCAACGATTCAAAGCTAAGACATATCTACGGACTATCATCATTTAGGATTTCCTTTTTATTGATGGAGCTGCATTTGTAGCAACATCTTTAGAGGAAGCTCAGGAACACGTAAACCGTTTTTCTGTTGCAATTAAAGCCTTCGGGCTTACCATCAGGATAAAGAAAACAGAGGTGATCCTCCAACCATGTTCTATTCCCAAACAATTACAAGGTACCAAACAGAAACCGCCAGTTCATCAGTTCCCACATACCCCTATACATGTCGATAGGAAGAACCTCAAGTATGTTAAATCGTTCACATATCTTGGCAGTAAGGTGAACTCAAATGCATCTCTCGGTGATGAGATAATTAATCGTATAAGGAAAGTGACGAGTGCAATTGGCAAGCTCCGTCATTGTTTTTGGAATGAGAGCGGCATAAAACTGGGTACCAAGATACAGGCTTAGGAAGCTGTTGTACTGACCACACGTTTACATGGACCAGAATCTTGGACTCCTTAGAGGTCGCACATCAACCAACTATACGTCTTTTACAAAGGTTGTCTTCGCGCAATCTGTGAGTAGACCACCGAAAACAAAATATCTGATGCTGACCTCTTTACTAAGTTCAAGCTTGGAGGCATTGAAACCTTTCTTGTGAAATCACAACTACGCTGAGCTGGTCATACCATCAGAATGAGTGACAAAAGAAGACCAAAAGTCCTCATGTACAGTCAGCTAAATGGTGGATAAAGAAATGTTGGACGGCCATGACACAGGTACAAAGACAAGCTGAAAAGTAATCTCTCAGCAATCTATATACCTTATGAGACATTTGAGGTAGTGGCCTTGCAGCAGAAGAACTGGAGCTTTGTGTATCATAATAAGATCTGGAACATCGAGTCCACAGGCTACAAGAAGCAAGAGGGAGGAGAAAAGCATTATCAAACATTCCAGCAACATTATCCAGTAAACCTCACCATTTCACTATCTGCGGACTTGCTTGAAAATCCTTGGCAGGTCTAAAATGCCATGCCCGATATAAACATCTAAACTGAATTAATTGCATAGTTCGGATCCTCATACGTGGAAATCGACGGGAGAATCCATTATATATATATATATTGAGATATTGTTTGTTATTTAGGTATCACTTCTCTGTTTTTAGCCTGAGAAAATATCTATATGCGTGTGTAATTAATACATGCATACATTTATTTTTTAAAAATTAATTGAGTTCTTAACACGCAGGATTGATAATGTTTTTGAAAAAACTAATTAACCCACGTGTATATTATTTTACTTTTCTTGTGACTCGCGATTGCCTCCCTTTTCCGCTTCGTGACGCTATGATATTACCTCAGTCTAAAGACTGCTGGAATTTCAAATTTGGCGGTCATTTGATGCTTGAGGGGATGACTTAGCGGACACGAAAAATAACTGCGGTAAGAAATTTTTTCTTATATCAAAGTTTAATGGGCATCCACTGATGATTTATAAGTGCCCACCTACATATATTCTTACAGAAAAATATGTTAGGCTTCTACATAAACTGTGAAACATTCTCCCAACTTGTAGAAAACTTATAATGAAACAATTGTTTGGAAAGAGAGATATATTTTAATTTTAATTATATCTCATATAAAATAATACAACTGGCTTTCCACAAAATACATATAGTTAGCACCCCAAACACAAAATTGGGATTATACTAACGTATATCCTAATGTTTGTTGAGTGAGATGGTTACCAGTCAGAGTTTAGCTTAAAGCTTTCTCTGTTATTGTATTAAATATATATATATATATATATATATATATATATATATATATATATATATATATATATATAGACACACACACACACAATTAAGTATGGTTTTCCGAAAGGGATCGGAAATAAACCGCAATTAAATAAAATACACAATACTTAAGTAGATAAGAATCATATATATTTTATATCGAAATGACTTCTACAGGATTAGAACTGTTTTATTCACATGAAATCATCAGGACGTTCTTGATAATCTCATGCGATTGAAACAGTTCTAGTCCTGTAGAAGTCATATCTGTATATAACATAATATATATATGCACACAGGCATATATATATACATATTGTAAAATATATATTGTAAACAATGAACTGAAAGAAATTAAGACGTTTAGTTGTCAAACATAAAATACATATATTACCACACACATACTCATGTTTTGTGCTTGCGTGTCAGTTTGTGTGCTCGTATGCGTGTGTCTATGTGTATAACGTTTTAGCTGAGGATAAATGTCTTTGCAATGTCTCATGTTCGGCTCAGACGAAGAAGTGAAAAAAACAAAACAAAGTTCTGAAAACAAAAGAGGTTATATAACAAATATAAGATATATTTGTCTTTTCATTTAAATGTGTTCTTTATATTTTATAGCTTTTATTATTGTTCATTTTGTATTGTACCGTTTTAACCCATACGTTCCTTTAAGAAAGTCCGGATGATGAAGGCTTGATTAAATGTGCGTTTCCGGTTAGGGAAGAAACTCCTTTCTATCGGGCAGTCTTTGAATCTCGAAGATTAGTGGAAATAAACAACAGGAAGGGTCTATAGAATGTTCGCAAAATATAGCGGAGATTGTAACAAGAAAAGAAAGGAAATGAAGAAGACGACGACGATGACGAAATAGAAAGGGAAGAAGAAGAAGAAAAAGAAAGAAAGAAAGAAAGAAGAAGAAGAAGAAGAAGAAGAAGAAGAAGAAGAAGAAGAAGAAGAAGAAGAAGAAGAAGATGACGACATTGTTTACTGTAATAATAGCCAACTTTGATGAATGTTTCCCAAATAGAAAATCCAAAAACGAATCAAAGGTGTAGCTTTTGGAATACGTAAAAAATAAAAGAAAAAAGAAGGCAAAGAAAAATACAATTTCCCTACAACAACATTAAGATCTATGAAAGATTTCTATCAGTCACATGACAATTACTAAGACTGTTGTTTCTTTAAAGAAAGTATAAAATAAATCTTTCAAGAAAACAAGCACGTCGCTGAACATGAGACAGGAAGCATAAAATCTTTGTAAATTCTTTACTTTGGTCGAAAAGATTATAAATATAGACATCGCATTAGACTAGTTTACCTCTTAATGACGGTTTCGTAACCTGCTAGAAACAGCAGGCAAATCACCACCAAATCACACCATACCACATATAATAAGCATAGATTGGATAATGTAGTTTTTATATATTAAAGTCCTTTTCTTTTGCTTTTCTGCTCAGTCAGGGTGGGAAGGGAAGTGCCCTTCAGGACCTCTGAAACTGATAAGAGGGAGGGAGACTACATGCGAATGTTTGCCGTAAAGTGGACTCTACTTAATGTGGGGGCTATTAAACCTGGCGACGCAAAACATCTCGTTTAATTCCCTAACAATTCCACCAATTCACTAACCTAGACTGCTAACTTATTGTATCGATCACGGCAGGAGTTGATTTTAGAGTGCTGAGAACTGGATCAAATACTGCAAGGCATTTTATCCTACGTTCTAACGACATTGCCTATATCTCCGCCTAAAATACACACCTCTGAGCATAACTGTGCCCTACCAGAGCTGAGTTTGGTCTAAACAAGAACAAATCTAATAACAATAACTCGTAGTATTATTCCTGTTGTTGTTAAAGCTGTTATTACTGGAGGTAGTAGGGCTGTGGATTGGCAGTATCGGAAGAGGGTTCGACACCATGCTTTTCAGCACAGAGTTACGGCCCTTTATGATCTGAGTTCAAACCCCGCCGAGGTTAACTCTGTCTTTCATCCTTACGGGGCCGATAAAATAAAGTACCAGTCACGCACCGGTGTCGATTTAATCGACCCCCCCCCAATTGCTGGCCTTGTGCCTATATAAGAAACCGTTATTACTGGAGGTAGTGATTGTTGGCTCGTTCTTGTTCTTATTAAACCTCAAATGGGCCATGAACCAGTTGATCCTTGATCAAACGCAATCCAACTATGAACACCCCCATCTTGTTATTAGTCACAGTGTATCCAAGACTATATTATACAGTGCCATCGTTTCTTACCGCTCACTCCACAATACCAAAACAAAACAAAAAAGTAAACTCGTTTATAATTTGATGTAAATTTGGATGCAAATAAAGTGAACACGTAGAGAGAGGCTCCCCGTTACTGCTGCCTTTGCTGCTGCTACTGTTATTGCTTCAACTACTGCTGCTACTGCTTTAGCTGCCCCTGTTGATAGATGTGTTATGGGTTGTGATGTTGTTGCTATAATCGTTGCTATTGTTTGTAGAAGTGAGTGAAGGGAGAAGGTCAGAAGTCATCGAATATGAAGATTGAAATGACCACCGCCACAACCACCCTCATAACTTGCTGATTTCGATATTCAATATGTCGCCCGACTGGTAAATTGAACGATTACGTTCAGCACGAATCTTTCAATGTCTGACAAAATTGTCATTTAATTGTGACACTTACGTTCACCGAGGGGGGTTGTGAGTGGATACTCGGGAGGATGGGATGAACGACATTGATTTTAGGAGTCGTTGGGATAGTAAGGTTTAAACACTGGTTGTAAATTTATAGTGGGTAGTATTGGCTGTCTTCGTAGTAGAATGTAATATTGTAATGGAAGTGTTAGGGAGAAACGAGAACGTACATACACACACATACACACATACACACACACATGTATATATATTTATGTGTGTATTTGTGTGTGTGTGTGTGTGTATGCATGTGTTTTTGATTTTATAGCTGTAATAACTAGAGTAGCAGGTAAAGGGGTTATTCTTTATTTCTTCTCTAATTATATATATATATATATATCACATACACACACGCACACACACACATATAAATACACACACACACACACACACAAACACACAAACACACAAACGCAAACATATATATATATACCTCCCCACACACGTATATATATATATATATATATATATATATATATATATATATATATATATATATATAGTTTGTTTATTAACGAAGCTGTCAATGTCAGGAAATAAGACATCACATTACCACAAAGACATCTCTAATGATGCCCAGGGTGACAATATAGGAAGGGGAAGACATATGTCAATTTCACCTGTCTGTATTCCAACCCGTGAGAAAAGCGGTTCAACCTTCACATGTGGCTCCCATGAAAAGCCCTTTGAAAAAAGAAAAAAGTCACATAGATGAAATTATATCTGTAATGAGAATTTGGAATCTTTTCCGTTAAAGAGCAGTGTGTGATAGAGAAGAGTGGCTGAGTAGATGTAAGATATAGAAAGGGGAGAGGGGCTTAAAGAGAGACAGAGGGAGTTAGAGCTATAGAGAAGGAAGTGTTAAGAGAGGTACAGTGTGAATAAGAAAATCCGAAAGCAATTTTATGGGGTGTGTGAATGATGTAAAACTTTTATTGTTGAAAGCAGAAGCTCAATAAATATAATGGAATCCATACAGAACTGAGTAAATTGAATAGTTGAAGTATACAGAGATAAGACCAGTTTCTAGAAGATTAGATTGATCTTCCACATAATTCTTTATCGTCAGCCAGTCTTTATCTTGATTAAGGACGTTAATATTGGTTTAGATATTGACCTAAACCGAGGCCTAACGTTATGGTATCGGAGCGGAGAATGAAATGGAAAATGAAAAAAAAAGGGTGAATATAAAAGATAAATACACACATACACACATACACACATATGCATGTATATATATATATATATTATGTGTGTGTGTGTGTGTGTGTGTGTGTGTGTGTGTGTGTTTGTGTGTTTGTGTGTGTGTGTGTGTGTGTACACATGTGTATATATATATATGTATATATATAGAGAGAGAGGGGAGGAGAAAGTGAGAGGGTGAAGAGCGGAAGAGAGAGATAGATAGAGAGAGAGTGAGCGAGAGAGAGAGTGAGAGAGAAAGAGAGAGAGTTAATGTGGTGGTGGGGTATAGAGAGACCGTATGAAGAATAGATAGAGATAGATTACCAAGTAAGATTTAATAGATTACGCGAAGAATTAATACAAACTTTGAATTCTGCAATTCCAATTTCGCCATCTCTTATTGAAAATACATTGTCAGCATTTGCTGTTCTTTAATACTGTCCAGAGTTTAGCTGAATATATCTGTTATGTAATTAATGTTTTTTCTTATAAATATATGAACTGACATGCAGCCTTGAAGGTTTGAACCAGAGATAAGGGCTTGAACAAAAAGAGAGAAAGAGAAAGAATGTGAGACGGAGAGAGAGAGAGAGAGGGAGAGGGAGAGAGAGAGAGAGAGAGAGGGGAGAAAGCGAGAGCAAGTGAGAAGGAAAAAATGAGAGAGATAGAAAAGGGGAGAGAGAATGAGAGAGGGAGGAAGTGACAGAGAGAAAAAGAGAGAGGGGGAAATAGAGAGGGAGGGAGAGAGAGGGAAAAAGAGAGAGGGAGAAAGAGAAAAGAAAGAGGGAGGGAGAAAGAGAAAAGAAAGAAAGGGGAGGGAGAAAGAGAGAGGGAGAAAGAGAGACGGATAAAGAGAGAGGGAGGTAGTGAGAGAGAGAGGAAGTGAGAGTGAGAGTGAGAGTGAGAGAGTGAAAGAGAGAGAGGGAGAAAAGAGAGATAGGTAGATAGATACATAGATAGAGACAGAGATGAAGAGAGAGAGAATGAGAGGAGAGAGAGAGAGAGAGAGAGAGAGAGAGAGAGAGAGAGAGAGAGGAGCGTTGAGAGAGGGATCGAAAGAGTTAAATCTAGAGGAGGTTTTAATTGTTTGGCAGATTTAATATAGTGAGCAAATATATAATATGTGATTTCACTATTCCCTCCTTTTAACCTACCTTCCTTCAGTCATTCATGTTGAATTGGTAGATTGAAACGGTTGACACCTCTCACTTGCTGTCTCTTTATATTCTGGTAGTGTGAAGAATTTTATTTTCCATTCTTATCATACATGGCCTGAGAGTTGATTGAATACCTGTAAGGGGAATAACAGAAATTATTGCCAGGAACCGCCCCTAGCATAAACAAAAAGTCTTAGTCTTCGAAGAATCAACAGTGTTACTACTACTACTACTACTACTACTACTACTACTACCACCACCAATAATAATGGTTTCACAAGGCCAGCAATTTTGGGGGAGGGGAAAGTCGATTAAATCGACCCCAGTGCGTGACTGGTACTTTATTTTATCGACCCCGTTAGGATGAAAGGCAAAGTTAACCTCGACCATAAAAGGCGTAACTCTATGTTGCAAAGCAGGGTGTCCGGTGCTCTACCGATACTGCCAATCCACCATGGTTTCTGATTTAGGCTCAAGGCCAGCAAGTTATGGGGAGAGGAAATTCGATTAAATCAACCCCTATATTTGATTGGTACTTTTTTATTGACCCCGGAAGGATGAAAGATTCGCATAAGGTCAACAATTTGGAGGAAGTGGTGAGTCAATTATAGTGACCCCAGTACTTGACCAGTACTTTATTTTATTGACCCCGGAACGATAAAAGGCAAAGTTAGCCTCAGTAGATTTGAACTCAGAACACAAAAATGCCAGAACAAATACTGCAAACATTTGTTCGACGATTTAACAACTCTACCGATATCCATCGCCTTTCAGATAAAGAGAGAATCGATGAAAAACAACGGAAATTATTATAAAAAAATAAAAGCTAAATTGAAAATAGTAAATAGCGAGTATATGAATAATTTATATAATCACCACTTTACTGTTTATATATTTATTATTTATTTTTATATTTTTCATTTATTCCTTTATTTATCTTTGCAAAATTAATAACAGTAAGGATAAAAATCAGTAGGGAAATTGGCATGAAAATCGGTTTAGAAAGATGAACCAAGGTAACCATGAAGAGGGGAGAATTAATATATATAAAGAAACAAAGATACGCGAATTAGATCAAACATAGGCTTGTAAAATACTTAGAAATTAATGAACTAGACATAGTATAACACACACAAACGAGAAACAAGTTGAAGAGGCAAAATTATGGAAGCATTATGTTAACACTTAAGTTTCAGCAAAATGCCAAAAATAAATTCATTATTCTCCAGCGACAACCTGGTGCAATCTGCGACTGCTGCACTTCGGACTGAGGAGGGTAAACTCTCCAAGTATCGGTCGCTCTCCGACAGGTTTGCAGTGGAGCCCCTAGAAGTGGAGACTTTTGGTGTCCTTGGCCCTAGGACTACGCCCCTATTCACCACCATAGTCATTGAGCTGGCTAGCCGCATGTGTGTGTCTCACGAGATGGAATGACTCTTCCAGCGCATCTCTCTCACCATCCCTCGGGGAAATGCCTTCTCTATTCTGTCCGCCGGGGCCTTGGGGCAGCCAGCGCGTGGGACTCCATTTGCTCATACCAGTAAGAGATGGGGAGGGTGAGAGAGACAGAAGCGATGACAGTGGGAGTTTGGCTCCTCTGTGTTCGGACCTGGTGTACGTGTGTGTATGTTTACTTCTAACATCCCATATTATATGCTTGGCTAATTGTAGACTATAGTTTATATTGTAATTCCTAATTATCAGTATTTTATCTGTTGCAACGAGTACTTTCGGATATAGTTGTGTAGTTTGTAAGTTTGTTTGACATTTATAGAGTTCTGTATTCATTTCCACTGTGGGCCACGTTGAACAAAATTCGTAGCCTCGAATAAAATTCGGTAGACGGAAACTACACGGAAGCCTGTCAAATGGACGAGATTTAACCGGTGTCCCAGTTTAACACTACGAACTGATAATCTAGCGAATGGTTTTATTTTCCCCCTTTCTCGCGAGTCGCTGGCAACCGATCCAGAGTATTCGGATAACGTAAAAAGATGGATGAAAAAAGGGAACATAATAATCAAGGAAAAGAATATATTCATTTAGAATGTACCGCTCAAAAGTCGACACAGAAACATTTGTATATATACAGGGAGGTAGGGATATTTACAATTACAAAACTATTAAAAAAAACCCAACCGTATGTCTATCCAAATATTTAGTAAATTTTAAAAGGAAAATAATACAAAAGGTTACTATATATGTATAAAAGAATTGTTTTATTTTTAAAGAGAATTAACATATCTTGTCACGAACATACTGTAATCAACTTTTTCTCTGATCTTATGACTTTGTGTTTAATGGGACATGACCAAAAATATTGCAAACAAAGATTAACCCATCTACTTGGTAAAATTTGCGTTTTTGTACAGTTTCTCTGTATGAGAAATGCGTGCTTTTTCTAAAACACCCATTTTCACTACTGGTGGTAATGAAAAACATTTCATTTTCAGTTGATATCCCTTGTTCAAAAGGTTTTCAAAGAAGAGATTAAACACTCCTTTAATCGCAGTTTTGGTTTGTGTTGATCGTACTTTCCTTATATAAGCTTCTTTGAAACATCTGGTTCCGGTTCTTCTAACAATTCAGTCGTGACCAATGAAAAAGTCTATCTGTGCATTATTGTTTCAATTTTTAAGATATTGGCTCCTTTCATAATTTCTGTGTCGAGATTCTACGAAGAGCAACTGATATTATAATTATGTCTGAAATATAATTCATATTATATATATATATATATGTATGTTTTCTCTTTCTCTTAATTTCGAGTATATTTTTTTGACCGGCCACCTTCCTGGTGGCAAGGTTGTAAAAGAAAAGAAATTGTCATCCCTTGAATCGCAAGAATGTTTTGCAAATTTTGAAGGTGCCAGCTATCGCAGCCATTTGTAGACTATGAATTAGGGTGCTGCGCTTTTTGTCCGCAAATCCAAGTTCAGTCATACTTTGGTCCAAGCGGGTTGGTATATAACCCGTAGCACCAATAATGATGGGTATGAAGCTAAAGGTGTATCTTGGATACTGGATTTGTAAACTCCTCATCAATGGTCCGTAGATGTCCTCCTTCTCCTGTATTTTTCTGACAACGTTTACATCAAGTGGGCAGCTGATCTCCACAACAGAACACGTTTTCAATGTGTGGTCCAAACTACAATATCAGGCCGGTTGTGCTTTAATTTGGTGGCAGTTTTTATTTTCAGGTTCCACCAGTATTCCTTAGTGCCATCTGTCTCAATATATTCTTCCTCGTATGTATGTATGTATGTATGTATGTATGTATGTATGTATGTATGTATGTATGTATGTATGTATGTATGTATGCATGTATGTATGTATCTCTCCACCCCCCTCTCTCTCTCTCTCTCTCTCTCTCTCTCTATATATATATATATATATATATATATATATAATAACTAGAAATTGATTAACATATAAATAAACATGAATAATCACAGGAGATAATTTTTACAAGTGTGTAAGCACACATAGCTAGGTTAACCAGAACTTAATTTTGGATATAGATATATAAATATGTATATATATAAATATATATATATAAATATATATATATATGGCGCATGTCTCGGACATGACTCCCTTAATTTAATTTAATTAAATTTATTTCGGATATATAAACGGCTCCTTAATTGTAGAGCTAATTCGGTTGAATGGACTCGGCTGCTATTTATAGCTGTCACGCCAATGGGAGGACGCTAGCATGTTGTTAGTAGTTTTAGAATTGCAACACGTGCGACGGGTCACTCGCAGATTTGCATTAGATGTATAAACACAGATAGTTAAATCTTCTCCCTTGCTGAAGATCCGTTTTTGACTACTGTGACTTAACGGATTAATGGTGAAATATATTTCTTTAATGAAATATATACAAGGAGGATTAATCATTTTTTAAAAGGTAATATTTGAAGCTCTAGTTAAACTTTAATTAGTTACCTACCTAGCTATGTGTGATTACACACTTTACAAATTATCCCCTGCGATTGTTTCATGTGTTTATTTTAAATATATATATATATGTCAATCAATTTCTAGTTGATATAAAATGCTCGGACCTATTCATTGGAATCTTTGAGCTTATTCTACGGTGGATATGGCGCATGTCTCGGACATGACTCCCTTAATTTAATTTAATTAAATTTACTTCGGATATATATATGTATGTAAGTATATATATGTATATATGAATGTATCTCTCTCTCCCCCCTCTCTCTCTCTCTCTCTCTCTCTCTCTCTCTCTCTCTCTCTCTCTCTCTCTCTACCTCTCTCTCTCTCTCTATATATATATATAGATGCTAAATTTGTCAGAACATACATAACATCTCAATGAAAAGACATCGCTATAAAAATCACATTGAGAGAGGTGCTTCTACAGTAATCAACTCCTCGGTGATTTTGTATAGCATGTTCTATATGTGTGTATACACACACACACACACACACATATATATATACACACACACACACACATATATATAGGTGTATAGGTGCAAGATAATTGCGTCCGTAGGCGGTATACCGGGTAAGCACCCGATGTTCGCGCAGAGCGGAGTATAATAGTATAAGAATAAAGGAACAAAGAAATATTTATATGCCCCAGCATGACCGTGGTATACTATATGAAACAAGTAAAACAATCGAAGAATAATAGGATATATAAACATATGTGTGACCACGTGCGTGTGTGTGTGCGTGTGCGTGTGCGTGTGTGCGTGCGCGCTCGCGCGTGTGTGTGTGTGTGTGTGTGTGTGTGTGATTTACATGAATCTTTTTAAATAGATATTGATGTTTCTTGGCAGAGGTTTCGGTTTTTGTCAAAGATAAAAGCTTACATCATATAGATGTACAAATGTCGCTGAAAACGTCTGATGAGTGCGCCAAGAGATTTCGAATCTGATATCGAAATAATTAAAAATGGTAATACCAATCTCTGCGTCAGGGTATGTCTAGCTATGACAAAGGTGTTTCTTCTAAAGCAAAGTGTACATAACGTAAGCAAATAGATGCATGCACATACATACAGGCATACTTACATACCTACCTACCTACCTACCTACCTACCTACCTACCTACCTACCTACCTACCTACCTACCTACCTACCTACCTACCTACCTACCTACCTACCTACCTACCTACCTACTTACCTACCTACCTACCTACCTACCTACCTACCTACCTACCTACTTACATAGCTACCTACCTACTTACCTACCTACCTACCTACCTACCTACCTACCTACTTACATACCTACCTACCTACCTACCTACATACATAGTGGCTGCAAACTCGTGTTCGAGCATTGCCATCACCTGATAAAATGCTAAAGAATGTGAGGGACGAATGTGGCTCTTTAAACCAGCCAAAGCCTTGCACCCTCTGGCACACACATGGCAACTGTAGGCTCTTCTGGGACTTTCAATTGTTTGGTTCTGACTGTGTGTCCTCATATGTCATTTAAGTCTTTCCATGCTTGCACATTCCTCGCTACATTCCTTACACCTTTTCAGATTATAATCTCTACATGAAGTCTACTGATATGACTTTGTTCATGTCTAATGAAACCAGCTTTGCTCAGATAGACTCGACCACAGTGCTGGCAAACCAGATGTTGCTCAACAGCAGGCAGTTCAGAACAGTCCCGTTTCCTCGCCTTCCTTTTCACTGTTAGGTGTTCACTTCCTGACTTGATGAAACGTCTCCACTTCACCCTCTTCATTTTCTCCCAACCGTCAGGTGAAATTCCAGCGCAAGCCAAGGTACCCCTGACACAGTCCCAGTACCACATCTTTGGTTTGTGTAGTGGTCGCCTTCCTTCGCACAGGAAGTAGAGAAGTTGCTTTGGAATACGATCATCAGCCATCCGGACCACGTGACCGCACCACCTCAAGCGATGCCGAACGATAATGCTCTCTATGCTCATGCCCCTGCTCCGTTCGAGAGCTTCCAAATCACTGACGAATATTTTCCATCGCCCACCCATGTATCTTACGAAGAGATTGTTGGTGAAACCTATCCTGTTCCTTGAGGTGCTTTCTGTATGTGACCCATGTTTCACAAGAATAAAGCAAAGAAGAGACGACACAAGTCAGATACACCGTTACCTTGGTTTCAATGGTAATACCTCGTCTGGACCATACATGTTCATTCAGCCGTCCAAAAGCATCACTGGCTTTCCTGATCCTTAACGATATCTCATGATCAAGTGTCCATGAATTGTTCAACGTACTATCAAGGTAAACAAACTTGTCAGCAATTTTAGCCTCTTTCCTTACACATACACGTTTGGTGTAGAGTATTCTTTCCCAGGTGCTGGCTGATACATCACAACAGTCTTTTCCAAGCTTATTGTGAGGCCCAAAGCGCTGCAAGCTTCAGAAAAAGTGTTCATAATATGCTGCATGTCACTTTGTGAGAGAGAAAAAAGATCGCAGTCAACTGCATACAAAAACTCTCGGATTATAGATGTTAATACCTTCGTGCTTGCACCAAAGCACCTGATGTTGAACAACCTTCCTGAAGTGCAATACCTGATGTAAACTCCACGCGAACAATTCTTCCTGAATGTCATGAGAAACACTATCGTAAAATATAGGGAAAACAGAGTTAGAGCCGGAATTTACCCCTGCTTCCCTCCATTTTCCACTGATATTAGTTCAGACATGTTACCACCAATACTGACCCAAGCCTTCATGTCATCATGAAAAAACGCAGAATTTTTGCAAACTTTGGAGGGCAAACAAGCTTTTCCAAAACCTTCCACAACGCAGTTCGATTGACGATGTCAAAGGTCTTTGTCAAGTCAAGAAAGACTTGGTAAAGGTCCATACATTGTTCGATACACTTTTCTTGCTGCTGCCATGCAGAAAAGATCATATCCACTGTTCCTCTTTCTTTTCAGAACCCACACTGTGACTCAGGCAACACATTCAGAGCAACCTTTCAGATCAATTTATCCATCAAAATTCGACACATGACTTTACTAACTACTGAAAGAAGTGATATGCCACGATAATTGTCACATTTGTCTTTCCCACCCTTTCCTTTATGGAGAATCACCATAGCGTATTCTTCCAATCTTGTGGGCCACTCTCATCTTCCCACACCTTTTTCATGAGGTCAGTCAGGCGCTGCGTGAAGTTGACACCACCGCACTTCAAAACTTCTGCACTCAGACAATCCATACCAGGAAACTTACCATAGTTCAGCTTAAGCCTAGCAGAAGTCACCTCTGCAAGAGAAGGTACATCAGCCATCTCATGCTTCACTGGCTCAATAGGAATGGAGCAAATGAAATCATCATCAACTTGGGATGGTTGGTTCAAGAGCTCATCAAAGTGATCTCTCTATCTGTCGAGTATGTCTTTTGGATAGCGCATTAACTATTTGCCATCTTTCGATCTCAAAGGTGCCATTGGTGAGCTGAAAGGGCCATGCACTTCTCTGAGTAGAGTGTGCTAACATACATACATACATACATGCATACATACATGGTGGCTGCAACTCGATTTCGAGTAATGCTATCGCTTTATACTTAAGCATGGGCATCACAGTCCTGCTAGGGACTTGCCTATGGCCAGCAATACCATGAACTGCAAAAAATGTCACATATCAAACGATCCCTGAGCTTGAAGCTTTTTTAAGTGAGGAAAGGCTTTGCACAGAGCCAATGCCAAAATGAACTGGTCCACATCATTTAATGCAATCGAAGTTGCTGGTTTTATATCTTAAGGAAAACTAGGAGTCTCTCGCTACACGGAAAAAGATTATAAATACATAAATACATACATACATACACACATACATACATACACACATATACACATACATAATACATACATACATAAATACATACATACATACATACAAACTTCCACATCAACAGTGACATAGAACGCCTTTACTTGAAACGTAAGCAGGGAGGCAGAGGCCTAACATCAGTCCAGACAGCATTTGAATGTCACATCATATCACCCCGACAACATCTATGAACCTCGAAGCGTAGGAGCCCGTCTCTCAAGCAAGTCTATCTGCATGAAACAGATAAGATCATGAGAGTTGGGAAGGAACTCCTCGAGAGATATTCCCTGTGTGATAATCAAAAACTCACACCCAGAGAAGTCGCTCAGCAGTATCGCAGTGAATCCATGGATGAAAAACTGCATGCTTATCAGCAAAAAATCATGAATGGATATGTTGCCAGGAAGCTCCAGAGTGAGAGTAATATAGATAAGGAAAGTAGTCTATCTTGGACCAACAACCGCTATATTGGCACCCACTTTGAAGGATACGCTTTTGCAATCCAAGAACAGGAAATTAACACGAAATACTGATTCACAAAAGAGATAGGGATGCAGGCAAACGCCTAGATGTGATGACAAGTGCAGACTCTGCAGAATTAACATCGAAGATGTCACCCATGTCATCAGCAGCTGTCCAAAGATGTCATTACACCTTCAGATTTATGCCTGTGATTATTGGGGCACTGGGGTATGTTAGTAACTGCCTCAATACAAATCTTGAGAAGCTAGGCTTCACAGGAACAGAAAGAACACAACTAGTTAGGAAATTACAAGTACAATCCTGTGAAGCCTAGCATCTCAAGATTTGTATTGAGGCAGTTACTAACATACCCCAGTGCCCCATGCATGCATACATACATATCTACCTAGTTGATGTTGTGTAAATTCCAATGAGAGAGTCTTGTGTCTATGTTAGAAACCGACTCTCTCTCTATTGGTAAAAATTTGTGAAATTATAAAACCAGAAGAACATACATACATACATGTAAATAGTGTCTGAAGCATAGACTCTTTTCCTACTATATCAAGCGTTAAACTAATATATTTCTTCATTGTACTCTATTGTTAGCTTTGTCGTTTCCGTTTACCTTTTGCATACATCATACATACCATCAC
>OZ024741.1:96016943-96024443 GCA_964016885.1 Eledone cirrhosa
GTATTGTTTATAGTTCGGTGAAGGAGATAGGATCGGTAGAGTCGGACAAATCACTTTGTGGCATTAGATGAGTGAGAAGTGGTAGAATGTCGTATAAATTGCTTTCTGTTGATGGATCCTTTGGTTTCAACGATAAGCATTCAATTGTTTGATTAAATAAACGGCCGGCTCATTAGTTAATATCTGAGTGGTTGAGTACTTCATTAGTACCTCATGTGAATATTAAGAATAATTCTCAGGTAGATTCAGCGTGGCGCTAACATATGACAAAACGACCCTTTGAGTTACAAGTACAATCCATCCTACGAGCTTCTATACAGTTCCTGTCTGCACAACCTCGCTCACAAGTCTTGAGTCAACCCGAAACTATGGTAATGACACATAAACAAGCTGTCACGCGATGGGATCGAACCCGAGACCTCATAATTGTGAATCGAACCTCTTCGACAGTCGATGGATGACTCAGTAGGGTTGGGGGACAAATTGTTTTGTAATATTTAATTACGTCCATTTACCTTCTGGGTGTAATTGCCCTAATGTCGACTTTTTCTTTCGCCCACGAAGGTCCCATAAAAATAAATACAAATAAAGTATCAAGGTCTTTAAATCAACCATACTCAACTTAAATTCGTAGTTCTATGCATATTAAAAAAAATTTTCTTCTTCTTCTTCTTCTTCTTCTTCTTCTTCTTCTTCTTCTTCTTCTTCTCGCACTTATTCCTGAGAGTGGGCAGAGTCCTCAAATACTCCTTCCGGCGGGTCCTGTCAGAAGCAACCGTCTCAAACTGATCCGGCTGGATCCCCAAGCGAGACCAGCCACGCTCATGGAAGTTATCCAACCATCTTTCTCGGGGTCTACCCTTGTTTCTCCTACCGGTTGATTTTGCCCATACAATTTATCCAGCGATTCTTTCCCGTGACATTCTAATCACATGCCCATAGCACAGGAGCTGAGATCTCTCAATTCTTAGAATTAGCGTCTCTACTTGGAGTGATTGGTATTTCTTTTTCTAAGATTCTGCCATTGTATTAATCTGTTAGTTGGTAGAATTAGTAGATTTTGCGGTATTTAGGTACAACCTTTTATATCCCGAGTTCAAACCCTACCAATGTCGATTTCTATTTTCATCTCTTCAGTGTCGATAAAATAAAGTGACTGCAAAGAAAGAACTGGGTGGTTTAATCGACTGATCCTCTCTCCCTAAATTTGATACACTGTACGTATGTTAGATATCATTATCCCTGAAATGAATTTCTGTCGCTTTTGACGATGAGTGCTCCAGTTGTTACACTAATGGAACAGCCTGCTCATGAAATTAACGTTTAAGTGGCTGAAACTTCCACAGATACGTGTTTCCGTAGCGTAATTCTCTGGAAGATTCAGCATAACACATTCGGTGTTAAGGCTGGTCCTTTCAATTACTGGTACAGTCTGTTCGATGAGTTTCGAAACAGTCTCCATATACCCATTGTCACTTACAAGGCATGTGTCGTGGGTTCAATTCCCGGAACGTGTGTTGTATTCTTGAGTGAAAAACTTCATTTCACGTCGCTCCAGTATATTCAGCACTAGATGGGGGACCAACCCTGCGATGGACTTGCGTCTTGTTTAGTGTTGAGTCTTGTATTCTTAGTCACTTAAAGCAAAGGGAATCGGTTTAAGCACAGACCTAATAAGAATTAGGCCAGATAGCCTTTAATGTTTATTTCTCTTTATAAGTGTTCTGGGTTCAAATACTGCTTCGATAAGCTTCGATGTTTTTACTTCCAGAAATGCACAAAAGTCAAAATATATTATTTATCCCTTCTAAAGATTCAATCAATCCTTCTAAAACCTGTAACCAAATGAGATCGTAGATACAACGTTACTAATTACCTGATAATGAAGCAAATTATACTGAGTTCCGTGTTACTAATAGCAAATATTACTAATAATGTTCTAAGTAAATATTGCAGTGATATTAGTGGGGGTGTGGGGGTGTGAATTGTACAGATATTGTGTAGCAAATAACCTAATGTATTGTTGTGTATCGAATGACACGCCTCTATTAGTGTATATTTGGTTTACACATATCTGAACTCGATACATTGAAGAACGGTTCTATTGATCAATCGCCTGTATTAAAAAGTATTATTACTACATTTGGTATTAAGTGGATTGGCAGTATTGGTAGAGGGTCAGACGCCATGCTTTCCAGCATAGAGTTACGGCCCTTGCTATTCTGAGTTCAAATCCTGCCGAGTTTAACTTTGCATTTCATCCTTACGGGGTCGATAAAATAAAGTACCAGTAATGCACTGTGTAATTGCTGGCCTTGTGCCAAAAGTAGAAACAATTATTACTACATTTGAGAGCGGTGTACAGAATGGTTAAGGTGTCAGACAGAATGTTTAGTATTTAGTTACGACTACATTCTCAGTCAATTTTGTCTTTCATCCTACAGGAATCGATAAAATAAAGTATCGGGTAAATATAGGGGTCAATTTAATCGAGTTTCCCCTCTCCCAAGATTGCTGGCCTTGTGTTTATATTAGAAAGTCTGTTAGAAACTATTATTAGAAGAGTTGAGGATGATGGATTGGCAGAATCGGTAGAGCGTAGGACAACATTCTTCGTAGCATAGAGTTATGGCCCTTTACGTTCTGAGTACAAATCCAGCCAAGGCTAGCTTCGCCTTTCATTTTTCGGGGTCGATAAAATACATTACCAGTAACGCACTGGGGTTAACTTAATCGACTTTCTCCATCCTCAAAATTGTTGGCCTCGTGCTTAAATCTGAAATCATTATTAGTATAGTTGAGGGCGGCGGATTGGCAGAATCAGTAGAGCGTCGGACACCATGCTTTGTAGCATAGAGTTACGGTTTTTTACGTTCTGAGTTCAAGTCCTGCCGAGGTTAACTTTGCCTTTTATCCTCAGTATAGTACTAGGACATTGGCTCGGCAGAACAATTAGAAAGTCGAATAAAATTTGCGGCAATGTACCTCTGTTAGAAACAATAAATACTACACACCTGGACGTTTGTTTCGATTGCACTCCACCACAGCTGCATATAAACCAGTAATGATACACTAGTAATTGTGGTGCATAAGAATTCCACCTGATTTAATATAAAATCGAAACTAGATTGCTTACATATTGCTCTGTTGCTTTCATTGCACACGAGCGGGCACACGCACAAAACCCTACATACACATAAACACGTATAAACATGTATACACTAACATACATACTTAAATACATACATATACTAACATACATACTTAAATACATACATATGTACATACATTCATACGTTCATACATTCATACATACATGCATACATGCATGTATACATGCATACATACATACTTGCCTACATACATACATACATGTCTACATGCCTACATACATACATACATGCCTACATACATTCATACATACATTCATACATACATTCATACATACATACATGCATGCATACATACATACATGCCTACATAACACACACACATTCGCACAAATTCACGCATGCGTACACTACTATATTGATAATGTTAAGAAATCTTCACCAATTATTCTATATATAAATCCACATTAACACATGCATACACACAGCCGTTAACTGGAGATGAAACTATTATATTAAGTAAGGAATCTATCACTGCTCCAAAGCAACAGATCTATCACCATAGCACTTCTCAGCAGTTGCCAATCCAAAGTGTTATCTATTTAGCTAATACACTTCTCACTTCGATAAAACGTGTTATTTATGCAAATCTTATTTGTCTAAAGTGGATTCACAATCTTGCGGTTGTGAGTTCGGTTCCTGGACCGAGTGATGCGTTATGTCCTTGAGCAAGACATTTTATTTCACGTTGCTCCTTCTACCAGGAGTTGCGACCGATAGATAGTATTAGCAACTGGAAAGACCGACGAAAACTTTGTTTGCTCGGTCCGATTTGACGAAAGTCGATCGATCCTTTATTTGTCTAGGACGTCAATTGTAATTATTTGACACAGCACAAAAAAGAAAGCAATATGTAATCGTGTTAATAATTATTATAGAAGAACCTCAGGTAATCGAGTTATGTTATCTAATGGAGGATCGCTAGTTCGTATTCTATCGCCACTACTTCTCTGTGCCCAAAGGGTTACATTTTCAATAAATTGACCTTGTTTCTCCATGAAAACATTCTTATATAATTCAGAATAACTGAATTTGGGTGTGTGATCTTCGATGAAGACTCCAATTAGTGTCAAAAGAAATACATCTGTGGTCTGACAACACCTTTTCTCTCCACGTAGAAATGAAAGAATATATTTGTTTATACTTCCGTAGATTATCTGATTACACACCACAGCAATGGCTAAGATATGTACAGTTTATCGTTGGATATACCTTATCATATATTTCACATTATGGGACATTGGCTGTTTTTTACATCATAAATTAATATAACAAATACAAAAAAATGAACAAATAAACGAAGAAGAAATGTATTGGTCACATGTATAGTATGAACGCGCATGGCTTTGTGTTTAGGTATTCGGCGCATGATCGTAAGGTCGTGAGTTCGATTAGCAGCGGCGTGTTTTGTCCTTGAGCAAGACTTTATTTCACGTTGAACCATTCCACTCAGCTGGCAAAAAATGAGTTAAACTTGTAATTCGAAGGGTCAGCTTTGTCACATTCGGTGTCACGCTGAATTTCTCTCCCTGAGAACCACGTTAAAGGTACGTGTGTTTGTGGAATGCTCAGCCACTTGCACGTTAATTTCACGAGCAGGCTGTTCCTTTGATCATATGAACAGCAATATTCATCGACGTAACCGACCGAGTGTCACTACTACTACTACTACTACTTCTACTACTACTACTACTACTACTACTACTACTACTACTACTACTACTACTACTATATATAGTATACTGTTACACATATAAAGATACTAGATGACATCCAAAAGAGGACCATCCACTTAATTGGCAATGATTCACTCGCTAACACATGAAAGTCATTAGCTCGTAGATGTATAGTTTCTCCTATTTGCCTCTTTATATGGTTACAACAATGCTTTTCTAAACAAGCTAATTACATAGACCCATGCCTACCAAATGCTACAATTTCACCACTGTCTCGCCCCTATCCAGATATGACACGAAACACTTCACCCAATTCGTCTGCTAGTGTACTGTAACCTATACGAGTTCAATCTTGGTATGGATAAGTTTGTACTGAATATCAGTCACACGAATCGCACCCGTTTACAAGAAGATATATACAGTGTGTCCATAAAAGTCTCTTTACAATTTAAAAAAACATTACTATAAAAGTGGATTGGCAGTATCGGTAGAGGGTCGGACGCCATGCTTTGACGCATAGAGTTACGTCCCTTCCCATTCTGAGTTCAAATCCCGCCGAGATTAACTTTGCCTTTCCTCCTTACGGGGTCGATAAAATAAAGTACCAGTAATACACTGGGTAATTGCTGGCCTTGTGCCAAAAGTAGAAACAATTATTATAAAGACAAATGAACAGACAAATATGTGGAAATTATTACAAAATGAGGAGTAGATATTGAAGTTTCATTTAACTAACTTAATACACCTCTATATGGGTACCATTAGATGCACGAAGCACATCAAGACGATTTCTTGCCATGTTCAGTGACATAATATAATAACATCAGTGATCTTTTCCTTTAGATCAGTGATGTCTCGTATCTTTGTTCGATACAGGATATCTTTAACATAACCCCATAGAAAGAAGTCCAGGGGAGTGATATCTGGTGAACGAGGTGGCCAGGGAATTACCTTGATCTTTTCATTGAATATGTGGCACCACAACTAGATGTCCTTCAGCCAACCATCATTTTCCAGCAAGATAGCGCACCACCACTTTGGAGACTGCATGTTTGTCTTGTTCCTAAATCAAACATTTCCAGAACAGTGGATTGGGAGAGATGGCCCAATTCCCTGGCCACCTAGTCCAACAAAAACCAAACCATCACTACACATAAATGTTGTAGGAGAAAGCAGTAATCTTGTAGCATTCAGCATTTTTCATCTATAATAAGCATTGCATATTAACATAGAAGCATACACACATTACACACACATATAAATACACATACACAAGTACACACATATATATATTTATTTATTTATATATATATATATATACATATATATGCTTATATATATAGAAGCACACACACACACACACACACACACATATATATATATATATATATATATATATATATATATATATATATATATATATGCTTGCACACACACACACTTACATACACGTACTTACATAGCATTGCCAGGTTAATGATGGATGTTAGATGTAGTATTGCTGAATAAACATTTTGTCTGGAATCTCCTTTGAAATCTCTTTTTTTTTTTCTCTTCTCAATCCCGCCAAATCATTTCATCCGTAACTTCCGCTTTTAACATACTTCAGCTACAGGCTACTATATGTCTCAGACGTAACGTGGAATAAATGTGGCATGGCAACACAGCGTTGTTATAGTATCGTAAATTATAGCGCAATTTATTTTATACGCCTCGTTTAGAAAGTGTGTGATGTGCATTAAGAGACCTAGGAATGATTACACGAACTGTAGTTATCTGTTTAACTCTAATTTGTTCCATAGAAAAATGTCTCGGTGTTCATATGTGTATGAGAATACACATGTTCTCTGCATAGTGGCTCCACACAGTATACATATAAATATATGTGGGGGTATGTGTATAAGAATATTTAATGTACGTGTATGATTTCTCTTCTAGCCTTGTTTAAATATAATAAAAGTAAATAAATAAATGGATCGTATGTCAGTTTTAATGATTGGTATTCCAGTTGTTCCATCAATAATACAGCCTACTCATTGAATTATAGTGTAAATGGCTGAGTATTTCTCAGACTAATGTACTTTTAACATATTCCTCAGGCAAGATCAACGTGGCCCATGCATCACAATACACGAAGGAGGCTTTCGTATTACAGGCACATTTTATTTCAAGCCTCGCCACAGTTTCTGTTGTTCTTTGTGTTCCTTGTTTTTTTTTTCAGTGGTTATTATAGCAGTTGTTTCTTTTCCTTTTGTTGTTGTTTATGCCCTGGTTTGTGGATCTGTTGTTATCGTGGTTGTGGGTTTCGTTCTTTGTGCTGTTCCTGATGTTGTTGTGGCAGTTAATCTATCGAGTAGCTGGCTTGTGGATAAGATACAAAGATTATTTTGGTGGGTTTCAAACTCATAACCTAAAGATAAGTAACTAAATACCAGGAAGAATTTGTCCGACACAATAGCAATGCTGTCAATCCATCAACAATAATTCAACGAATGATAGAAGTATCATAGCATGATGAAAGTGTAAAACATACGAAAATCCAGAGAACAGCCAGTCAAATATCTGAGTTGGGTGTGTTTTGGTGTGTAATATCGCATGTTCAGAAACAAGAGAAAATATTACGCATAGACACATACAAAAGATACGCTTTTGCA
>OZ024741.1:96026943-96041943 GCA_964016885.1 Eledone cirrhosa
TATAAGTTTTCTCCTTCAAAGAAATCCCCCTGGAGTATGTAATCCCCCTGGAGTATGTAACTGTAATCTTAGCTCTCTGCAGCGATCAAACTTTTTTCTTCATAATTTTATATACATGACCCCTGTTTCAGGTCGTCAAGCAATGAGCACAGAGCAATGAACAAACTTGAAGTTTCTGGTACGGTTGGGAAAAACTCCGTCAGAAGCACTGGGATTGCTGCATCGTCTCAAGATGAGACGATGTCATGTTCACGTGTTTTTGAGTTGTGCAAGATGACCCCCAGGACTGAGGTCAACGTTGAGCGCGTCAGGCAGATGGTGCGTAGTGATCGTCGGCTGACTGTTCGACTGATGGCAAATGAGCTGGGCATGAATCGGGACAGCGTCCGGAAGATTCTCACTGAAGATTTGGACATGCGGAAAGTCTGCACAAAGATGGTGCCAAAACTGCTGAACGATGACCAGAAGAGTCGACGCATGAAAGTGTGCCAGGACATCCTCGAGGGTCTTGAAACCGAACCAAACTTGCTAGAGACAGTCATCACCGGTCATGAGTCATGGATCTTCGAGTAGAAGAATCCTTCCAGGAGTGCATGCAAGCGTGGCAGAAAAGGATGGAAAAGTGCATTAGAGTCCAGGGAGATTACTTTGAAGGAGAAAACTCTTAGTGTGAAGTTTGGGTTTGAAATAAATCTTTTGTGACATCAGTCCTGGAACTTTTCTGACACACCTCGTATACATTAGGGTGAGCCTTAGCAATAGGTAGAAAGTTGCTCCCACCCTCTAATCCTGTTTTAATAAAAAAAAAAACAAGGAGTGTGCAAAATTGCAGCTCAATCGGACAACTGTTAGGTGACCCTCAAACGCCTTGAATTTGGAACATAGTATACGCAACGATTAATTCTGTTGAAAAGCGGTAACGACCATTTTCTTTTTTCTTCTTAGAGAAATTTATGTGGGCACATCCAGGCAACCCCAGAAAATGTTTAAAAACGTTCTGAATGAAGTTTATCAATAGTTAATTTGAAAAATTCCTGAAATAACATGAAAAACTTAAGAAATATTAGGGTTCCTGAATAAAGCACAAAACTTCTATAGGTGAAACGCATTTTTATTTACATATATTGAATTTTTATTTCTATATATTGAATATTTAACCTTATTTTTGTATAAGAGAGGATTTAGTGGCAGTTGGGTATGTTTTACGGTTTTTGGTAACGATCTGTAAAACAAATTGTTTCTCAGTTTCATATTGTAATCCTGAATGAATTTGACAGCTCTTTCTGCAACATCATTCACAACAACTGTCTTCTCAAGTTTTTCAAGTCCACTTTTGTAACCAGGATAATCTTTCCATGTTGAAGGGTCTTTGTCGAGGAAATCGGTGCTGATAGAATATCTTGTGAAGAACGTTTTTGTACCAGGAGATACAAAAGACGAAAGCTCGATGTTTTTGAAGGGAGAAAAGTAATTTTGGTGCAGAATGTACCGCTTCAGTTGATTTTTTTTCTTGTTCCTCTTCTTCATATTTGCCTGCTTCTAGCATAACTTGCTAGAAGCAGACAAATGCTCTCCTTTTCTCCTTTTCTTCTTGCTCTACTTGCTCTCCTTTTCTCCTTGCTCTCCTCTTATCCTTGCTCTTCTTTTCTCATTGCTCTCCTTGCACTCCCTTTCTCCTTACTCTTCTTACTCTCCTTGCTCTCCTTGCACTCCTTTCCTCCTTGCACTCCATTTCTCCTTGCCCCCCTTGCACTCATTTTCTCGTTGCTCTCCTTACACTCCTTTTCTCCTTGCTCACCTTGCTCACCTTGCTCTCCTTGCTCTCCTTGCTCTCCTTGCTCTCCTTGCTCTCCTTGCTCACCTTTTCTCCTTGCTCTCCCTTTCTCACTTCTCTCCTTGCTCTCTTTTTCTCCTTACTCTCATTTTCTCCTTGCTCTCCCGTTCTCCTTGGAACGCTGTACTAGTTTCAAGCTTATTAGCTATCGTCAGCAACGTATACCTTCCTGCCAGATTGTTCTTTTGTCAGTGTTGAACAAACGAGCAACGATGGTTGCTGGACACTACGGCTTAATACGGGATGTTTGTTTACAAACACACCGAACATTATAATAAATGTTCGGTGAATCCATACGTACATATATATATATGTGTGCATGTATGTATATATATATACATACTACTGTACGTCTGTATACATATATGTATGTACGTGTACATACTTATATTTAAATAACAGCCGTACTAAGAGTGGGAAGTGAAATTTCGTTTCATTTTTTCCGTTTATATATATATATATATATATATAGAAGGATTTAAATGGATACAGTTTAGTTAAAAGGAATTTATTGACACGTGTTTCAATAACAGTTACATAACCTGAAAACAGCTGCTATCTACAAAGTATTAGTTATGCAAACATTCAATATTTCAATGTTATTATCAACTGTCATTTCATCAGAATAATTTTATTGAGGACCTGTTTGGTTTTTATAGAGAATATTAGGCGGGAGGGGTGAAGTTGTTAGAAGAATAGTTGAGGGAGTGTTTTTTTGATAGCAGTGAGAATTTTTGGTGGCAGTGAGTAATTAGATTCCCATCTGTTGTTTTGACATTTTTATAGAATATATTATTGGTTATTTTTCTAAATCTATAGAAGAATTAGAGATAGTATAGATATGCATGGTTGGTTTTGTGTTTGCACTTAATTAACATTCAGACTTAAATTTTTCTTTCAAGTGTACGTATCCTTTCGCCCACGCATTCACACACAAACATATATGCACACCTCTACAAAATACATATACTCACATACACATATTTACATACTCATACTTACATAATATACACATGCACATATATATATATATACATATATATTCATATATATATGTACATACATACGCATTCATGTGTATACATTTTCATACTCAACTTATCTTTATATACACACGTATAGACACACACATATATACATACATACTCCTGTCTATGTGTATATTTATATATATATATATATATATATATATATATATATATATATATATATATATATATATATATAAAGACTTTAATACATGGATACACTTACATCTAACTATACACATCAAACATATATATATATATATACTTATTTATATACATTTTCACATATATATACATACATATGGTCGCTTTTAGACACATTCATTATAGCATATTCGCACCTATTCTCATCAGCATATCTTTCCATTATTAGTGTGGTAATTTAAGGTTATTAATATACATATATATGTTGAGAATAGATTGTTTTTATATTTTTCTAACTAGATTGAGGTTTATATAGTTGGGGAGATGTCCCTCTTTGATGTAATATTCAGCTTGTAGTGGGAAAAAAGCCAAAAATTCTCACTGCTATCAAAAAACCACTCCCTCAACTATTCTTCTAACAACTTCACCCCTCCCTCCTAATATTCTCTATAAAAACCAAACAGGTCCTCAATAAAATTATTCTGATGAAATGACAGTTGATAATAACATTGAAATATTGAATGTCTGCATGACTAATACTTTGTAGATAGCAGCTGTTTTCAGGTTATGTAACTGTTATTGAAACACGTGTCAATAAATTCCTTTTAACTAAACTGTATCCATTTAAATCCTTCTATTTTCTCAGGATTACTTTTGAAACTACAACTGGAACCGTCGAGCAAACTCTACGTGAGCTGTCCATCTACTGTGTGTAATATTCATATTACAACACTACGGAAAATACTGTATATATATATATATGTATATATGTATATATATATATAGTAATAATAATAAATTTGAAGACTAAAATCCCAAAATCCCCCCCCCCCCCCCTCCAAAAAAAAATATATATATATATTTATATACATATATACATATATATATATCATAGTGGTTTGGCAGTGTCGGTGGAGGGTCGGACATGCTTTTCAGCATAGTTACGTCCCTTTACGATCTGAGTTCAAATCCTGCTGAGGTTAACTTTGCCTTTCATCCTTACGGGTTCGATAGAATAAAGTACCAGTAAGGTGGTCTTGTGCCAAAAGTAGAAACAATTATATATATATATAACGCGAAGAAATACCTATAATTCCTAGCAGACAACTGATGATTGATATTAGCCTCTTTCACCCGTAACTTTTATTTTCATTATATATATATATATATATATATATATATATATATAATTGGAGGCTTAGTAAAATCGAATCTCTGCCGGCGTGCAAGCAAATTCGATCTACGACATGAATGAGTTAGCAAAGCACTCGACAAGGTAGGTTTAAATAGCTTGAAAAATTGAACATTGTGGTAGGCAAAATCTAACACACAATACCAAAGTAACGAAAGAACTAACAGGTTGAAATAATTGTTTCTACTATTGGCACAAGGCCAGAAAATTACCCAGTACATTACTGGTTCTTTATTTTATCGACCCCGTTGGTACTAACAGGTTGAAATAATACACCTGGACAAATCAAACGTTATACGTTATATATATATATATATGTATATATATATATATATATAGTGACGAAACATAAGTCAATTGCATGAAATCATAATCCTTTATTTACTGCTATATATATTTCGATGATAGCCATTCAATGGCTATGACCTCGTCAGGCAGGTAGTTAGTTCTTAGATATGCCAGCTCTGTGTTTATAGTGTTGATGGTATCAGAGCCTTGGGAATATGAGCTTGTTAGGAATAATTTAATGTTGTCAGCAGGAATAGTCTTAATTCTCATTGGTCAGTTTGTAGATGCTAGTAGGGTTGGTATTTCACCTCAAAGAGGCAGGTGGTGTTATAAAGTTCAAACCATCAGGCAAGATGACAATAGTTCCATATGACTGATTTTCACAAAAAGCATTCCTGGTCAGATATATATTCAATTAAGGTTAATAGTATGAAATAGATACTACAGGTCATTCTTAAATTGAGAAATTTATGTGGAGTGGTGCTACTGAAAATGATGGTTAGAGTAGAATATTTACAAATAAATAGACTTATGTAGGTTGGCTTGCACGTACCCTCACACCCACCTCCACAGACACACACACACACATCCACACATACAAATTGAGGAATTAATGTGGAGTGGTAATACTTAAAATAATGGTTAGAGTCCAATACTTAGATAGTTTAGAAAATTTAGAAATAAAAGGCTTATGTTGGTTGACTTGTATATACACTCACACCTACCCCCTCAGACACACACACATCCATACAGGTGTGTGTATATATATATATATATATATATATATATATATATGTACGCACAAGTATATATATATATATATATAAATTATATATATATATATAAAATATACATATACATAAAATATATATATATATAAAATATATATATATATATATACAAAATATATACATATATAAAACATATACACATATAAAATATACATACATATATATATATAAAATACATATATATATATATATATAAAATACATACATATATATACATACATACACATAAAATACACATATATACACATATAAAATATATATATACATATAATATATATATATATATATATAAAATCAGGTTCAATAAAACGTGGTTTTGATGACTCCTAACCAGTAGAGGATCCGGTGGACCATCCACCATAGTGACCACAAACTATGGGTGATTTTTGTTGTCCATTGATCATTGGTACAGGGTGTAGTGGACCTACAGGGGCGGGGGGGGGGGGGCGTTGTGGGAGGCCTTAACCAGGGTTTATCCATATAGCTTGAGGAAAGTTCCTGTCCTTAGGTGTCTGCAGGCACCGAATAAGTCGGCCCTTCTGTTTAATAGCTTGGTTCCGCCATGAAGAATCTCGAGTGTCTCACTAAGACAGAGGTTGCAAATACCAGACCCGCCTCTGTCTGGGGGAACCTTTCTAACCACGGACCAGACCAGAGAGTGCGGGGTCTTTTCAAGTTTGAGCTTCCAGATCAATTCAGAAAGGGCCGTACATTCCATCTTATCTATTCTGTTAAAGGAATGGCGATGGTTATACCACCGATCTTTGAAGCTCGTCGCTGTGGTTCCTAGGTAGTGGTGCTCCGAGTTAGGGGTTGTGACCTTGCACCTGTAGACTACGTTTTTCGTCATGCATTCATTACTAAGGGGGCATAGTGATGGGTCTCTGCAATTACATGACTTCTTAAGCCCCACCACATGTATCGCGTGGTTACCATTACTCGGGGCTGGCTGGGTAGCCTCCGCAATCAGCACAGTGTCGTTGGGTACCGGTGTGCTAGTTGGGCCTGTCCGGGTTCCGGTGCTTCCCGCGTGCTGGTTCTGTTGGGTGGCTCCGGGTTTTACGGTGGTATTAGGGGCACTAAGCCTATTCCTATTTATGCCAACTATGTGCTGGGCTACGGAGTGTGTGGTTGAGTAGGAAAGTTTCACCGTGTGCCTGTTGAATATTTTATGGTACTTGTGGGCCCTAGGAAAACTTTTATCCAGTACTCTAAAGAATGTTCTAGCCAGGCTGGTACGTAGACCCACCGAGTACGGAGGGTTATACCATGTGACCTTCCTGGTCCTATTCTTGCGGGGTTGTTGGGTGTCCGCCGTGGTCCATCGCGTGGTTGTGCACAGCTCAGGTCGAGCTCGGTTGGTGTCACTCAGGTGTGCGGAGCGGTCACTATCATGAGGGTTATATGGGCCCACCGTGGGGCTATAAACATGCGAGGTGCGGCCTCCCTGCTCAATTATGGTTCGGCTGGTGGTGGGGCCGGTGCAGGGGTGCCTATGTTCCGCAGCACAGGGGTCTTCAGCGTCGTAGGTATTAGACCGGTGGGGTATGCTGGATCTTCTACCGGGGGTGGTGACGGATAGGGGTCTGGGAGTGTTACTACTGGTCACCGAGGTATTAGGTGGGCGACTCATGCCCCTGAGGGTATTGGTCCGGAGTACCCTTGGGTCATCTCGATCATGTCCCTTAGGGTTGTAGCTGATTCTATGGCTGTGGGACGCCTTGGCTAGCGTTGAGTTATAGTAATCATCGTTACTATTGGAGATCTCTTTATTGGCCGACAAGTTAGAGATCCTGTCAGCGACACTCTTAACTACGTCCTTAACTATAAATCTAGGGTGATTGGACCCAGCGTTGTTATACACCAGCTTCTCATTGGGTTTATGATATGGGGGGTGTAGCTTGGTGTTGAGGTTGAGGGTGGTGTCCAGGAAATTCACTACTTTTCTATTGGGTTCCATCTCTACTTTAAGTCCTACCTTTCTAAAGAAGTGCCTAATTCTCCCCTTCATATTTTCGACCATTGCGATGCTGTGGTTCACTACAGTGAAGAGTGTGTCATCTCGGTACAGCCCGCCACCCAGGTTGGGTATTTCTCTCCTGATCTCGTAGAGTATGTATATCCCAACCAAGTCCGTTAGCTGTGCGGAGTCACTGGAGCCCATTGTAATGTCAAAATTATTTGGCCAGTCGCTCCAGGTCCATATGTCCCTGAAACGGATCAGGGTCTTTCTGGCGGCGTGTATGATTCGGATCTCGTCGCGTGTTAGATCTGTCCTATTCATCGCGAATATGAGTGTCTTGTTCATGACTATGGGCGAGATAGAGGAGTAGTAATTGTTGATCTCTAGTTGTATGAAGCTAGTCCTATGTTTGTCATGTAAAAATGTAAACCAGTCCAGCACCTGGCTGGTGCAGGACCAGAGTTGTAACCTTATTTTACTCTTAAGTGTGGGCAGCATCCTATATATATATATATATATATATATATATAAAACATGGGAAGAAAGAGGAAAACTGCATGGTTGCACATGGGTTACATATTATAAAATTAGTCCCTCATCAGTGATTTGCCAACCATCATTGGTATTTCATCGCATTAAAAATCATATACCTCAGGTTGGTGCGAGCAATAACTAAAATAAGCTATTGGGACAAGTGAATCGCGTAAAGCGAGTGAGACAAGTAAACAACAAGAAGGAAAAGCAAACCCAAGGTAGGAAAAAAGCAAGCAACATGATGGTTATCCGATCAGCATAAGCTGGGTGAATTTCATGAGCGGTCAAAAAACAGACCGTTCGACGTGAATGAGATGTGAGAAAGAAAGAATCCCACTACTAACGAACGGGAGGAAGTGAGAAGGGGAGAAACAGAGAGTGAGTGAGTGGAAGTGCGAGGAAGAGGTCAGTCGAGAGAAAGTGTAACTGACAGAGGGGGCGAAAGAAGGTGATATATATATATATATATATATATATATATATATATATATATATATATATATATATATATCATATATCATATATACATAATACCGAGTACTCATTTCTATCAGCTGTCAGCCACATATATGCATATTAGGAAGTTTGATTTCAGGAAGTTTGATTTATATATTTTTATTTATATATATTTACGGTATAAGCGTCTCACACGATACTAGTCGACAAACTTTTTTTCCACTTAACTTGATGTAAAACTTCAATTATAACATTAGTAACAATGATTGTACTTTTGCTGGCCTTGTGCCTAAAATAGAAACAATTATTTATTATATGTATATCGATCACTAATATCTGGAATACTCTATTTATATTTGAACAAATCTGTATATCTAGTATAATAACATGCTTTTAGTTACATTTATAAGTACTTTAGATACTTTAATGACTTTCTAGTGTTATATTTTCTAAATATTTTCTAAATTTTCTAAGTTATATAAGGAATATTATTTAATTTAATTTAATTAAATTCGGGTTACCTTCGGGTCAATGAAATCCTTAGGTTTTCTCTTTCTTATGTTTGCAGACACATTATACAACTATATAAATTTAAAAAAATAAATTTTCTTGTATTTTTACTATATAACTTGGATATTGGGCACTTTTAAGATCGCAAAAAATTCACTTTTTTACTTTGAATCTGGTTCTTATCCTTATGATTCATGAAGTTTGACTTGTATATTTATAGTATATATGTATTACATGACCCTATTATAATAATTGATCTAAAACCTTAATTTTTAACAATATTATCAGTAACTTATTTATTGTATTATATTATGTTATATTATATATCCAGGGCGGTGGATTGGCAGTATCGGTAGAGGGTCGGACGCCATGCTTTCCAGCATAGTTACGTCCCTTTACGATCTGAGTTCAAATCCCGCCGAGGTTGACTTTGCCTTTCATCCTTACGGGGTCGATAAAATAAAGTACCAGTAATGCACTGGATAATTGCTGGCCTAGTGCCTAAAGTAGAAACAATTATGTTATATATAACTGATAGGTATCATCTTAATCTTTAGACAATATAATCTTTGTTTATATTTAGACAAATGCATATATCTAATTTAATAATAAACTTTTTTAAAGTTTAATTATAAGGCCTTTTGATGCTTTAAGGCATTCTAATTGTTAATCTTAATTTTTAAAATTATAACTGTAATTATTTTATAAATGATATAATGCGAATTATCTTCAATATAATATAAATAATTAAATATAATATAATTGTTTCTACTTTTAGGCACAAGGCCAGCAATTACCCAGTGCATTACTGGTACTTTATTTTATCGACCCCGTAAGGATGAAAGGCAAAGTTAACCTCGGCGGGATTTGAACTCAGATCGTAAAGGGACGTAACTATGCTAATATAATAAAATTTAATAAGAATTACCTTCGTGAGGATGAAAATATCATATCTTCTCTCTCATGTTTGCAAATATTTTAAATATGATTTCATAAAATATGATTTTATAAATTAAATATGATAGTATACTTTAATATTAATACAGATATTTATAAACTTTTATAGCCTGAAATATTATACACTTTGATTAATTCATTACTCTGAACTAACTTAAATGATATGAAAGTTATCGGTCAACCGGATACGTTTGGATAGTATATATAACTAATTAACTAAGGACTGGAAATTAACCTTCATATAATTACACCCAGTTATATTTAGGATTTAGATTGATGAATACTTCTAGATAATTCAATAATTCAAAGATTCGAGTTTACTCTTTCGCAAAGCTATGCCCAAATGTATAGTTATGTATAGATATATATAATTCATCCCTCCCTATAATTATTCCTCTTTGTCTCTCTTTCCTTGATCAATTCTCTTTTGCTTTCTATACCTCTACTAGCTATATTATCCCCTCATCTGTTTTCTCTCTGTCTTTCTTTTCTTTTCTTTCCTCTTTCTTCAATAATTTAAATTATTTGAATCTCTAACAGTTATATAAATTACTGTTATGTATTTTTAAGCTTTCTCACACGCACCCTCGGTATTATAAGTATTATATGTAAGTGTTTTCATGTCTCAATCTTAAGGTATATAAATATTGAGTTTTGTCATATCTTACTCACTACCATGACTGGATCTTAACCATCTACTATGTCAGAGTATGTCATGCATCATCTTATTTTATCGGATGAGGACGTACTGTTGAAGTTAGCTCAGTACTTCTGAAATATGTATAATAAAATATACTTGATCACAAGAAGTTCTATTTTTGTTAATATTTTGAATTACTATATATATATATATATATATATATATATATATATATATATATATATATATATATATATATATACAAGTTTATCCCAGGTTCAATCGAGGGTAAACACAGTAAGTAAGGTACCCAATACACACCAGAGTATAAATATTTAATATATGGCTTCTACAGGACTAGAACTGTTTCATTCTGGAGAAATCATCAGGAAGCCCTGATGATTTCTCCCGAATGAAACAGTTCTAGTCCTGTAGAAGCCATATATTAAATCTCTCTCTCTCTCTCTCTCTCTCTCTCTCTCTCTCTTTCTCTCTCTCTCTCACTCTCTCTCTCTCTCACTCTCTCTCTCTCTCTCTCTCTCTCTCTCTCTCTCTCTATACACATACACACACACAAACACACACACACACACACATATATATATATGTACACACACATGCACGCACACACACACACACACATATATATACATAATATATATTGGACATTTATGTATTTGGTGAAACAGAGAAGGTACACATTTTGCATAAATGCATGGAAGTAAAAGTAAACCCCCTGTTATTTTAAGTACTTAGCATTAAATAGTGCATTATTTCCGGGTACTCACACATAGACTCAATCACATGCAATACATGAACACACGTACATACACAGATCGATACGTGTGTTTGCGACATCTTACACATAGAAACACCGATAGAAATAGTTTCACAACACATGCATATGCAGTTACATTTGTACATTCGTGCGCGAGTGTATATGTTTATATGTTTGACCGTGGGCTTCTTTAAATTTGTGTAAATGTGCGAGCGAGTGTGTGCGTGAGTGTATGTCTACTTATGTGTATAAATTATTTTATGCTGGTGATCATCTCCAGAGTTTATAAACATATAACTATATATCCCAACAGTCGTCTCCCTTTATTTCTCAGGAGTAAACTTTCTAAGATTTCCGTTGGTAGCGATCATTCAAAGTTTTTTAGATAATCAGCAGGCAAGAAAAGTCACAGGCATTTTACACATATTAAGCGTATTGAAGCGGCTCCTCCACTATAGAATGGTAGCCATAACTGGGCCCGGAAACCTAAAGTTGTGCCTACATGTAAAATGTATGAAACTTTATTTATACTATATATACATATATATATAATTTTCGATTTTATCTCTTTACTTGGACCCCCTTTCTTTCTATTTCTCCTTTGGGATCCTGTCTCTATTTTGTACTCATAATGAAGGGCTTAAGAGCGGCACGTCAAACGTTCTTTCCACTTTTCCATATAAAGCGTGAAATAAGACTTTTTGTACCTCTGTTTGTTGTCTCCTTGAAGTATGAGAAAAACCACAGACCCTCCATCTCAACTCTACTTTTGAAAAACAGAAGAACTGCGAAATCGGTAAAGGAACCAAATCAATATATATATTTTTTTAAAGTAAGACTCCAGTTGCATTTTCGATTTCATCTTTTTTTCTTTATACTTTCACTCGTGTAGGACACCTCGGTTATTTTTCATTTTGTAAAAAAACCTCACTTTCTAATATATATATATATATATATATATATATTTAAAAAGGAATTTGTAGTTTACTTGAAGCATTGTATATGGTATAAAGGATTCGAAGTTTGAAATCCACGACAATGCAGGTTTAGACGGAGAACAATTAAATCGTATTTTTCTCGGAAGAAGAGATATTAATCACGAAAGATCCGGACATTTAAATAAATTAAGGTAAACAAACAAGCCCTGTTTCTTACAATCTAATTATTGTCCGTCTAAACCTGTATTATCGTGGCTTTCAAACTTCGAATTCTTTATACATATATAGATATATATATGTGTATATGTGTGTGTGTGTGTGTGTTGTGTCGTTTGCTTTATTTCTGTTTAATCATCACACACACATATATGTGTGTGTATATATATGTATATATATATATACATATTTATGCATATATATGTATAAATATATACATACACATACACACACACACATACGCGCGCGCGCACACACACACTCTCTCACACACACACACATATATATGCCTTTGTCTCTCTCGAATTTCTTTCTCCCTATCCTTTCTCACTTCTCACCTGTTACTCTGTCTAATGACATTAGGCTTTGATAAGATACGCTTAAAATTTCACATCAAATTTTGAATCAACATGTACCATTATCGGACGCCATGCTTTGCAGCAAAGAGTTACGTCCCTTTATGGTCTGAGTTCAAATCCCGCCGAGGTTAACTTTGCCTTTCATCCTTACGGGGTCGATAAAATAAAGTACCAGTAATACACTGGGATAATTGCTGGCCTTGTGCCAAAAGTAGAAATAATTATTTCAAGAACGGTGGGTGACGAGGATGGTGTATTTGGTGGCCGGTGAAGGGATGAAGAGTGAGGATGGTGGTGATGATATGGTTAGAACCAGAACAACTACCATCAGCTATGTCGTCCGACACTTCCATATTTGATCCAATCTACTACCCTAGATTGGTATTTCATTTAATCGACCCCGAATGAATGAAACACAAAACTGACCTTGGTGGGATTTGCACGCTGAACCCAGAGACCTGGAACAAATACTGCCAGCATTTCGTCCTAAACGCTTTGCTAATTTATCCCCTTAAATATAACCATATTAAGATTATATATATTTTGCTCGGCACTCGAAGCCATTCGGACACATTTGTCACTAACGTTTATTAATATATTAATAATATATAAGCATATTTGGATTGTCTGAAAATAAATACCGAGTCAATTATGCAACCAAACGATTATACTTAAGTGTAGCTATACACTGAAGAACTCAATCATTTAATGAAATAGATTCAGTCATATTGGCTAAGCTAAATCTTATGATGTACACATCTAATGATATACACATTTTTATAAATGACTCATAGATTGCACAGAAAAAGAAAGCTGATAAATGGTTTATAGTTTAATAAATTGTATTTTCCTTCTTCATGTTCTTTTTCGTGGATGAAGTAGAAAAAATGAAAAATGACGTAGAAGAAAGCTAAGAATAAGAATAATAATAAGAAGGATGAGGGAGATAAGGAGGAAGAGAGGGAGGTAAAAAAGGAGACGAAGGTGGAGAAGGAGGAGAAGAAGAAGAAGAATGAGAAGAAGAAGAAGAAGAAAAAGAAGAAAGAAGAAGAAATAGAAAGAAAGAAGAAGAAGGAGGTGGGAGAGGAGGAGAAGAAGAGGTGGAGAAGGAGAAGAAGAAAAAGAAAGAAGGAGGAGGAGAAGAAGACGAAGAAGAAGAAGAAGAAGGAGAAGAAGAAGAAGAAGAAGAAGAAGAAGAAGAAGAAGAAGAAGAAGAAGAAGAAGAAGAAGAAGAAGAAGAAGAAGAAGAATTATAGAAGTTTAATGATATTTATCATTACTTGGTCCGTCACAGAATTCTTCAGTGGTTTATAGTCACAGTCGTATATTCTGAGACGGAGTCCTACGTGCTTTAAACCTTCAATTAATCTTTCCCCAACTTCTCATATTTTTTCAATTTATTTTCTTCTAATCAAACTCAGTCTCTTTCTATACACCCCTCTCCTCCTCGCCTTCATTGTTTGGATCACACTCTCTAACCTAGTCATGCATACGCTTATAGGAAGAAGCACATTCGTAAGCGTATGTGAATATAGACACACACAGGGACATATATACATGTAGCTATAGTATATATATAAATACATGCATACATTTATAAATACATACATATGTATGTATACATATGTATATATATATATATATTTATAGTTATATATGCGTGTGAGTGTGTTTGTATGTGTGGATGCAGGTATATGTACATATGTTTGTATGTGTGTGTGTGTGCATGCATATACCGCATATATATATATTTGTGAAATTCTAAATTTGTATAAGTTAATTTCTATATAAGACTGAATTAATATGCGAAAAGAATAAGCGTAAGAAATTATTGTATTTTTTAGAATATATTTCTTCTTGAGATGATTAATTTTCAATATATTCACCATATGGATAAAACGTGATGCGATTCTGAAGTTGGAAAAATTCATTTTGTGTTGATTCTTAGTTATACACAGAATCACATTAATTATCTTAGCCTGCAATTCATCAATACAACGATATTTAGTTGAATAAACTATAGTATTTGCATGTTCCCATAAAATAAAGTCGAAGCAATTATTAAATTAAAACAATTAATAAACATGTATATCATTATTTTTTGATTGATGACGATAAAAGAAATGCATCAGGATTCTAAATGTTGTTTACAAATTAATTATATCATATATAGAACTAAAGGTATAAATTTAAATATCAATTTTAAATCTAAAATTGTTCGAGGAAATGATAATGATCTTATGGTGGAAAGAGCAATAACAGAAGTTGGTTGGCACCATGTAACTCAAATCTGTTATTAATAACTAGCTTAAACATCTTGATGTGAATAGATGCGTAAATGTCCTGTGTTCCGCTCGGAAATCCCCTTGATG
>OZ024741.1:96044443-96049443 GCA_964016885.1 Eledone cirrhosa
AGCCTAATTTTCGCTTACCAAATTTCACTCACAAAGTATTATTTGTCAAGCCGTGGCTGTAGTAGATAGTTTCCCAATGTGACGCATAGTAGGATCGAAACTGGAACCATGTTTATGCGATGCAAACGTCTTAACAACACATCTATAAATAACCTGAACTTAAAATGTAGGAAAGTGGAACACAATACAGTTTTATATCTTCAATTGTATTTCAACAAACCACCCTCTTTCAAATTATTATTTTCCTGTGACTAATTAAAACACCGAACCTTTTTGATAAGTGAAAATAATCGAAATTTAACCTTGGAATGACCTTGAAACATGGTCAATGTCAAGAGGTAATCTTTTCATTTATATTACACTCTATTTTTAGCATCATAGATATTCAGCGAATTCCACATATATTGCAGTTGAGCAAAATACTAATCTAGATAAGCACAGCATCTGTAACCAGGCAGGGAAATATGTATGACTTATCAGGATAAAATATCATCAATAATAAAATATAGTATTACGTGATATATTATAAACGTAATGATATTAATTATCTCTATAGCACAATGGAATAATAGTATTAATAAAGGATGAAATATCACTTGTAAAAATTAACTTATTTCCAAGGAAAAAAAATATCTTACGTTGCACAAAGCTTTCACTTTTTTCTAATATAACTATAATCGTTTAGCAATCTACCTCACACACATAAACACACAGACGCGCACACACACACACACACACACACACACACACACACACACACACACACACACACACACACACACACACACACACACACACACACACACACACACACACACACACATAAACACACATACGCATACACGCACACACGCACACACGCACACATAAACACACAGACGCACACACACACACACACACATACATATATATTTCTATGTAAATTTGTAAGTTTGTGTGTTTATGTGTTTCTGTATGTATATATGTATATACATATGCATGCATATATACAAAGTTATCACTGAATATAGAGATAAATGTATATAATATATCTTCTCTCTTTCTCTCTCTCTTTCTTTCTCTCACTCACCCACACACACACAAACACACACACACACACACATACACACATACTACACACACATACACACACACATATATACATATAGGGTTGTTCAGTTCTTTGAGGACATTTGCATGAATTGAGTTAAAGACGCATAAGTCATGAAAGAAGAGATTTGAGAAAATATTGTCATGGATAATCTTGAGATCCTTCGTGGCACATCTACGTATTTATTGAATCCGTCGTTAGCATCAATGACTGCGCCAAAATACGTTGTCTGAAACGTTGACATGCTCAAATCAGATGATTTGCTTATTGTGTTAATTATGGTGGACTTCAGTATTAGCGGGTGGTGATTGACATCATCTTGACTAGGCCCCATACGTTACCACCGTTTTCATGTTTGGAAAGGTAGGAGGTTGCATGCTTGGGGTGACATGATTATAGAGATTGTAACTAATCTATTCTTGTGTCGTCTTACCCTTATAAGACGGCGTGGGGTTTTGTTGCTATAGATAAGGTAATTGACGTAAATAGAGTGAATGACAGAATAATTAAAATAAGACTAGTCCTAAATAGAACTACTGTGACAATAATATCCGCTTAGGCATCCCAGTATGGTCTACCTGACGTTATAAAGGACAGGTTCTAACCGACAGCGACTACTTAATTATTGCTGGCGATCTAAACGGTCACGATGGACAACATAGTAATGGCTATGATGGAATCAATGGAGGCTATGGGGTTGGAAATAGAAATGAGGAGGGCTTCAGAATCCTGGAATTCTGTGACGCTAATAACCTAACTAACTGTAAGAAACACTTCAAAAAACGAGAAAATGACTTGATCACCTATAGATCAGGGGAACACGACAGCCAGATAGATTATATCCTTACTAGAAGACGTGACAAAATGTCTGTTGTAAACACTAAATCCCTACCCCGTGAAGAATGCACATCCCAACATAGCCTAGTAGTTAGTGACCTCAGAGTCAGGAATAGACGTACTCGACGACAGAGGAGGCCTACCTTGAGGAGAAGAATATGGAAGTTGAAGGACCCCATAGCCAGTGACAATTTTAAAAGCTTATTACTTGATGCCTTTGACAATAAGGAAGAGCAATTAGAGACGTGCAATGTAGAGGAACAGTGGCAATTCTTGAAAATGAACCTGCTGAAAGCAACGGATGAAATCTGTGGCTGGAGGAGAGTAACTTGGTGGTGGAACAGTAAGGTGGAGGAGACAATCAAGGCCAAAATGCAGGCTTGGAAAGTATGGCAGGATGTGGGGAAGTAGAGAGCACTATCAAGTGGCCAGGAGAGAAGCTAGGAGACAAGTGTACCTTGCAAAAAGGGAAGCAGAGGATAGAAAGTTCAAGCATGTTCTACAACGAGGTGTTCAGGATTGCTAGACAATGTGTCAAGGAAAACCGTGTTATTGTCGGGGAAACGTGTGTCCGTAATGATAACGCTGGACTTGTCCTTACTGATACTGATAAGAAGATGGCGTGGAAGTGTCACTACGGGAGACTATTAAATGAGGAGAATAAATGGAAAAAAGATAGTCTACCCCAAATCGATCCAATAAAAGGGCCAAGGGTGCAAGGTAAAGGTAGTATAATAAGTAAGGTAATCAAAGATATGAAGACAGGCAAGGCAGCTGGGCCTTCGGAGATAGTTGCTGAGATGTTGAAGGCATCTGGAATGGTGGGACATACTATGGTCACCCGTATAGTTAACCAAGTAATACAGAATGGAGTCATACCAAAAGACTGGCGTAGCATCATCATCATTAACTGCTACAAAGGTAAAGGGGACGCCCTATATAGGGGAAACTATAGAGGCATTAAGTTAGTTGACCAGGTCATGAAGGTGACAGAAAGCGTTATAGCGCAACTAATCAGAGAGCGAATTGATCTAGATGAAATGCAGTTTGGGTTTGTGTCAGGTAAAAGAACCACAGACGCTCTTTTGCTTGTACGACAACTACAGGAGAAATACCTAGCTAAAAGTAAACCCCTCTACTTAGCTTTTGTAGACCTGGAGAAAGCCTTTGACAGAGTCCCCCGCTCCATTATCTGGTGGGCTCTTAGAAAACAAGGTGTAGATGAATCGTTTGTGAGAGCTATACAAGCTATGTATAAAGAAACAGTTAGTAAGGTTAGAATTAACAATGAATATTGTGAGCAATTTAGTGTAAAAGTTAGTGTTCATCAAGGCTCCGTCCTTAGCCCCCTCTTATTTATTATTGCCCTTCAGGCTATAACAGAGGAGTTCAAGACCGGCTGCCCATGGGAACTCCTATACGCAGATGATCTAACTCTCATAGCTGAATCTATGGCTGAACTAGAGAAGAAATTCCAAACATGGAAGCATGGCCTAGAATCCAAAGGCCTTAAATTTAACTTGTCTAAGACTAAAGTTCTAGTTTGTAGAAAGGAAAATAGGACACAGGTGCCCTCAGGGAAATGGCCATGATCAGTGTGTAGGAAAGGAGTAGGCAAAAATTCAATTTTATGTCCCAAATGCAAACTATGGGTACATAAAAGATGTAGTGGGATCACAGGAAAACTATCTAAGAGCGTAGACTTTATATGTGGCCGATGCTCAGGTGCAATAAGTAGCAAGTGTCCACAGGATACTAGCTCCTTCTATTGCCCAGATGGTTCTATAGAAATAGTGAACACTTTCCGTTACCTGGGTGACGAAATCAGCAGTGGCGGATGGTGTTCTGAAAGTACAGTAGCCAGAGTCAGAACGGGATAAAAAAAGTTCAGAGAGCTTATACCACTGTTGGCCACAAAAGGTTTCTCTCTAAAAATGAAAGGCAGATTGTATGATGCCTGTATACGAACAGCAATGCTACATGGCAGTGAGACATGGGTATTACGTGCAGGGGAGCTGCACAGACTGGAAAGGAACGAAGCATTCATGCTCCGTTGGATGTGTAATAGTAATATAAGTGAACGGCAAAGCATTAATGAACTAAGTGAGAAATTAGGAATAAGAGGGATCAGATGCTGTTTACTTGAGAGAAAACTACGTTGGTATGGTCACGTGATACGCATTAAGGACGACAGCTGTATAAAAAAGTGCAGGGCGATCAAAATTGATGGCAGTTACGGAGTAGGTAGACCCAGAAAAACCTGGGACGATCTGATAAATTCCGACCTTACACACTTGCACTTCTCTAAGACAATGTCACTGGACCGAGATCTTTGGCGCTACGCAGTAATACAGAAGACCCGCCTTGCCTATGTACAAAGCGAAACCTACAGTCAGTAGGCACCTCTTAACCAAATATACACCCCAATCCACTACCCCTACCCTATCCTCCCACTCTCACCAACACCACCCTCTCTCTGTAAAGTTGGTACCACAACACCCAGTCCAAATAAATGAGATAATGAGATAGAGATCGTGTAGGTGTCACGACAAAAAAACACACAGTCCACGCTGTAATGTGGCCGTGTAGGTAACACGGTAAAAAGTTCCCAGTTCCACACTGTAAATGTGGTTGGTGTTAGGAAGGGCATCCAGCCGTAGAAAACCTGTCAGATAGTCCTATATGAGCGAGACACGGTCACCCGACCAACCTTGCCTCAAGTGGGACAACTCCCGTCTATCCCATGCTAGCGTGGAAGATGGACGTTAAACGAAGATGATGATGATGTTGATGATGATGATGTATGGTCTTCCCTCGCTCACGCTCTATATCCAAGGCTTCATAACCCTCCCCGACACTTTCTATATTCGGCAACATTGACCCTTTATCCCCGAGGAAGGAAGTGAGGAGGCATGACATCTCCCTCGTTGTTTACAACTCCCAGAACCATCATAGGTGCCGGAAACTTGAGTGTTGGAATGTTCTTAGGGTTTCTGCACAGCCATATGTCAATCCATCGGTTGACCTTTTGGTCGTGATCAAATTTTTCTTATCAGAGAAAAACCAAAGCATT
>OZ024741.1:96051943-96059443 GCA_964016885.1 Eledone cirrhosa
AATCATCAGAGCCTATAAACAAGAGTAGTTGCATGCTCCATCAGGCTGCGACACCAGAACAAGGTTAAAGGACCAGCAGGGTGGGGGTCCCGAGGCCAGCACTATATAGAAAAAGACACAATACATGACGCATATAATGTCATAAACAGTTACATCAAAGATCACATCAACATTTTATAAACGCACCCATTGTGCGCTAACTGATAGCACAGCCTAATAGTCTGTCGAAAGCCCAACAAACTCCGCCGCAGCTATAAAGTGGATGGCTTGTGCATCCGGGGTCCGGATAGTGTTGACCCTAATATAGTATAGGAGCAAATATATAAGGGAGCAAATCGTGTGGGCTGGGTGCCCCAGAATCGATCAAGCCCCGGGGTGAAGGGGTGGTTGGTCGCCGAGGGGTTCGAATCGAACAAATGACTTGCCCCAAGCGTCCCGTGGATATCTAATGAATCCGCCCTTTATGACGCGAATTGCCTCCCATACTTTTCTTAAGCACACTACGACTTCCTGTGTTTATATTCGGACAACCGTTGTGTGTTACTAGCGAGAGGCTAACCTTTGAAATTTTGAAATTGTTGAATATGATTTGTGCTGCATATATGATGAATTATAGAACTACACTCAAAACAGTGTGCGACAGTAGATATTGACTTCCGGTCGACCCAGGAGGGGTCACACCCGACTATGAATAGATTACAACCTCCGGTTCAGTAATCTACACGAAAACCACGTGGCGGACATGTAAATAACTTAGTTGTCAATGACAGTTTTAGCCATGAGTTTTCTATATTTTCTACAGAAATATGCACCCACCCTAATAAACCCGCTTATTATTGTAACCACATCTGCTTTTCCCTCACTCTGCCATAGGTAATTCTTGAAGCGAAGTTCTCTGTACACACCTTCTGTTTATGTGACGGAATAGCCATCACGATTTACAATTACAGTGGTATAATTGTATACGGTATGACAATTTGTTTCAATGCCGATTCAGCCATACAGTGAATTTCACTTGGGACGTTGGGCTGACTGGCCGAACGTGAGGACTTTGGGAGATTGCAGTTATTGCGGACCTGTCGTATTTTCACTTTCCTCACTGTAGGGCCAGCTGTACATATACCCTGCCTTTCTCAACTCATCGTACTTTATTTTATTTTAGATTTTAGGGGTTTATCGCTGACTGTTATCCGGATAAATCCCCGGAGTATATGTTTTGGAAACATAGTGTTACTTCGCCTAACGCTCGGAACTGGAACCAATGGATGTTGTCCGTATGGTGCTGATAAGATAGGGAGGATCGACCTGTTACAAGGCGATATAATCTTCCTGTAGACAATCCTACATGTAAAGCTGCACCACCGCTAACCAACTATTCTTCTCACAGACTCATGCTTGAAAGCTCTCTTAATCTGCCTGTACATCCTGTATTTACACTGCTTGTGCTTTGATATATCTATGCTTTGCTTTGTTTGTTTGTTTTTTGTTTTTTGTTCCCTTGTTTTTTTATTGTTTTTTTTAAATTGTTTTTGATCATGCTGAGTAACACCTTCACGCATTCCTTGCTTCACTCTCCCAACCTCCTTATCATCTATTGCACCATGTAAGGGATAAACTTTTGATGTGATCTTTGATGTAACTTTTTATGACATTTTTTATGATATTTTATGACATTATATGCATCAAGTATTGTGCCTTTTTCTATATAGCGCTGGCCTGGGGACCCCCTTGCTGGTCCTTTAACCTTGTTCTGGTGACGCAGCCTGATGGAGCAAGCAACTATTGATATACTCTTGTTTATAGGCTCTGATGATTCCTGCCTTAGGGTACGGATGAAACACTGTTAGCTAATAAAACAATGTAGTTCTAAGCACTCTTTGGTTATTCCTAAACCTGTAACGGCTCTGTAGTATACCAGTGATCCTACATTGAGCTAAAACCATACTGTCATACCAAGAGCAATATATCTGCGTGTCTGGGCACGTTGATATATTTGTCAACGAAACTATATATATATATATATGTTATGCCGGGTTCAATCGGGGGTAACCACACACACACACACACACATATATATATATATATAGTAATAATAATAAATAAATTTGGAGACTAAAATCCAAAGAGGGTGAAAGCAGCGATTCTTTGCTTAAACTTTAATCTGTTATTTTAATATATATATATATATATATATATATATATATATATATATGAGATTCTACAGGACTAGAACTGTTTCATTCTTTAGAAATCATCAGGAATCTGATTCCTGATGATTTCTAAAGAATGAAACAGTTCTAGTCCTGTAGAATCTCATCTATATTAAAACTTTTATACTCTGCAATGTATTGAGTACCTTACTTACTGTGGTTACCTCCGATTCAACCCAGAATAACGTATATATATATATATATATATCGGTGAATTGGCAGTATCGGTAGAGGGTCGGACGCTATGCTTTGACGCATAGAGTTACGGCCCTTTCCCTTCTGAGTTCAAATCCCGCCGAGGTCAACTTTGCCTTTCATCCCTACGGGGTCGATAAAATAAAGTACCAGTAATGCACTGGTTAATTGCTGGCCTTGTGCCTAAAGTAGAAACAATTATTTTATCCTAGCCCATTTAAAAAAAAAATATTTTTTTTTTTTTTACTTTCCTTGTCCCTCCAACATATATCTGTTCTACCTCACCTCTATTAGTGTAGTTGCCTTTTAATCCGGGTGGATATCAGTAAGAATATTTTTACTACAAGATGCAGTGACCTCACCTCAAACTTTGGAATCTTTCTGATGAAATGCTGTATTTAACATATTGCTAGTGAATGGGCATAATAAAAAAGAATTGTTTCTACTTTAGGCACAAGGCCAGCAATTAACCAGTACATTACTGGTACTTTATTTTATCGACCCCGTAAGGAAGAAAGGCAAAGTTAACCTCGGCGGGATTTGAACTCAGACTGTAAAGGGCATAATAAAAAATAATAATATGCAACCAGCACGCGTAGATTGATACTGTATTGAAACATGTGTTGAAGAATGAACTTTGATTAAATTCATCACTTATATTCTATACTTCACGCCTAGTCATTTGTTTTTCGTATACATTTAAATATATATCACACGCGTACACTAACATACAAACAGACATACACACACACACACACTTTTCCGTATAAGACAAGAGCTGAAAATTATATTTCAACATGTTAAAATATCCCCCACACACGTACACACACATTCCTACTGACCGAAATTATCCCCTCTACCACGAACCACTCTGCTACACACACACACACACACACACACACACATATTTGTCTTAATAGACACCTGAAATGTTGACCTTTCAACATGACTGCAATTCACACACACATCCCTACTGACCATTATCACAACAATGAACCTCTTTGCTACACACACACACGCACACACACCCCCCCCCCCCCCCCCCCACACACACACACACACACACACACACACACACACACACACACATACACACACACACACACACACACACACACACACACACATATTTGTCTTAAAAGACTTATTTTTCAGTGACTTCTCAATCAGGCTAAAAAGGACACTCTTCGACAAACCTACATTTGGCATAAAATCAATTTTTAACATTCACGTGACCTCTACCGACCAATCAAAATTGTTTTGACTACAAGAATTTCTGCAACACGAATTGGCGCGAAATTTATAGTACTCATTCACGTGACATTCAACAACCAACCAAATCTTAATACCTCTGGGGCGACTTTTTTCACATAAAACAGGAAGAATTTCCCAAACTGATCAGATTAGAGCAAACATCACGTGCGCTCTATCTCAAAATTATTTTTGAAAAGCATTAGAAATGCGCAACCGGTAAGTACTTAAAACTAAAACTGAATACTAACCAACACTTATTACTAATTTATACTTATTCCTAATTAAACTATTTTTCACTGGGAAAAATTTGTCAGCATTTTCTTTTCCTTTTACTAATATATATATATATATATCATAATCTATAAAGCTCAGTGTGTGGTCATGCTCCTTCGTTATAGAAATCTACGATATAGAATTTCTTCATTTGAAATTTACAATTCAGTATTCGAAATAGTTTCGATTGCGTCTTGACGCAGATAATTTTTTCAATTTCAACCATAATTACGCAAAAAATAGATAAAACTCAATATTTTACGATTTTTCCCTCTCATTTAAACTACTGAACTCTTTCTACTACCATTCAAAATCTATACAACTTCATATTTTCTGCTACTTTCTCTTTCCAAGCTTGATGGTGATTCTGTCCATTCACACCACTCCTTACTGTCTTAAATTTAGAAAACACATATCCTCTATGAGGTTACTAAACCTGCTAGAAACAGCAGCTAACTCTCCCCCATATCACACCCATCCCCACTGTCTTAAATTTAGAAAACATATCTTCTATGAGGTCACTAAACCTGCTAGAAACAGCAGCTAACTCTCCCCCATATCACACCACTCCCTACTGTCTTAAATTTAGAAAACACATATCCTCTATGAGGTCACTAAACCTGCTAGAAACAACAGCTAACTCTCCCTCATATCACAACCCTCCCTACTGTCTTAAATTTAGAAAACACACAGACAACCATGCAGAACAACTCCATCGCAGCTCTGTTGTTCGGCTGGCATCGTCTACGCGCGTGTTGCGCAAGTACTGTGAAACAATAATTTTCAACACTTTTTTGCACAGAGATAATATCCATAGGCGAAACTACAATTGTCACTGCTGGCGCAGCTCCTGCTTCCAGGTCTGCAATTCATTCACCCAGTGCTTGGCAGACAAAAAAGTGCTGCCATAAAATGGGTGGTGCAACCTAACTTTGGTAACTTAATGACCCCGAGCAACGCTGGGCTTTAATGCTAGTATATATATATATATATATATATATATATATATATATATATATATATATATATATATATATATATATATATATATATATATATATATATATATATATATATATTATATATATATACCTATATAATATATACCTATATACTATATATATATATATACCTACATACTATATATATACCTATAATATATATATATAATATATATATATATGTATATATATATATATATATGTATATAGCATGTAGGTATATATATATATATATATATATATATATATATATATATATATATATATATATATATATATATATATATGTATGTATAGTATATAGGTATATATATTCTAGTATATAGGTGTATATATATATATACCTATATCTTACAATATATACTATGTATATACTATACATACATATATATATATACCTATATGCTATATATATATATATATATATATATATATATATATTTCGTTTCTGAATTTGTTTAGCAAGATTCTTTATCTGAAATCGTGTGCTGAAACCGATATTGTTATACTTTGGGAGGGTCATGTTTCCAATAAGAAACACACGCACCAGTTGCTTTCACTTCAATTTATTATATATTTATAAATTTATAAATTTACAAATCTACAAACTTATAAATTTATGGTTGGTTGGTTGGTTCCACAACCAGATAGTTGTTTATATATAGTCATAGTCCTTTCGTCACACACTCTGTGATCTCTTCAGTGACTGGGGATTCCTTTCTTTGTTTCTGTGCCTTTCCTTTCTTCTGTCCTACGCCATTTTGTTTCTGTGTGTGTGTTGTGTGCTCAGTTTGCGCATGCGCCACATCCGGGTGTCTGTGTGTGTTTGTGTTCATTTATCTATTTGTTTATTTATTTACATGTTGTTGGTTGGTTGTTTGTTCTATGTGTGTGTGTGTTTTCATTTTGTCCTTAATTGTAAGTTGTGATGTTGCTGTTCCACTCATATTTTCTATTTAATTTTGGTTGTAATTCTTTTATGCTTACTGCCTCTGTAATTTGCCTAAACATTACATCTTTTCTGTGTGTGGATTCTATTTTTATTTCTATGTTCTCTAATTTACCCTTGTGTTCTATCTTAGCATGTTGGTAGAGTACAGATGATTCTTTATTATCTTGAAGGTCTCGCCAGTGTTCATTTATCCACTCCCCTATACTACGAGCTGTCTCACCTATGTACACTATATTTTTGTTTCTACATTGTCCTTCAGTACATCTTATGCTATACACTACATTTCTAGTTTTACAGTTAATATGGGGGCTTATTTTACAGGTTATACATTTCTTATCTATACATGAGGATCTTTGGAACGGGTATGTCTTGTAGATTTGTAAATTTATAAATTTATAAATATATAATAAATTGAAGTGAAAGCAACTGGTGCGTGTGTTTCTTATTGGCAACATGACCCTCCCAAAGTATAACAATATATATATATATATATATATATATATATATATATATATATATATATATATATATATATATATATATATATATATAGAAATGGCTCCTACAGGACTAGAATTGTTTAATTCGGGAGAAATCATCAGGAAGCCGACTGTCCAAGTAATTTTACATGGGCAGTCAGCTTCCTGATGATTTCTCCCGAATTAAACAATTCTAGTCCTGTAGAAGCCATTTCTATATTAAATATTTATACTCTGCTTTGTATTGAGTACCTTACTTACTGTGGTTACCCCCGATTGAACCCGGGATAAACTTATATATATATATATATATATATATATATATATATATATATATATATATATATATATATATATATATATATATATATATAAGTAATAATAATAAATTTGAAGACTAAAATCCAGAGAGGGCTCGATAAGAATAAATATATATCAGATTTATAAGAACCATAGAGCGATTCTTTGCTTAAACTTTAATCTGTTATTTTAATATATATGTATATATATATATATTTCTATCTTTGCACACGGCACTGGACAGAATTGCTTCAACATCATTCATTCTCATCTCGGGAACAATTTTGAATAGCGCCAGTTCGTAATTCGAACTCGGGAATTTTATATTCTCCGAGTGAAAAGAACCTTCTGACGAGAGTTTATCTTTCCAATGGAGGCCCGCAAGGACTATCCATTTATTTCTGAGACTCGAAACCGTTTCGGTAAAGGTAACCATAGAAAGGACAGTGAATTTTTTGAAATTTATTTTGAAACTTTTTCTTATTTGCTAAACCTAGATTATATATATATATATATATATATATATATATATATATATATATATATATATATATATATATATATATATATATATATATATATATATAAATATATATATATATAACAGAAAGTGAGGAAGAAAGAGACAAGTCCCAGATTTCTATGAATTTAAGTTCGGTGAAATCGTGAACGAGAGAATAAAGACCATCAGACCTGGAGAATGAGTGAGTGAAGGGTGAGGAAGAGGCTAACAGAGAGAGAGACTGCTAGAAAGGGTAAAGATACATAGAACGAAAAAGACGGTAGCAGCAGAGGAAAAAATATGTGTAAATATGATAATAAGGGCGCTGCGGAGT
>OZ024741.1:96066943-96084443 GCA_964016885.1 Eledone cirrhosa
CATATGTATGTATTTACACAAATCATATGTATGTATGCGCCCGCACAAACACAATACACATACATAAATTCATATATAGACAAATAGATAGAAAAGATCCTATTCTAAGACTTTATAACTTTATTTCATTTATGCTTATCCAATGACAGTGCATAACAGCACAACAGGTAGCTGGTACTCTAACTTTATGCTTTTGTCGTCTAAAAAAATGAAAGCATTGGATCTAAAATATTCTATATAAAATATCTGAAATATTTACTACACGTTAGCTCACAAGACATCTAAAATTTCGGTGACCATTCATGTCGTCAGTCAGTGTTGAATTATAGACAGTTACTTGTTCAGTTACACAATATATAAGAGTTTTGATGTCATGTTTTGCAGTGACGGCATCTGTATCAATGAGCTGCTCAACAGTACCAAACTTAGACCAATTACATCAATTGTCAAGTCAAGAGTACTCAAACTATACGGCTATATAAAAAGATCAACTCGTGGTATGAGTAGGCTATGCCTGGAAAGAAGGTTGGCTGGTACGAGAAGCAGAGGCCGGCAGCCAAAACAATGGCTTGAGAATGTCAACTTGTGGACTGGACTTGATCATTGCTTTTTGAACTCTGCTGCTGGTGATCGAACTTTATGGAGAGAGATATCACATGTTAATGCGAAGTCTGCAACTGGCGGAGTTTGGCATCACAAGAAAATTGTATGAGAACGGGCAAAAGAACGAAGCGGCCACCACCACCACCAACAAATAATAAGCCCCTAATAAAAGAAAGGACAATACCTTAAAGTGGTTGACTTAGGAAATAATATTCATAACACTAATGATATCGAGGGAAATATATAAAATTTTGGTAATCTATTCAAAACACCAGTTGAGCTTTTAGGTTTACCACGCAGTTATGTGTACCATCCATCTGATTGTTTGCCTTAGGGCAATACTAAATATTTATAGTACTGACATATTGTAAGATTGGTAGTTGGAAATGCACACTTCCCAACCTTTCAATCTTATACTACCAATTTCATAGTTTCTCAGAGGGGTCAATTCAGAAAGATTTCCACATACATTTATAGATGGGATGAAAATTCAGTAAACTTTTAACGATGAGCAGCGTAGAATAAATAGATATGTAAGTATCATTATATTAATCTACCATTTTATTTCAAATCTAGATTAGGAGTTGTTTTCTATCACTTATGTCACAAATTGTTATTGAGAAAGGCATCAATGTAAAGGAATTTTTTTGCAACTTCGCTAGAATAAATCGGAGCCATTTCGTCCATGTTAAAAATCTCACCCACCTTAATATATATTCCGGTCTCAGTCTATATTTGTCTTTCTGATGTTTTAGAGTGTATATAAAGAAAAAAGAACACTGGTTGTATTATCCTAATCAAACTTGTCACTTTTTTCCACGACGAGATCTATCCCTTACTTAGTATTTCACACACACCCACACACACACACACAAGACAGACAGACATGGCCATACAATCAGACACGTACGTAGTAGAGAAAAATACTTAATTCTTGCCGTCAAGCAGATTAAAGCAATTATAATAATGTTATATACAGACTTCATTCCCCCTTGTGATTTGATTAATTGAGGCTAACCTATTCACCAACTATATATTATTTTGGCGCGAATCCAATAAACTAAATGGGATTCAGTCGCTACTATAAATCGTGCAAAGAAATAGAGAGGTTAAAAAAATCAATTATGAAGTGAGACCAATGGGACATAGTTTCAAATAGCACGTCAATTCTCCAACATCTTTAATAATTAATGAAAAGCTGCTGCTTAGCATTGAAAAGTATTTTTACTTATAGCTGTTTTTCGTTTCATTGGCTCTCATTTGGTGTCAAGGAATCTTGACCTTCCACTGGATAGACAACCGTAGGCGAATTGTTATACAACAAGAGCGGACAGAGAAACTGACATAGATGTCACATGTTTCCTTGGCAAGGCACGCTTTAGTCCTTAGATATGGGCGCAAAATATTTAACGTAGGGAATGTTACACACACACAGACACAGACACGCACACATATATATGATGTTTATAGATTGATGTTAGTAGTAGTAATAGTATATAACTATATATATATATATATACAATTACACGCAAAGACAAAGCCACGTTTATGGTATAAATGAAGTCGTAGACTAATATTCTATCAGGTGTTTCGGTTGCAACGTGTTTTGAAATATTTACTTCTGCGTTCACAGATTGATTTTTTTAGTTTCAGAAGATCCCATTAAGGGTGATAGCAGCGATTATTTGCTTAAACTTTAATCTGTTATTTTAATAAATATTTGCTCTACGGTCCTTATATATTTGATATATATTTATCCTTATCGAGCCCTCTTTGGATTTTAGTCTTCAAATTTATTATTATTATTATTATTATCATTATATATATATATATATATATATATATATATATATATATATATATATATATATGTGTGTGTGTGTGTGTGTGTGTGTGTGTGTGTGTGTGTGTGTGTGTGTGTGTGTACATGCGTTTGTATATGTATGTAATTATATTCGTATAGATCGATAGAAAGATAGTCAGATAGATAGGTAGAGTGATAGGGTTTAGATAAATAATCATAAAACTAGGATATAGATTGTTGCATTTCCATCCTTGCAAATAATTATTTCAGATCAAGGCTAGGTATATATTGCTATACAGATATATATAATTTTACTGCTTCTGGTATTGATTATTCTGGAACTTAATGGTATCTTCTAGCGCAAATATAACAATTGTGTTCAGACAACCTGAACAGAAGAACCCAGATCCCAGTCGACTGCTATGGAATTCAAGATTAACGCGATCTTGTAGAAGGAAAATGTATGCATAATTTTGGACAGTCGTGCATCTGGATTCAACATCTCTTTATCAATTTCTTTTGGAGGAAGCGAGTGCTGTCGATTACATAAAAATCAAGCATATAAATCTTAGATATCTTATCAAATACATTTTCCCGGATCGAGGAAGGACAAAACCTAGAGCAGCAGCATTTAAAATGAGAACCTAATAGTGCAATACTAAATATTTCTAATGCTGACATATTCTAAGATTGGTAGTTACAAATGCACTCTTCCCATTCTGCTAGTTGCCAGCCTTTCAATCTTATACTACCAATTTCATCGCGCTCAGAGGGGAAATGGAATTGGCTGATATTCATGATATTCTTAAAACCGAAGGTCACAGAATGGGATAAACAAAATTGCCTTTTAGTCTACATTGCTTGCAACATAAGGCATCGATGGCGATTTGCCAGAGATCGGAGGCCTTACAATATTTATTTATTTTTCTAGATTCTGAGTTCAAATCCGGCCGGGCTGACTCTGTATCTCATTCCTTCGGGGTTGAGAAAATATATAACGACCCAGTTGATCGTTGGCGTTGTGCCTACTCAGAATATTTTAATAATAATCATACTGATATAAGAATACATATTTAGAAGATAAGTTAATACAACGATGTTATTGATTGTTCTACATATCTTATACTTATCCATTTAATAAACCCCCAAAAGATGAAAGGCAATGTTAACCTCGACAAAATTTGAACTCAGAAACCTGACAAACTAAGCTAATTACCGAAAGGCACTATTCTCATTGCTTTTATAATACTTGTTTCTGATTTAGGCATAAGGCCAGGGAGAGGAAAGTCGATTAAATCGGTACCAGTGCTTGACTGGTATTTTATTTTATCGACCTTGTAAGGATTAAAGGCAAAGCTAACTTCAGTGGGATTTGTACTTCGAGCTTAAAGGGCCGTAACTCTATGCTACAAAGCATCTTGTCCGACACTCTAACGATACTGTCAATCCACCACCGTCGTTGCTTCTATAATAATAAATATTATTATATAATAATAATGTTTCAGACATCGGCATCTATCACGCAGTTTAAAAGAAAATAGCCAACAAACTCTTCCGCTATCACTTTTCTAATGAAAGACACTGGCTATAATTTTCAAATATTTGTGAAAATATTCAAGAATTTTGAGGGAGTTAGTAGTATAACTTTCTCATTATTGAATTGATGTTTGGAACATAATTTAAAATTTAATTCTAGGAAGGATTTTAGATAAATATAAACACTTAAAAACAGTTTTATATTGTACTAGACCACCCGTGACCCGTTGCGTCACGTTCACTTCAAAATATTAAAAAAAAATCATGTTCACTTAAAAATAATTTTTAAATAATTAAAATATAGATTCATGTATATAATATGAAATGAAACAGGAAGGCCCATATATATACGCGTGAGTATGTATAAATATAAATGTGTGTGTATACATATATATATGTATATGTGTGTATATATATGTGGGTGTCTGTGATCTCTATACACTGGTCATAGACACACGCACATATATATACACAACAACACCACAAGCCCTCTCTCTCCCTCTCTTGCATTCTCCTTCTCTGTCTCCCCTCTTCCAATCTACTCTCTCACAACCACTATGTCTTTCTCTCTCTCTCTGTTTATGAAGGTATCCGGAAAAACATTGTATCTCGGAAACCCGTACTTCGATTTACGCGAAACTTGTGTTTTTCCATTTGTATTCCCATTTCAGGGTCAACTTCCTTTCAAAGTATTTTCCCATTATGCACCCTTTTGGCTGTATTACATTACAGACAAGCAAGCAAGCAATCATAGAGTGTTAGTATTATATAGATAACCAGGTGTGGTTTCATGTGGGTTAATATAAAAAGAGTTAACAAGATTATTGTTAGATAAATATTTTATCGCCTCTGTTAGATATGAGTTATGTTTATATATAAGTAAACACCGTGATGCATCTCATTCCGTATCCTAGCATATCTGTCGCCAACTGTGCTGTCTTAAATTTTAGAATATTTATGTTAGTAGACAGACCAAGGTCCCGAGTTCAATCCACTGAGTGGCATCTTACGCATGGGTCATTTACCCTGGATCGATCCAAGTTTGTGAGTATAATTGAGTAGATGGAAATTGTTTGGAAGCTCGTTGAATGGAGTGTAACTAATTCAAAGGACCAAATTATATTTGGGAAAAGTCAACAAGATAAAAAAAATATTTTATTATGCTCTCATAAATTGACTTTTATTAATTCCTTCATTGAGCAAAACTGGTATCGGTTGAAACCCCTCATATATATGTCTATACTTATGTATAAAAATATATCGGTCTTCAATTAATTTGGTAATTACTCCCCTACGGTATGGTGTAAAAATTCGGACTGCTGTTTTCTAGCAGCCCGTTACTTGCCATTATTCACCTACCACTGTCCTTCTGTTAACCACCAAGTGATAATTCATGCATTAGAAATTATCGCTGGTAGCGGGTAATTCGGAAGAACCTTTCTTGATTGAGAAGTTCCCCAATCAGCTGAGGATTCTCTCAGTACTCAAAAAATTGCGATTACTCAGCAAAACTGCAGCAGTCAGGATATCAAATTAAATAGGTAAAAATGTTTTCCTTATCGTGTTTATTTTTCCCAAATATAATTTTATTATGCTCTGATAAACTGATTCTTACCAATTCTTTCATTGAACAAAACTGGTATTGGTTGGACTTCCTCATATGTATGTCTATACTTGTGTATAAATATATACAGGTCTATACTTGTGTACATACTTGTGTCTATCTATACTTGTGTATAAATATATACAGGTCTATACTTGTGTACATACTTGTGTATGTCTATACTTGTGTATAAATATATACAAGTCTTCAATTAGTATATATATATATATATATATATATATATATATGTGTGTGTGTTGCGAAGAGAATGTTGTGGTAAAAACAGGAGCAAGCAGGAGAAAGCTCTCAACATTCGTAGTTTGTAGTTACGATGGAGATTTAGTATAAGAATAACAAAAATAAAAATGCTGATGTTACATAAATCGTTTAATCATTATTTCGAAACAATGATTAAACGATTCATGTAACATTATCATTTTTATTTTTGTTATATATATAATTATATACCTGTCTGTGGTGTGTGTGTGTGTGTGTGTGTGTGTGTGTGTGTGTGTGTGTGTGTGTGTGTGTGTGTGTGTGTGTGTGTGTGTGTGTGTGTGTGTGTGTGTGTGTGTGTGTGTGTGTGTGTGTGTGTGTGTGTGTGTGTGTGTGTGTGTGTGTGTATACTACAGGTCAATCCGAGGCCGTGCTAGAAAACACTTTCTCAAAGTGACATGCACGAGGATAGAAACCAGAAGAACGTTATAGCGTAGTGATGTCCTTAAATCCATAACTAGTCTTGTCTTCAGGAAGAATGAGAATTGAGATAAATTTCCCAATACAGGCCTATAATTTTAAACGAACACTGAGAAGTTTCTAACGACGTTAATATTGCTAGTTTACTGAAATGTCTATGTCAATACATAGAGAAATCTGTCAGTGTCTTTACAAACGTGTGAGTATATAGCATTACAGTATTATCAATTATAAATCAAGGGGTGTACACATCTCTTAGATTCTATAATGGTTTTTAATTCAATAGTTTTAGTTAATGTCAATTCTAGCTTCTCTGCTCGCTTTGCACGATATAATTGTTATAGCTCTGGCGGTTATACAGTTACAATTGTCTATCTTATTTACCATTACATTACAACATAAGCGTGTTTGTTGCATAAACTGTCGATCAAAATAAAGTTGGTTAACAAAAATCTTTGAATCGTCTTTATCTAAAGATGTTAAGATAGATAAGATCGGCGTTAACTACTACTACTACTACTACTACTACTAGAACCACCCAACCGACTATTTTCAAACTTTACACATGTAATACTTATGGCTCCGTGAGTGTTTTGAGCCAAACAATTTCAAATTTTCAATGCCCCAGAGAACGCATTAGGCGATTTAGCGATCTCTCTCTATAATTCTTAGTCTTTCTTTTTAGATAGAAACATAGATATAACGTCGTGCCCTTATGATATCTGTCTGTATGTCTGGCTGTCTGAATCACGACATTATGACGCTGTGTGTGTGTGTATATATGTATATATAGTGTGTGTATATATATAGTGTGTAACGTTTTTCGAAATATTTACTTCTGCGTTCACAGATTGATCTTTTTAGTTTCAGAAGATCCCGTTAAGTGTGAAAGTAGCGATTCTTTGCTTAAACTTTAATCTGTTATTTTAATATATATATATATATATATATATATATATATATATATATATATATATATATAATTATATATTCGTGTATAGATATTTTTGCATACACAATAACAAAATATAAACAAACGTATTTATTTAACGAGGCTCAATAATCAAATATATAAGAACCCTTGAGCAAATCCCGAGCAGCGCCGGGCCATTCTGCTAGTATTATATAAATGGCACTTTCTGTCCGTCTATGTATCTATGTAATCTGTGTATAATCACTGGCGCCTACACCAGTGATCCGATCCTGATGAAACTTTACACACATGTTAAGCTCATATTTAGAAAGAGGACTGGCTAATTGGATTTTAATAAAAATGAATAATGGATCCTCTGGGGACATCTTTACAATGGAGGAGGAAAGAGAAGACGTTTCAGTGAGAGAGGGGGAAGAGGAGATACTACTACTGTATGTTAAACCCTCCCTCCCACTTCTCCCGTTCCTCCTCCCACAACCCAGTCCTCCAAAACGAGGCAACGAGTTAGAAATATACATAAAGAAATTTCACAAAGCAGACGACAATGCGCGTTCTTGATTGTTTTCCATCCTGTAGAGAAAGAGAGAGAGGGTATGAGAGAGAGAGAGAGAGAGAGAGAGAGTGAGAGAGAGAGAGAGAGAGAGAGAGAGAGAGAGAGAGAGAGAGAGAGAGAGAGAGAGAGGGTATGAGATAAAAGAGAGAGAGAGGGGTTGAAAAAGAAAGAAAGAAAGTGAGGAGGATTGGGAGGGGAGAAAACGATAGCAGCGTTCGATAACTTTAACTTTTATTTATTTATTCTTTACACAGTTTCACTCTCCCCCTTCCTTAACCTTACGTCTCTATCTCTCTCTCTCTTTCACACAAGACGTACTGTGACTGCGTGTGTGTGTGTGTGTGTATGTGTGTGTTGTGTGTATCCGGGGAAGTTACATTATCCGCACGCACTCACAAATACGCATCTCCCCCCTCTCTCTCTCTCTCTCTCTCTCTCTCTCTCTCTCTCTCTCTCTCTCTCTCTCTCTCTCTCTCTCTCTCTCTATATATATATATATATATATATATATATATATATATATATATAAGCAAACGGATATTTAATTTGTTGGTAATTCAACAAATATATATATTTATAACAGATTCGAAGCACTCGACAAGTTTTCTGATATTAATGATATTAATAAATGGAAACTATATTTATAAAATATGGTTTTATAAATATAGTTTCCATTTAATAATATCATTGATATATATATATATATATATATATATATATATATATATATATATATATATATATATATATATATATGTGTGTGTATAAAACTGAGGATGTGTGTACCCACATAACTTCTACAGTTTGCAACCAGTTTTCTTCGAATTTGGAACAAACATGCGTTATGTTCCCAGAAGTCTTGTGGACCCATAACATTTCCAAGTTTTTGTCTAATAGTGGGCGAAAGTTTTGTCTAGGTGGACGAAGGCTGTCTCTGGATCACCGTGACAATCATGTCACATGTGTAAAATTTAAATAATGGTTGGTTAACATTTTATTCATCTTATTGTGTTACGTCCTCTTTCCTTAGATAATGCCTCCAAGGAAGAAATCCGCAACTGGTCGAAAAACGGCGAAATCTGAGAGAGAGAGAGAAGAAAAAAAGCAAATGAATCGTCAATGGAGGCTGCAATTAGACGATCGCAAGATGCTGAACGTAAAGCTATTGCAAGAGCGTTAAAAAACTACGAGCAGCGTTGTATTTAAGACATAGGTTACTTATGTACTCCGGATGGTCATAGGCACTTTCATTTTTCCATATGTTGATTATAGGGCCCCCCCGGGGGGAAAATAACCTCCTTTAACAGCTTCGTTAGAGTCGACTGAATCACTGCAGTGCAATGCAACAAAACGTCATAACTTCTGGAGTCCGCAACTGATTTTCACCGAACCTGACACTACCTATGTTCTACAGATGAATTTGAACACTCAGAATTGGCACATATTGAGTAGGGGACCGGTAAAGGCACATATAGTAAGTACAGTAACATTTTTTGAAATTTATTTTAAAACTTTTTCTCTATTTGCTTGACCTTGATTTTATATATATATATATATAAAAACAAATAACGAAACGAAATTAAATTTCGTTTCGTTTGTAACTCACTTTTGTATGACTGACGCTTAAACAATTAAGTTAAAAATGTACATCCACATATGTATACTGAAATACTAGTAAGCATATGAATACACACACGTGTACATATGTAGATGTACCGAGTTTTTCACTGGACACTTTACTGTGAGTGTCCAGCTATTCTGTATGTAAACACACAGACAAACCGGTTTTTAGAGTCATACTGGTTCCTGATTATTACTGGAATTCTATAAGAATCCAGCCTTTATAATTTTCGGCAAAGGCGGGGAGTACGATGTTCTGAGGATCGCCAACAGAGTGAAACAGAATCTGTCAGCTTCTCTCCCTTCTTTTTAAAAATGATAGCGCAAGGTCTTCAAAATATTTAAAATTAAACATACGGTATATTACCAAATATACTATACATACATTCATGTATACATCGCTATTTCAGAGACCCAATCCTAATATATACACACACACATACATATATATATATATATATATATATATATATATATATATATATATATATATATATATATAATAGACACATATATATATATGCAATCTTATATTCTATGCACATATATTTATGTAGACATCTATCTAATGATGATTTCTTAATTTTAAAACTTCTTTTTTCAATTTGTGCCCGTTCAAAATATAATGTACCTACAAGGGGACGTCAAAATAGTGGCTCAATATGTAAGAAATACCAGCTAAATCTCTTTTAAATCACATCCAACAACCCTTAAAATGGAAGGATACGAATAATATAGTGCAAGAGATTCTTAGCGAGACGACTGGAACACTTTAAAGTATACGACCATTTGACCAAGTTTAACCTATGGCTAAACAGCAAAAATTTGTCAGTGTCTCTTTTGTCTAGTCTATTTTAAATATAGTTATGAAGCTTCTTTTTTTTATTAACATTTTCTCCACTTAATCTTCCTATTTATTACATTAAAGCTATATCGTATTACAAATACAACTACTGAATTAATATCTATTCTTTGAAGTTTGTTTAATCTTCAATACTGTTATAATGCATCAGTAATGTTTACAATCAATCTTCTTTTTAATTTTAGCATAGGGTATTTTATCTTGTTAATATCATTCTAAATATAACCTTAACTTTCTTCTATTTCATTAATAACAATATATGTATTTATTCGGTCGTCAAGTATGAAATTTGTAGACATTTGTTTTCTTTCTACACATTTCTACAAATTTCATACTTGACGACCCAATAACCACGAATTATATCTTTATAACCCCCCCCCCCCTCCTCATTTCTATGAAATGTTATTTCCTTAAATATAACCCACCTAAAACTCTATCCTGCTTGTAATAAATTGATTGTTCGACTGATGCTTATTTTTTATGGAAAGTTTCAAAATAATCTATGTATAAAATATGGTTTCTAAATATCCCATTTGATTCAGAAGTATTAAGGACAAACAGACGTGAAAATAGATTCTGCTTATAATGTTCTTCGAATGGAGATTTTAACATATTTTATCCATTATTTATTCGTATTTTTACGTCTACATAAACATTTCCCAAATAACCCCAATTTGTTTTATTCACATACTCATCATTCAGGGTTTCCTTTCTTGTGGATCAATTAGCAATTTATAATAGGCTTTGCGTTGGTTTCAACAACGAGTATTAAAAATATTCGATCAAAGAAACCTACTTGTCTTATAGTCGAACGCAATCCTCTATGAAGCACAACGTGACGTTGTATGACAAGGTTAGACTCTTGAATTACACGCCCACTCGATCCACCAACATATAGGACTTGGTAAATGATATATATTTCTTTATGTTCTATCATAAACTGTCAACACACAATATATAGTTGTAGTATTTTTACGGTTGTATGATTGTTTTAAATTATGGCTGTACCTTGTTATTTAGCACCAGTTAAGTTCTGACTGATAAAATCTATGATAAAACGTATTCCAGTCATGTTTTTTCCTGAAGCAGAATGCATTCAAGACTGTGTTATGCATTGTATCCTTTACTAAGACGTTATGGTGTGACTTTCTGGGACATTAAGCCGCTATTTATAACAGATTGGGGACTACCTAAATGCTTTCTAGTTAGTTAAGCTAGCCATGGTGTATTTAATGCAAGTAATTACATTAATTACTAATTTTCTCACTGTTAGCTTTACTACAATGTAAGATATCATTGAACATCCTACATTTACAGTGGATTGGCAGTATCGGTGGAGGGTCGGACGTAATGCTTTGCAGTACGTTCTGAGTTCAAATCTCGCTGAGGTTAGCTTTGTTTTTATCCTTACGGGATCGATAAAATAAAGCACCAGCAATGCACTGGGGTAATTGCTGGCCTTGTGCCAAAAGTAGAAACAATTATCTAATTTTCTTTGACAGCTTATCTACGACCAATCTTGCTATCTTCTGTTATGTTTTTCGTTATCTCTTTATAATTTCCCAATAATATGTTTAGCCTGTAGTGGTGGAAGTGGTCGTGGTGGGGGATCGGGGATGTTAATTATTTGAAATTCTGATAGGGAAAGGCATTACATTTTCAGATTTCTATTTTAGAAGTGGTCTTTATGAGCGAGTCAGTCTGATATTGCTTATGGTTCTCTAATGATAGTACTACACATTTTTACGGGTATTCAATGTACGCATGATAAATATTTGATTAAATATTTTGCAATTTGTGAAATTAGGCTAAAGGAAACAGGGAAAGCTCATCAAATGGGCTGTGTCTGTTCCTGGGTGGTAGCTTGTATCTAGTTGGATACCACTACTTGTCTTTAAGACACTTTGTTTCGCGTATTCCGACCAAGATTCCAGTCTGGTAATAACCCATGAGTCATGGATTACTCGTATCCCTAAGCAATCTCAGTGGTCACATTTCCTTATATGACTGTGAACCACAATGTTTGTTATCAATATCCGGAGCCTTGTCAGTTTGTTGTTCTCACTTCTTCTTCTTCTTCTTCTTCTTCTTCTTCTTCTTCTTCTTCTTCTTCTTCTTCTTCTACCTTCCGTTTCATTTTACATTCTCCTTGTATTCCACCTTTTCCCTCTCGTTCTAATTCCACTAATATTTCTTACTCCTTTTATGCCTCCCCACCTCCACTTCTTCCTCCTACCTTTACTCTTCCTTCTCTTCCTTTTCCTCCCTTTTCACCACCACTTCATATACACCCTCTTCTCTCTCTTTCATTCTCTCTCTTCTTTAAGTTTTTCTTTCCTATTCCTCTTCCATGATCACCCACTCCGGTCATTACATTTCAACGGCCATCATTGACATTATTATCATCATCAATATGATCATCCTCATCAATATCCTGCCCCTCATCATCATTATCATCAACGTCATCATCGTCGTAATATTTCCTCTGTTTCATTTACACTTACTGTATATGTTATTCCAGTTTTTCTTTTGTTTATTTCCAAACAAAATGTTATGCAGATGGTATTTGAATGGAACGCACTGCTAAAAATACAAACAAACAAAAAGCAAGTAAGCATTTTTCAAATCTTCTGATCTGTTTTGGTGGCTCCAAATTCTTGCTCCAACGTCTCAAACGTTTACGGAATTTCTTTTGGTATGACAATGTATGTTTTTCGAAATATCTGATCTTGTTTTCTTACCTTTATCTGGCGTCTTGATTTCACCCCAAAAATAAAGAACTTTTCCCTTTTTGTCTCATGTTGAATTCCTGTGGTTTTGTATGCTTTCGGTTTATTCTTCTAAATAATATATATTCCCTGTAAGAATAATTACAAGGCTTACATAAAGTGTCTGTTATAGTCTGTTTACGTTTCAAGTTCACGGTATCTAATTTGTTGTGCACTGATATTCTTTTTATTAATACTACATTTATTCAAAATTTTAGAAGGGTGTAACTCTTTTATAAATGTAGGTAATTAGGATGTCAGCTTTTTTTAATATTTCTTCATTCCCGCTTATGATATTTTCTGACATGCTATTAAGTTTGATATTGTAGGAGCATTATTAATTTTTGTTATTGTTGCTGGTGTTTTCCAACTTTATTTCACTTTAATTACTAGATTTATTATTGTAGTCTACATCAAAACTGAATAACTGTTATCATACGTCCTAATAATGCTGTTATTTGGGTTGACTACATTAATACGTTCTGCATGACAGTAAATCGTATCTTACACACTTTGATATTTTTATTCGAAATTACCAGGAAATAACTTGAGCTTCCATTTCTCATTTCTTCCGTATCTTCAAAAGTAATTCTTTCTGATTGCATACATTCAATCTTCTGCAAAAGATTCCTTACTATTAGTAAAGAGAGACATATACTCATTGGCAAAATTTATTTTTACTATTTTTAACAACAATGTCTGATCAGTTAGTGGAAATTATTCCTTTCAGTGATAAAAGTCCATTTTAATATGGTTGACACTGTCTCTGAGATGTGATTATCGTATTACGCACGTGTGTATTTTTTATGTTAAACATATTGTTTAACGTTTGATTATATCGTTTTATATATTCAGATTTGACTAATAATGGGCATTCAGAATTGATGGGATTTACGGTTTCCATCTCCTGGAGAAATATATGAATTTCAAGTTTTTGTTTTAAACATCTTTATGTTAATATGCCTTATGAACAGAATTTGATTCTGTGCCGCTGTTGTTGCTGTCGGTACTGCTACAGCTACAATGAGACTTCCCGCTTCACTATTATAATCTCATTTTTTATTTATGTAATTCCTACTAACTTTTGTATATATTTCTATTTTCAGAACACAAAAGAAATTTGGTAATTCTTTGGCTTCTCCTTGCATGCTCTTTTGTTAAAAATCGAATTTCTTTGGCCCTTGCAATTTTGTCTATATCAGTGGTCTGTGACATATTGGCTGTGATGTCTAATTACAAATGCTTAGGTTTTGTAAGATTTTGGCAAAAGCTGAAAAGAGTTTGTGTTCAACTTGCCTGTGCATAGCATAATATTTAAATGGATCTTCAATGTTTCTAGTTGGCTAATTTTATCAAATAGCAATTCTATTTTTATAAATTCTCTTACGCAAACACAAGGGAATGGCAATAATTGGTCGACATATAATTTTATGTAGAGTCAACTATCACCGGAGAGAAGATTTCTGGCATTGTTATTGGTAGAGGGTCGGACGCCATGCTTTGCAGCAAAGAGTTACGGCCCTTTATGGTCTGAGTTTAAATCCCGCCGAGGTTAACATTGCCTTTCATCCTTATGGGGTCGATAAAATAAAGTACCAGTAATACACTGGGATAATTGCTGTCCTTGTGCCAAAAGTAGAAACAATTATAATTACTATTATTAGGGCGGTGGTATGGCAGTATCGGTAGAGGGTCGGACGCCATCCTTTGTAGCATAGAGTTACGCCCCTTTATGATCTGAGTTCAAATCCCGCCGTGGTTAACTTTGCCTTTCATCCTTACGGGGTCGATAACATAAAGTACCAGTAACACACTGGGTAATTGCTGGCCTTGTGCCAAAAGTAGAAACAGTTATTACTATTATTATTATTTATGTTATTTTGTTTTGGCTTCTGAGCCAAATCCCACCGTGGTTAACTTTACCTTTCATCCTTACGGGGTCGATAAAATAAAGTACCAGTCACGCAATAGGGTCGATTTAATCGACTTTCCCGCTCCCCTAAAATTGCTGACCTTGTGCCTATATAAGAAACCATTCTTATTTTATAGTTTATAGAGTTACGGAAAGAAAAACAAATAAAAAATGAAAGAGATAGAAATGCAAACATGACAAGTTATACATAAAAACAAAATCGAGTGTTTGAATGGCTGAGAGGTATCTCGAATCAGTGCCATCTGCTAAACAATCAGGTCACTACATGTAGATGTGCTAGTTATCAGCAAAATTAGGATTTCTTACATGTAATTACTTGTACTTCCCCTAGCCGACTATGTAATTTGCACCTATTTTGATTGATCTAGGTTGTGTGGGATGGATATGAATAGGTATGTTTCTGAATTTAAGTACGATCTTCTATAATATCGGTGGCCCTGGATGTTAATGAAAATGAAAGTATTGCTTTGAGGCTGCTGCGAGTCTATTGCGCGACAGAGGGAAGAATGACCAGATTCCCGGCTCTTAAAGACCTCCCCAGGAACAACGTAGTCGTTAGTACTGGTGTATTATTGGAATGGCATCTTAGTTGCACGCATGGAGCAAGTGGGATTCGCGATTAGAAAAGAGGGAACAACTTCTTAAATCTCATCAGAGATCGACTGGACTATGTATGCATCAGCGTATACTTGAAAAAGACAGCAGATAGTCGGCCAAGTCGATTTAGATTGGTTATTTGTCAAGATAGTGGATAGACATAAAGTAAATAGTTTACTCTTTCGGCTTGATGTCTACACAAAGTTAACATTTACAATTACACAAAGATCCAGTTACGGTAAACTGTTGTTACAATGCGCAAAGTCAAACAGTATTATAAAACTAGTCAAACAGGAATTGTTGGGGTCAATCTAAAAGATGATGGGTGCACCTCAGGAGGGAAAGTAGAATATAATGGGTGAGTTGTAGTAAGGAAATAACTGTTTCTACTTTAGGCACAAGGCCAGCAATTACCCAGTACATTACTGGTACTTTATTTTATCGACCCCGTAAGGATGAAAGGCAAAGTTAATCTCGGCGAACGGTTGAAACTGGAGCATGAATTAACTAACTTAAAAAAGGCTGTTATAAAGGACTCTGCAGCTAAATTCTTAGCTTCTGTTACTGAAACGTAGTTGTAAGGGATTCACTCGTTACCTCGGAAAAATCGATGCGCGTGTAATTCAACACTTTATTGGACGGGTGGCATGTATGATACTATCCCATTTGTACCATTAACAAATGTAAATAAACAAGCATTACTTATCTTTCACAATACTTCATAGCAATAGCTTTGACAATACAATTATTTTCCTTTTCAACACGCCCTGAACAATGTTATAATCATTTGAAATTGATACGTCGGTAATAACATACATTATTGATACGTTTATTATAGAGTGATGTCGGGCTTATAATATGATATCTTGTCAACGGTGTCTATGAAAATGTTCAAAATTGTTTTCGTCTTGCGGTCAGAGTTCATATAAATACCGCATATATTTTTTGTGGGTGTCTGAAACTGGATAGTCATGTAGCTATGTTTCTCTATCTCTGCATCTACATTTCTATGTGTCCATCTCTCTCCTCCCTCGCACCCTCCCGTTACTCTGGTGATTCACCTACACACTCGCAGGATACAGCTCCTTCTCTCTATGTAAATGTTTATCTATCTTTCCACCTGTCTATATCTCTCTCTCACTCTCTCTCTCTCTTTATTTATATATGTATATACATATATATGTATTTATGTGTGTGTATATATATATATATATATATATATATATATACATAGACGCGCTCCATCATCCACTTTTCTAAAAAAATAAATCGTACACAACAGCACCAACAGTTTTGCATGAGATGTCAAAATAAATGGACCTGTTATTTTTATCTAAAGACATTGTTTCCAATTCCAACCAGCTCGTCACCCCCCCCCCAATCTATATTATTTCTCATTCTTTCTGCTGATGAAGGACTATCGTCCGAAACGTTAAGACCCTCTTCCTGTTATATCAAGCGTTAACCTAATATATCCCTTCCATATACTGTACCGATTGTGTTGTTATATCTATTTACCTTTTACATACATATATATATATATATATATATATATATATATATATATATATACAGGGGTTGGACAAAATAATGGAAACATCTAGCATCATAATTTTGAAATATCTATAAAACCGTCAAAAGCTTGTTTATTTTTATTGCTCTCGAGGTGGTCATTAAGCTCTGCAGTAATTTTGGGAGCTGTACTTTTGTGAACCTTTCTAACAATTCGCGTAAGAGTCCGACGGTCCCTATCTGAAAGTTTTTGTTTTCTGCCGGAGTTTGTTTCGACGAGGAGGTGTTTCCCTCTTTCTCAAAGGCTGTCATTACTTTCGAGACAGTACTTCTTGATACACCAAACATTTCGGCTGTTTTCGTTACGCTTGCGCCTGCCATACGAGCACCAACAATTTGACCTCTTTGAAAGTCCGATAGATCTGTCATTTTACTGAATTTTAATTACATTTGTCTGCTGATATCTGAAAAGAAACAGC
>OZ024741.1:96086943-96094443 GCA_964016885.1 Eledone cirrhosa
TATATGTGAGTGTGTGTGAATATATATATGTGTGTGATTATGACCAGTGCATGTAGATCACAGACATCCACATATATATATATATATATATACACACACATACATATATATGTATATGTTTACACACACATATATATATACATACACTCACGTATATATATAGGCCTTCCAGTTTCATTTCACATTATATACATGTCTGTGTATATTTTTATCATTTAAAAATTATTTTTAAGTGAACACGATTTAAAAAAAAATATTTTAAAGTGAACATGACCCAACGGGTCACGGGTGGTCTAGTATATATATATATATATATATGCATATATATGTGTGTCTGATGGTAGCTATGATGCTTCCAGCGGCGGTATGCATATATATACAAACGCGCACATATACACACGCATACACTAATGGCAAGCATCTCTTTACTTGTTCGCTGGTTTCCCCTCTTTCTACCATACTATAGGAATGTTGAAGGAGTCAGTAGAGGCAGTGTTGAGAGATGTGGAAGCTTGAAGAGTTATGTAGAGAATCAATAAATAGGTAAGCGAATTAATAAATGTTTGTTGTGTTAAGGTTTCATTTCAATACTGTATTGACGCATTATCTATAGGACTTTTAACAAACCCTATGTAGAGACATGTAAATCCCCAATACTTTTGCGGAAAGAAAAATATGTATTTGCCTATTTAGACTCAATCCCGGAGTTTAGATTTCACCAGCGATCAAATACACGTGTTAACTATCAACGGAGACACTGTTTATAAACCTATTACTACAAAGGACGTAGATAAATCGATTACATCGATGTACATATATAACGCAGTCTTCTCAATTTGTTATGTTAATATATGATGGGTTTGTTATTAATATTATACGGTACTACTGAATATATCAATAAATCATTTTTGTCAACACTATGCATAGATAGATGTAAACACCTTGTCTTTATACTCAATATTAATTCAAACATAGCTGATCCTTTATTTTTTTATGACTGATGAATTCACGACTGTAGAATGAATCTAGTTCTGCTAATCCTTCCTTTTTGCAGCCATGAAGATATTGTATAAAACCTCAATGTGTTTAGAACTGTTGTTATATAGTTTAGGTTTAAGAAACATTGGGAAAATTGGAAAATTGAAATGTGTGTTCCACAACGCAAATGACGATAACAATTGTCGATCGCTATAAATAATAGTTGAGAGAAACGGGTAAAGTACTCCTGGTGATGGAATAAAAACATGGACACAAGCAGGTAGATTCTTTCTCCACTTTTATCCGTCAACAATGGTATTTTACCCGAGTTTCATATTAATCAAGATACATTGATGGCCGAACCAGTGAGTTGAGAGCGAGTTGACAGTGACCGAGTTCAGCTGGCACTTGCCTAACCAGTACCAAAAAAAAGAAAAGAAAATCATCGATTATTGTAATATTGTTTCTACTTTTGGCACAAGGCCAGCAATTACCCAGTGCATTACTGGTACTTTATTTTATCGATCCCGTAAGGATGAAAGGCAAACTTAACCTCGGTGGGATTTGAACTCAGATCTTAAAGGGCCATAACTCTATGCTACAAAGCATGGTGTCCGACTCTCTACCGATACTGCCAATCCACCGCCATATTATTGTAATATTGATAGAAAAGGCGGAGAGAAGAAAAAGCTCAAATGTGGTTGAAAGGCTGGAACATGTTTGGGAGTGACTTGTGGAAAATCTGTTCTTGGCATTGTTGTTTGGCAGGGTTGTTAGAACGTTGGACAAAGGCTTGGCAGTATTTATTCCAGCTCTTTACATTGAGTTCAAATGGCGTTGAGACCAACTTTCCCTTTCATCCTTCTTAGGTCGAAAAAACAAAGTACAACTCTAGTACTAGGCTCAATATAATGGTCTTTCCTTTTACTCTAAAATTGCTGGTGGTCTTCCAGTCATTTAGCCTTAGGTCAAAGCTACAATCAAAGGCACACCAACTACGACTATACATTTTTGTGACTATAATCTACACTATGTCTTTCATGTTTTTAGAAGGTAAGGTGTGATTCGTTGAAGATGTTACTGTTATTTCTAGCATGCTTCCTTGTCACTGTTGCTCTTGACCCTATTATTGTTTTTGGTATCTCTATTAGTTTTCCTACTACCTGTGTTATTATGGTGATGTTGTTGCTGTTGTTGTTTTTGTTGGTGTTGTTGTTGGTGTTATTGTTAATGTTGGTGTTACTATATTTGCTTTGTAGTTGCTAGGTGGATTGGTAGTATCTGTAGATCTGTAGACAACATGCTTTGTTGCTTTGAGTTATGGCCCTTTGCGTTCTGAGTTCAAACCCCGCCGAGGTTAGCTTTGCATTTCATCCTTACAAGGTCGATAAAAAAAAATACTAGTAACGCACTGAGGTCGATTTAATCAACTTTCCACCTCCCCACAAAACTACTGGCTTTGTGCCTAAACCAAAAACCATTATTTTGGTTGTGTTATGTTGTATTTAGTTGTTATTGTTTTTGTTGCTGTTGTTATAGAGGTTGTTGTTGTTGTTGTTGTTACTGCCACTCTTGCAATTGTTGCTTTAGCTGTTGCTTTTGATGTTGTCATTATTGTTGCTTTTATTGCTGCTACTAAAGAAGTTGTGATTATCGCTCTTATTGTTATTGCTGTACTTAATAGCTACTGCTGCTGCAGTAGTAGTTGTTGTTATGTTTCGTATTGTTGTAGCTGTTGCTTCAAGTGATACAACAATGTACAATTGCAATACAAATATCTTGACAGGTTTGTCTTTCTTTTGTTTCTTATTCATATTCGAATTCTTTTGGCCGGCAGGTGGTGCTCTTGTGCTCACGCCGACTCTACAATAGACTCCTTTCTTCGTTCCCATTACCACCTTCTCCCACCAACACAACTCTAAAACACTACTGCTGCTGCTGCTGCTGCTCCTGCTACTACTACTACTACTACTACTACTACTACTACTACTTCTACTACTTCTACTACTACTACTACTACTACTACTACTACTACTACTACTACTACTACTACTACTACTACTACTACTACTACTGCTGTTGTTGTTAATGTTGTTGCTACTACTACTGTTGCTGCTGCTACTACTACTACTACTACTACTACTACTACTACTACTACTACTACTTCTGATGCAAATAACAAAGATAACGACAGTAATGCCGACAATATTGTCTCCTCCCCCACCACAATTACGCAAACCACCAATCACTTTCATCAGAATTACTGTTTTTCTCATATATCATACCACCACTATTATCAGAAATACCACTACCACCATTACTACAAACACTAACAACTCCACCACTATTATCAGAAATACCACTACCACCATTACTACAAACACTAACAACTCCACCACTATTATCAGAAACACCACTACCACCATTACTACAAACACTAACAACGCCACCACTATTATCAGAAATACCACTACCACCATTACTACAAACACTAACAACTCCACCACTATTATCAGAAACACCACTACCACCATTACTACAAACACTAACAACTCCACCACTATTATCAGAAACACCACTACCACCATTACTACAAACACTAACAACGCCACCACTATTATCAGAAATACCACTACCACCATTACTACAAACACTAACAACGCCACCACTATTATCAGAAATACCACTACCACCATTACTACAAACACTAACAACGCCACCACTATTATCAGAAATACCACTACCACCATTACTACAAACACTAACAACTCCACCACTATTATCAGAAACACCACTACCACCATTACTACAAACACTAACAACTCCACCACTATTATCAGAAATACCACTACCACCATTACTACAAACACTAACAACTCCACCACTATTATCAGAAATACCACTACCACCATTACTACAAACACTAACAACTCCACCACTATTATCAGAAACACCACTACCACCATTACTACAAACACTAACAACGCCACCACTATTATCAGAAATACCACTACCACCATTACTACAAACACTAACAACTCCACCACTATTATCAGAAACACCACTACCACCATTACTACAAACACTAACAACGCCACCACTATTATCAGAAATACCACTACCACCATTACTACAAACACTAACAACGCCACCACTATTATCAGAAACACCACTACCACCATTACTACAAACACTAACAACTCCACCACTATTATCAGAAACACCACTACCACCATTACTACAAACACTAACAACGCCACCACTATTATCAGAAATACCACTACCACCATTACTACAAACACTAACAACTCCACCACTATTATCAGAAACACCACTACCACCATTACTACAAACACTAACAACGCCACCACTATTATCAGAAACACCACTACCACCATTACTACAAACACTAACAACGCCACCACTATTATCAGAAACACCACTACCACCATTACTACAAACACTAACAACGCCACCACTATTATCAGAAACACCACTACCACCATTACTACAAACACTAACAACGCCACCACTATTATCAGAAACACCACTACCACCATTACTACAAACACTAACAACGCCACCACTATTATCAGAAACACCACTACCACCATTACTACAAACACTAACAACGCCACCACTATTATCAGAAACACCACTACCACCATTACTACAAACACTAACAACGCCACCACTATTATCAGAAACACCACTACCACCATTACTACAAACACTAACAACGCCACCACTATTATCAGAAACACCACTACCACCATTACTACAAACACTAACAACGCCACCACTATTATCAGAAATACCACTACCACCATTACTACAAACACTAACAACGCCACCACTATTATCAGAAACACCACTACCACCATTACTACAAACACTAACAACGCCACCACTATTATCAGAAACACCACTACCACCATTACTACAAACACTAACAACGCCACCACTATTATCAGAAACACCACTACCACCATTACTACAAACACTAACAACGCCACCACTATTATCAGAAATACCACTACCACCATTACTACAAACACTAACAACGCCACCACTATTATCAGAAACACCACTACCACCATTACTACAAACACTAACAACGCCACCACTATTATCAGAAACACCACTACCACCATTACTACAAACACTAACAACGCCACCACTATTATCAGAAACACCACTACCACCATTACTACAAACACTAACAACGCCACCACTATTATCAGAAACACCACTACCACCATTACTACAAACACTAACAACGCCACCACTATTATCAGAAACACCACTACCACCATTACTACAAACACTAACAACGCCACCACTATTATCAGAAACACCACTACCACCATTACTACAAACACTAACAACGCCACCACTATTATCAGAAATACCACTACCACCATTACTACAAACACTAACAACGCCACCACTATTATCAGAAATACCACTACCACCATTACTACAAACACTCAACTTTAACACTACTACCACAACCACCATCACTGCCAGAGCAATAGCTGGTAAGAATCTAAATTGCTACAATAATCCTTCAACCACTGGTGCCATTACTACTACTACTACTACTACTACTACTACTACTACTACTACTACTACTACTACTACTACTGCTAGAAATAGCAGCCAAAACTCCCCGAAAACAGGAGATGTTGAATAATGATGTCCTGGGACACTGCACAAATGATAAACAGGAAACGATCAGGACTGAAATGTATTTCATTATAGGTTTGTACGATTAGGGCTAACCTTGAGTTAAACGATAAACAACATCCAGAAACTAGATCTAAGTGGTAATTCAACCTGCTAAAAATAGCTGCTAAATCTCCCTCAAATCAATACTTGTGATATTAGGGCACTTTAGATAATACACTCTTACATATACTATGCAAAAACAAAGAAAAAAATTAGAAAATTGATGGAATCGTCACGGCTGGAACACATTACTTTCGTTTTAAATATCATCACCGTCGTCCACCAACAAAATTATCACTACCACCACCATTACTACTTCTATTGCCTCCGAAAAACCATTCCCAACGTCAATACCACCACCATTACCACCACGACCACCACGACGACGACCACCACCACCACCAATACCCTCCCCCCATTACCACCACCACCACAACAACAACAACCACCACCAATAGCGACCCCACCACCACAACCAGCGACATGACCACCACAACCACCACCACCATCAATACCATCACCATCACCACCACCACCACCACCACCAATGCCACTACAATTGCCATTACCAACATGCCAATAGCAACCACAACGAAAGAGCAGGAACTAATTTCTATCACCGCATCTCTGATCAAGTTAGTATCACGTGTCCATTGTTACTTATGACCGAAACTCCCTCTAGCGGTGTATTTGTTCTCATCCGGAACTCTGTCCCATCTGCTCCTAATATTATATTCATTCCCCACTACACCGCTTTAACACCCCCAGCAGCCATTTTCCATATTATTCCATGACCTATTTCTTCTTCTTCTTCTTCTTCTTCTTCTTCTTCTTCTTCTTCTTCTTCTTCTTCTTCTTCTTCTTCTTCTTCTTCTTCTTCTTCTTCTTCTTCTTCTTCTTCTACCTTCCATTCATTTTACTTTCTCTTCTATTCCACATTTTCTCTCTCGCCCTATTTCCACTTATTTATTCTGCCCCCCCCCCCCTCTCCTACCTTTATTCTTCCTTCTCTTCCTTGAATAACCACTCCGGTCATTACATTCCAATAATCATCATTGACATTATCATCATCATCAATATGATCAACCTCATAATACCCCTCCTCATCCTCTCCATCATCATCATCATCATCATCATCATCATCTTCATGACAATAACCATTATCTACATCCTCTCTTCTTTATCATCATCAACATAAACATCGATCATGTTATAATCATATTCATCGTCAACATCCTCAACGTTTTCCTCCTTCTCCTCTCCTCTACCTCTTCCTCCTCCTCTCACCTCTGATCATCATCATCATCATCCTCATCATCATCTCCCACATCATTATCATTATCCCTTTATTAGCAACAAAAATAGCAGATAGCAGAACTAAATATCACGTGGAGTAAACCAATGCTGGTTGTCTCCTTCGGCAAACAATAATACAATTAATAATTCCCAACATAAAGATACAATGCTAGACATTTTGGTGAAAAATTAGTCGATTAACTCGACCTCAGTACCTGACTGGTACTTTATTTTATCAAACCTGGGTTAGGGTAAAAGGCAAAGTTGACCTCAGCGGGGTTTAAATCCATCTGGAACAAATACTGCATGGTATTTTATCCGACACTCTAACGATTCAGCCAACAGTAATAGAAATGTTTGTTTCTACTTTTGGCACAAGGTCAGCAAATATCCCAGTATATTACTGGTACTTTATTTTATCGACCCCGTAAGGCTGAAAAGCAAAGTTAATCTCAGTGGGATTTGAACTCAGACTGTAAACAGACGTAATTCTAT
>OZ024741.1:96099443-96121943 GCA_964016885.1 Eledone cirrhosa
AGCTGCAAAAGGCTTCTCCCTCAGAATGAAAGGCAGACTGTATGATGCGTGTATCCGAACAACGATGTTGCATGGTAGTGAGACCTGGGCGCTGAAGGTGGAAAACTTACGTAGATTAGAGAGAAACGAAGCCTGCATGCTCCGATGGATGTGTAATAGTAATATACGCGAACGACAAAGCATAAATGAATTGAGAGAGAGACTAAGCATAAGAGGAATCAAATGCTGTGTGCAGGAGAGGCGGATGCGTTGGTATGGACATGTGATGCGTATGAAGGATGACAGCTGCATAAAATGGTGCAGAGCACTAGAAGTCCATGGAAACCGCGGAGTGGGGAGACCCAAGATGACCCGGGATGAGGTGATAAAAGCCGACCTTACCGTTTGTATATGTATAACAACATCATCCCAAAAACTATAAAAGACTTGCTTCAAATCACCAGGCCTCAAACGATCACTTAGTTACATACAAAATTTCTGCCTAAGAAAACTCATACAACACCTACACCGCACGCTACAACAACACATACGGACTATTTTCAGCCTTGTACCACAACTCGCTGAAACCCCAGAACCTCTGTCCAGAGTTATCTCCGCCGCTATAGACAGGTCATACCACCATCGCCGAGACTACGAGAAAATACGCCTAATGCAAACATTTCTCAAACTCAGCACGGCTAACCGTCTTAACAACATCCCAACTCTAAGCACCAACAGAGGCGAACAAGACGGTACCAACACCGAACCTAGCGGCGCCCCGACCAACAACACACCTGACACAAAACACCTCGTCACAGACTTGACAGGATCCCTCTCCCGAGAGGAATTAGACCTCCTCAGCCTGGGTCCCAAGTTCATATTGAAACAGAGACTGGACGACAAATTATGGCTCGACATAGAAACGAATTTCTGTCGGGCTGCCTACCAACTAAAATGGATATCGACTGTCGGCAACAACATCACGGAATCTAACAAACCCAGATTCCCGATATACCAACTGGATCGCCCACTTTGTCCACCGCCTGCCAACCGCGAGCTTGAAGAAAAACTCTCGAGGCTAAAACATTCCGTATTTAACATCTTACGGAAACAGAAGATAGCCCCAAACCTCTCCAGGACACAACAACTCGCCCTGAAGAACCTACGGAATAGGGAACTTATATACTTACCATCCGACAAAGGTAAAGAGTTTTGCGTCATCTCTCAAGCCACATACAACAACCTAGCCTTTGAACACCTAAGCGACAATGAATTATACACAGAGATCCCGGACATGACTGCAGCCCAGATCGAAAAACAGACCAACTCCATCTGGTTCGATATCTGTAGGAGAAGACAACTCCCAAATAAAGTTAAGCTCAACTACACCACTAGAAATAGCAGACTGCCCACTTTCTACCACCTCATCAAGACCCACAAGAATAGTACTAAGACGCAAATGAGACCCATCGTCTCTAGCATAGAAGGACTCCTATACAAAATTTCCTGGCTCCTCTCCCAGGTCCTCAAGCCTCTACTCTCCACCTTTCCCGGGCATATCAGTAGCTCCGACAAAGTTATACGTAGACTACACCAACTCCAGCCAGAACAACTTAAACTAAATAGATACGCCTTTAGCCTCGACGTTGTCTCCCTCTACACTACAGTCCCCGCTCATCCAGCTGTCGATTTATTGACGGACTGCGTGGTCGCAGAGGACATCCACTGCTACGGCCTCCATCCGACGGACATACACCAGCTTTTGTCCTTCACAGTAGACAACACCTACTTCACCTTCCACCACCACACATACAGACAGACAACAGGATTACCCATGGGATCCAGCCTATCGGGCCTGCTGGCCATCACCTATATGAACCAGCTAGAATGCCGAGCCTTCAACACCTGCCATTCCCATACCTTCTTCACCCGATATGTAGATGACATACTCATCCTTACATCATCCCGTGAGGAGGCAGATAAAATATACACAACATTCTCCAGCATGGACGCCAGTATAAAGTTCAGCATGGGACACCCTGATGACCGCGGATCCCTATCCCTACTGGACTTCCAACTCAGGGTAACAGAGGAAGGCAACATGCACACCTGCTTCTATAAAAAAGCCACCAGCAGGGACCTATTTGTACATTTCATATCGGCCCTCCCAGCCGGTTCTAAGTTCGGATACATAAGGAACGAACTACACGTATCCGGAACAAATGCACCGACGCTAGAGACCGAGACACACACACCACACATTTCCTGGAAGTACTCAAACTGAATGGATACACGACATCCACCACAAACCGTGCCAGAAATAACAGAGGACACCACACTCGAGGCACTAACACTTGCTTCCTGAAGCTCCCACACTTCAGTGACGAAACAACAACATCCATCCGCAGAGCTATCAGACGAGAGGGATTAGATATCCAACTGGCCCACTCAGGTCCTTCTCTACGAGCACAGCTAACCAAAATACACTCCACCAGACATGACAACTGCTGCAGGCTAGCCAACTGCCCCATCAACGACACAGACCTATACCACCAGGCTTACGTCGTATACAGACTAGAGTGTGACAAATGCAGCAACTTCTATGTAGGTAGTACCACCAGACCACTCCACATAAGATTAAAAGAACACCTCAATACTAACGCTTCCTCATTTAAGAAACACCTAGTTAAATGCAAAAACACCGACAAAACCATAACAGTTAGGATAGAAACTAAGTAAAGAAACCTCGGCAATCTTAGAATTAAGGAAGCACTAATTATAGACAAAACACAACCACCAATCAATAATAGACTAGAACTCAACACCCAATTTATAACTTGATAGAGCTTCTAGCCCCATATTTACCCCCCCCCCCCACACACACACGCACGCACACACACACACCCACGCTTACACCTCCACTTATTCTCTCTCACACACACATACACACACAAAGACCAGTTCTAACACGAGATAACATCTATCCCCCACATTTACGTATAGACATATCTTCTCACTCTCACACACACACACTCACATACTTACACCTCCATGCATTCTCCCACACACTTAAACAGGCATGTACAAAAAAAACCCTTTTAAAGGGAGACTACTCTTTATTCACCTAACCTTAACTCTTTGACATTAGAGATAGAACAGATATTCTATACCATTTCCTGTCAGCATGACTTGGCAAGCTATTTAGAACACTGGTTTAACCGCTTTACTTCCCTCCGAAGAAGAGATATTATCTCTAAAATTAAGGACATTTAAATAAATCTAAGGTAAAAGACTAATTGTCAACAATATCTTTTGCATTTGCATTCTTTATTCTATGTCCATACCTGCATTGTTGTGGCTTTATTATACATATACAAACGTTTATATATATATATATATATATATAAGGAAAAAAGATGAAATCGAAAATGCAACTGGAGTCTTTTTTTTTAAATATATTTATTTGGTTCTTTTACAGGTTTCACAGTTCTTGTGCTTTTCAAAAGTAGTATTGAGATGGAGGGTTTGTGGTTTTTACCCTTCATCTCAATTCTACTTTTGAACAGCACAAGAACTGCGAAACCGGTAAAGGAACCAAATAGATGTATTTAAAAAAAAATAGACTCCAGTTTCATTTTCAATTTCATCTTTTTTCCCTATACATTCACTTGTGTAGGACAGCTCGTTTTTTTTCATCTTGTAAAAAAACCCTCACTTTCTAATATATATATATATATATATATATATTTCATTTCTGAATTTGTTTAGCAAGATTTTTTATCTGAAATCGTGTGTTGAAACCGATATTGTTATACTTTGGGAGGGTCATGTTGCCAATAAGAAACACACGCACCAGTTGCTTTCACTTCAATTTATTATAATAAATTTATAATAAATTTATAAATTTATAAATTTCTGGTTGGCTGGTTGGTTCCACAACCAGGTAGTTGTTTATATATTGTCATAGTTCTTTCGTCACACACTCTGTGACCTCTTCAGTGACTGGGGATGCCTTTCTTTGTTTCTGTGCCTCTCCTTTGTTCTGTCCTACGCCATTTTGTTTGTGTGTGTGTTGTGTGCTCAGTCTGTGCATGCGCCACATCCGAGTGTCTGTGTGTGTTTATGTTCATTTATTTATTTGTTTATTTACATGTTACTGGTTGGTTGTTTGTTCTATGTGTATGTGTGTTTTCATTTTGTCCTTAATTGTAAGTTGTGATGTTGCTGTTCCACTCATATTTTCTATTTAATTTTGGTTGTAATTCTTTTATGTTTATTGCCCCTGTGATTTGTCTAAACATTGCGTCTTTTCTGTGTGTAGATTCTATTTTTATTTCTATGTTCTCTAATTTACCCTTGTGTTCTATTTTAGCATGTTGGTACAGTACAGATGATTCTTTACTATCTTGAAGGTCTCGTCAGTGTTCATTTATCCGTTCCCCTACACTACGAGCTGTCTCACCTATGTACACTATATTTTTGTCTCTACATTGTCCTTCAGTACATCTTATGCCATACACTACATTTCTAGTTTTACAGTTAATATGGGGGCTTATTTTACAGGTTATACATTTCTTATCTATACATGAGGGTCTTTGAAAAGGGTATGTCTTGCTAATAAGTGTTTTTACGGAGGTACCTGGTCTTTCTACTATCTTAATATTGAGTTTATGTTTATCTAGGGCCCTTCTAAATTTGTAAGCTAATTCACCTCTAGGGGTTGTATCGATGAACATTACACTCTGGTATTTATTGCTATCGTACCATGAGTTTATTCTATTAGCCTTGTTCCTAGTTCTTTCTATTTTATTCCAAAATTTGCTCCTATACAAGGGGCAGGTCCCATTTATGTCATTATTTACCATTTTTTCCCATTTGGTTCTGGCTCCTCTATACACTCTGATTTTATCTCTCTGATTGTAGCCAGAGAACTGCATACGGTGGATGAAGTGTTGTATGTGTCTCTCTAGTTCTTCGGGGTTGCACATGCGGGACACGTTTCTCATCACCCGTACCAAATCCGCAATCAGTATGTTGATTTTGGTATGGTCCGAAACGGCCGAGTTTCGGTGGATCAGATGTTTGGAAGTCATGGGTTTGGCATAATGGGAATGGAGGATTTGTTTTTTGTTATTAATGGTATCTAACCAGAGCTCTGTGTCTAGTGCAGGTAATCGATGGTTGGGGTGTTTACTTGGGTAGTCTATAGTAACTCTAATGCTCTGGTAGATGGAGTTAGCTATTTGCTGGATGCTTTCCATTGTGTTTTTCTCTAGTTCCTGACTGTTCTCTAGTGGGGGTGTCTTAACTACGATGTTTATATCATCAACGTAGCGGGAGTACATTATCAGGGTTAAGGGGTCTTCTAATTGTTCTTTAAGATTAAGTTTAAGTCTACTGTCCCACCATACCATGAATAAGTTAGCTATGTCGCCTGCAATGCTAACACCAATGGCTGCTCCTTCCTCTTGGGCATATGTTTTTCCATTAAATTTGAACATATGTTCCTTAAGGGTTAGTTTTATGCTGGCCCCTACCGCATGTGCAATCATTTTCTTCAGTTCATTGTGGTTTTCGGGTGTCCGTATGGCTCTGGTCCACCCGTTCCATCTATCTGTGTGGGTTTTCTTGGCCATTGAGGTAATGGTAGGTGGTCTGCCTCTTGCTGGTCTTTTAGGGCACAGGTTGCTAAGGTCATATGTGTCTAGGTAATTATTACTATAGGTAAGTTTAGGTAGGAGTCCCAGCTCACTGGTATCAATCCCACGGAACTCAACATTGCTCTCACTGATCATTTCTACGCATTTCTCCACAGCAAAATCCACGTCAATAGATGGATACAGGGACACAACATCCATACTACCTATTATGCAGTTTGTTAGGTCCCTACATCAGTTACTCCCGCCGATACTGCTGAGGAGGTCCTCCGTGCTGTCACATACATCTGGGGACATTTCAATGATGGGGCGTATGATCAGGGAGAGGAAGTAGGACAGTCTGTAGTTACTAGCAATGTTAGCTCCACAGACTGGCCGTGTTGGTGGTCCCGCGACAGGGTCACTGCCCGTTTTATGGTCTTTTCGAAGCCCATACAACGCCGGCACGTCATTGTTCCAGGCCTGGAAGTTGTTGGCAGTCCTTTTGTTGGGCTGCATTATATTCGTCCACATCACCATATGGGCATTGAGGGCTTTTTCTCTATCCTCATGCTCCTGTGGTGTTACCTCTCTTGTGTTAGTGATGTGGGGTTGCATTGCCTGGATGTAGTTTGGCAGGCTGTCAACCGACATTCTGCCAGACTTGTCTGTTGGAAAGCATGCTATCTCTCCATTACGTGAGCGCTGCATGAGCTTACGCAAGCCATTTGCAGATTTTTCTCCCAGTTGCTGGGCCTCCATTCTATTATGCTTCTTGCTATACTGTTCTATAATATTTCTAAGTTCGGATCTAGCTATACTAAATTGTGCTTCTGTTTGTTCATCGACCTGCGACGGCAATTGCGTGCGTTTGTTAAATGGTAAAGTCGTGGCCTGGACTCGTCGCAGGTCGAACGATTTATCGGAGGGATTATAAAAGTAGAGTTCCAGGCTGCTGCTTTATGTGTACTAGTGCTATTGTTATTGTTAGTTGTGTTGTTCCTATTTCTATTTCCACCAACAGCCTCATGGTTGTTTCTATGTCTCTCATAATTACTCCTGTCTCTTTCCACTTGCTCATTGTTGTTATCTACCCTATTTTGTGTGTCTGTGTGTTCGTCTTGGTTATTTTCTTTGTCCTTAGTCTCCCTTCTCCTTTTAATCCTATTACTTTCCCTTATTTCTGTGATTTCTGTGCTATTGTCATTACTTGTTTTCTGTGTCTGTGTGTTTGTTAAGATTGTGGTGGTGGTGAGAGGCATTTCTTATTCTTTTTTTTTATTCAAAAACCTCCCTGTATAGATAAGAAATAAGAAATATAAGAAATGTATAAGACATGTATAATCTGTAAATTAAGCCCCCATATTAACTGTAAAACTAGAAATGTAGTATATAGCGTAAAATGTACTGAAGGACAATGTAGAGATAAAAATATAGTGTACATAGGTGAGACAGCTCGTAGTATAGGGGAACGGATAAATGAACACTGGCGAGACCTTCAAGATAGTAAAGAATAATCTGTACTCTACCAACATGCTAAAATAGAACATAAGGGTAAATTAGAGAACATAGAAATAAAAATAGAATCTACACACAGAAAAGACGCAATGTTTAGACAAATCACAGAGGCAATAAACATAAATGAACTCCAACCAAAATTAAATAGAAAACATGAATGGAACAGCAACATCACAACTTACAATTAAGGACAACATGAAAACACACACGCACATAGATCAAACGACCAACCAGTAACATGTAAATAAACAAATAAATAAACGAATATAAACACACACAGACACCCGGATGTAACACATGCGCAAACTAAGCACACAACACACACACACAAACAAGATGGCGTAGGACAGAACAAAGGAGAGTCACACAAACAAAGAAAAGAATCCCCAGTTACTGAAGAGGTCACAGAATGTGTGACGAAAGAACTTTGACAATATATAAACAATCATCTGGTTGTGGAACCAACCAACCAACCAGAAATTTATAAATTCCTAAATTTATAAATTTATTATAATAAATTGAAGTGAAAGCAACTGGTGCGTGTGTTTCTTATTGGCAACATGACCCTCCCAAAGTATAACAATATCGTTTCAACACATGTTTTCAGATAAAGAATCTTGCTAAACAAATTCAGAAACGAAATATATATATATATATATATATTAGAAAGGAGGTTTTTTTACAAGATGAAAAAAACGAGGCGCCCTACACACACACACACACACATACACACACACACACACACACCCATATATATATATATATATATATATATCTGTGTGTGTGTGTGGATATATAAATAGTTATATGTGTATATATAGAGACAGATATATTTTTTTATTTGCCACAAGGGCGCACAAGAAAAGGGGCCAATACAAAGACACATACCGGAGATTTTACATACAATCGTGCACAAATATTGAAACAAAAAATTATAACAATCGAAATCCCCAATAGGGGGGAAGCGTAACAAATGGGTTGTTTAATACCCCGTCGATAGAACAAACCTCAACTTCAGGAGCGTGTTGTGCAAGTTCTCCCTTCTTCCTTTTGTTCTCTTCTTTAACCTACAGGCTTATAAACAGAGAAGGCCCAATCACTCGGGCCATTTTTGCTTCATTCACCCACCTTTCAGTAAATTTACTGGAGTGCAGTGCCTCTCTCTCCACTCTGATTCTCATTCTAAAGTGATACTTAAAGAAGGGAATCAATTGTTGTCCGGAGAGAAAGGCATCTGTCCTCAGTCCTCTCAAATCGTCCACCATATAACCTCTTTCACCATAGCCACTGTACAGAGGAAAACCGCCTCTCTTTTGTTTTTGAAAGAGGCTGGCGGTTTGATCCTTACTATGGACTCGGCAGTCAATTGGATTTGTCCCATACGCGACAGCAGTTGTTCTGCATAGTTCCACAGTTCGCTTACGCCCGGGCAGTGTACAATTGCGTGCAAGATGGTTTCAATGTACTTCTCAATATCCTGCTCAATGTCGGGGCGTCCGTACCTGTAGATCTTATCTCGAACAAGTAGAGCTCCTCAGTAGCACTGCAAGGCCAGGGACCTCTGGAAGTTGTCCATAGATCCCGGGCGGAAAGTCCTACCGAACAGACTGGTGAGCTCGTCGTTTTCGACGCCTAGAGTCTCCCCGAGCACGTCGTCCCACTTGTAAACTACTAACCCTCTATAGAATGTCAAAGTGGAGTCTCCACTGATTGCTCTGCCCGCTTGACAGAGGACTGTGAGCGCTGGGGCGCATTCAATGTGCCAGGCGCCCATCTTCTTCGGTCTTCGCTTCACCCAGGACTGCAGCTCCGTCAGCGTGGGAAGGCCTGTTACACAAACGGTGCCCACACCGGTTGGTCGGTGAGGAATACCTGGCGATGCCGTAGCCTCAGCGCATGTTTGCGCATCATTAGCCACGGAAGGGTGTTGACAGCAGACGGATCTCCTCACCAGTGGAGCCTGCTTCTTCAACAGGAACTGGAAGAGCATGCGTTCCATCTTGGTGAGGTATTCACGGGGACAAGGCACGCAGTCAAGCGGTAGTGGATGACGGACGCTATGTAAATAGAGAGAGAGAGAGAGAGATAGAGAGAGGGGGGGGGGGGTATAGAAAAGGCTTCTATAGGACCAGAACTGTTTCATTCCTATGAACTCATCAGAAATGTATATATTTATATGGTGAGCTTGTATGTATGAGTATAAACATAGTGCTACGTGTCTGTAAATATGTAGAGGAACTGGTGTATGTATTAACATTACTCATTTTATGGTATGAGTGGAAAATCTCCATATTTATGCTGGTTTGTGGTTGAATGAAATACATTTTGCATTAACTAAACTCGTAAATTCCAATCTAAATTTCTCTGCCAGGCTTGAGTTTCAAGAATGAAAGATGGTTACTAGGCAACCCGAAGAAACTTGTAAAAAAATGATAAACTCGTTAAAGAACATTTACAGTCTTTAAAACATCACAATAAACATTTAGATAGCTTCCTATAACAAGATGTTACAGTACTAAACAATAAAACATAACAAACGCCAGTAATTTACATTGAGAATTAAGAGAATACAAGGATAATGTGGATATACGACTTATTATTACTTTCGCAATTCCGATATATACATACTGACAGACTCAGACACACACACGCATATATATATATATATATATATATATATATATATATATATGCGTGTGTGTGTGTGTGTGTGTGTGTGTGTGTGTGTGTGTGTGTGTGTGTGTGTGTGTGTGTCGGGTTCAATCGGTGGTAACCACAGTAAGGTACTCATTACATAGCAGAGTATAAATATTTGATGTAGAAATCGCTTCTACTGGACTAGAACTGTTTCATTCGAAGGAAAGCACCAGAAACGCCTGAAAATCGCATAGGTGCGCCCACACCATGGTCCTGTTCGATCCCTTCAAGATAACACTCGGCCATATACATCAAGGATGACTTGGGAGAAGCTGCTGGAGATAGGGTGGGAGGTTATGCCCCACCTGCCGTATTCGCCCGACCTCTCGCCTACAGACTATCAGCTTTCTATCTCAATGAGCAATGCAATGCTGTCAAAGCCTTTGGCCAATGAAGACCAGTTAAATTGGCTGACGGAATTCTTTACATCGGAGCCAGTCTACAGGGATTGAAGCATGTGCCTTCCTAAACAATGGTAGACGGAAATCGCAAACGATTTTTAACTTCAATTCTCTAATTGAGTGATCATGAATCGTCTTGATCGTTATATATTATATATCGATCTCTTTTTATATTTATGCTCTTAACGCAGTCGAGCAGTTTTTTCTGAGTTAGTGTGTGAACTATTTCTAGCGTTACCAATTAGTGACTATGATAAAACCCTGAAGGTGGTATGTCAGTTTGGTCCCAGTCCAATAATTAAAAGCAGTAAAATATTAAAACATTAAAAGAATGTCGCGGTTTTCCAGTTTGTGTCTATTTACTACTATATTATTTAATATGATCTTCACTTTTTAAGACATGGTTTCAACATGATTTTGCTACAATTTTCGACAGTGGACGCACACTCATATAATTGTTTCTACTTTTGGTTCAAGGCCAGCAATTATCCCAGTGCATTACTGGTACTTTATTTTGTCGACCCCGTAAGGATGAAAGGCAAAGTTAACCTCGGCGGGATTTGTATTCAGACCTTCAAGGGCCGTAACTATGCTGGAAAGCATGGCGTACGACGCTCTACGGATTCTGCCAATTCACTGATGCTTGTTGTTAACATTATTGCTACTGTTGTTATCGTTATTTATTTACATGTAATTTCTCATCGAATACAGCTATGATGAAAATTCTTTCCATTCAATCCTGTAGTTTCTCTCAGAAACTCGATGCATTTCAGACCACATTGATCAACATATCAATCCAGTTTTAAGGCAATAAGATGAGATAGGAGGCTGTTATTGTTAACAGACTGTCCAACTATATCGAAACTTTTAACGTGTATTTCAATGACATAATTTGCTGGTAGGTGGTCACATTTTATTTTTAATATGATTATATCGATATCAATGGCAAAGAACAAAATATTTTGCAGTACTATGTTTTCTTCTTTTGTGTTCTAGACAAGTACAACATTGCCCTCCATCCTTCCGGGATGGATAATAACAATTACTAGTATATATGAGAGTCTGATCAAAAGTTCATACGTTGAATATGAAGGAGTGATGCCAGAGCTGTGAAATCTTGCATGCATTCATTTCAACTCTTCTTATTAATAACTGCATTGATTTTCTTCCAGGGACTATGTTGAAAAATAAATTTCATTTGGTTACTCCATGATAGTATCTTGGTCAGGCTCTGAACTTTTTAGCCGACCCTCGTATTTAAATAAATGTTAGAAAATATATGGCCTTGTACATCTGCTAGAAATTATAATTTTCTGCTTACATTCACAAAAATATACTATGCCATACAGTGTATGAAGATGAGATTACTTTTTCAGAATCAAATAAACTAAACATCCACAGAGCACCTAGAGATGTTTTTTCTGACGAATTCTTTTTGAAAGGTAATTACCAAAGTTTACAGACGTGGCTTAGATTCTCATTGGGTTTCACTTTTTATTCGTTTTCATAAGCGCCTCGTGCCTCTATGGAGCAGTAGCAACGGCAATAATAGTCGTGTCGGCAGCACTAGTAGCAGGATCAGTAGCAGCAGCAGCAGCAGCAGCAGTAGCAGCAGCAGTAGTAGTAGTAGTAGTAGTAGTAGTAGTCTTAGTAGTAGTAGTCTTAGACAGTAGTAGTTTTTGATTGATGAAAGGTTGATATTTTGTGATAATTTGAAAACGGAAATCATATCGCATGTTATAATTGTAAACTATAATATGTAACCACGAGTAGTAAGAAATATAATAACTAAAACTCTACTTGCCTGTGACAGGAATATTTTTTTATTTATTACTCCTGATCTACTTATAGGTTGATTCACGAAGGAATATCCTATTTTTACGAGACATTCTGTGGAATCGATTTTAGAGAAAACAATATATAATTGTATTGTACTTACTTTCTAAATGCATTGAGAGAACTTTGGAATTAATTTAGTCTAGAACAGATAAAAGGGAAAAAAGAACTGTTATATATCATCATATAATGCTTTGGATTAGAGAATAAACGTCTGCTAGAATATTTTTTTGGTTATTTATTAAATAATGGCGAAATGGAGTTAAGTTGAATTATGAGATGTATGGTAGAAAAATATAAAAATACAACAATTTAAGCAATACAAATACGTTGGCATGTTATTTCCTATCATATGTTTTAAGGTTTTACGACCATATTTTAAACCTTTATCTCGTGCGTCTAAAGCAAAAGCTCTAGAAAGGACACATCTTCATTTTGCAATTTAACTCTGAACACTTATTTTTTGCATCTGCTTCTGCTTAAAACAAAATAATTCTTTCTACTTTTGGCACAAGGCCAGCAATTACCCCAGTGCATTACTAGTGCTTTATTTTATCGACCTCCATAAGGATGAAAGGTAAACTTAACCTCGGCGGGATTTGAACTCAGAACGTAAAGGGCCATAACTCTATGCTGCAAAACATGGTGTCTGACGCTCTACCGATACTGCAATTTTGTTAGGGATAGTTTATGAGATTCCGTGACGTTCATACATTGCTCAGATGCATCACTTTATTTAATTGAAGTGTAATATGCACAATACGTAATCGATATGCTATAGAGAACTCGTCTCGTTAGTATTCGTCACTAACTCTAATTTGCTCGATTTTCTATACTAAATGTTAATGAAGGGGCAGAGAACTGGATAATTTCTTCTGTTTGTGTTCATAGCGAGAGCTGTTAATTATATATATATATATATATATATATATATACATATATATATATACATATATATATATATATATATATATTCTTTATGCCGTAAGCGCTATTGACATGCAAATTGGCATCTTTGAATCGCTCTTACTGCAGGGTTTATAAAGCCTTTAGTTACATATATCTTCGTGTATTATAAGAAATGTAGATACGAATCGAGACCCTAGTCAAGGTGTTCACCCTTAACGATCGGCGGAGACATGTTTATCTGATTACATATATAAATGTTTGCTGAACCCTGAAATGTTTCAATACAGGTATTTATTGTAAACCTCAGCTGCTTACTGCATAATATGATATATTATTGTAATTAGCTACCACCATCAACATTAATAATATGCAAACTAACATCCCCAGTTCACTGTTACTCTGACATTTATTGGGTTTATACATTCTTATAGTTAGTAACTATATTGATTCTTAAACCCTTGATCATAAATTCTATTCTGTTACGATAATTTTCTATTCTATGCGTTTCTTTTCTTCAGTTATGATTTGGAATACCCCAAATCATACAGAGTTACATGTGAGGAATTCTTACACAGTCATTAGGCGAAGAACAACCTCATTGTTAATTTTGCAAGCCTGAAGAATGTCACTGCTATTTCCAACTTTCTATGGTGGCTAATAAAACTTACCCCAAATTCATGACTATAGATACGGGTTGGCACTAATACCGATTTGAAGATAGAGAGTTTAGCTTTTACGCCTACCTCCCTTCTGATTACTGAATGCTGAAGCTGGCACATTACTGCACAAGCTCCTGCATTTCTTGCATTTAATTCAGCCTCATGCCTTCCATCATTCCTGAACATGGCCCAGAAAGACTTGAACGTCTCTACCTGCTTCAGTCGAATCCATTTACATGTAGAGTGCACTGCGCCGGCTTCCTTCGCAGCACTGATTTTCATTCCAGTCATGCAGCACTCGGCATCAAATTTATCAAGTGCAAGTTGGAGATCACTTTCTGTCGAGAACACCATGTCGTCTGCAAATTCTGGCCGACTGATTTTACACCCACCAGTCAGGATACCATTTCCAACTGGGCTGCGCATGTCAGTCCTGTTCATCTAAATAACGAACAGGAGAGGTAAAACAATTAACAGGAGAGGTGACAGTACACCTCTTGGAAGGAATTAGATTAAAACAGAATTATTGCAAAATAACCGCGTTCGTTTGTATAAATGCTCGGAGTCCAGTAAACGTATAAGAAAACATAGAAACGGCAAAATACTTTACACTATTGATTTAGAAATAATAAATAGTATAGTAGAAAATCAGTACACTATTGCTTGTGGAAGCGTATGTAAAGATGTTTGCCATAGAATCTCAAGCATCATACATTTATCTGTTTCTGGTTTGTCGTATACAAGAAATTCACATGATCTGTGGCTTTCGCGATCTGCAGTCTATTTTATACTTTTATCTTACTATAGTTTTTGAAGCGAATGCGTGCTTCAATACGATGATTTGTTTTCTCAAAATTCCTTTAATTGTGTTTCAGATAGGAACTAATTGATTTAACTGATTAGTAAGTAACAATTTACTAAGTTTCGTGTGGATAAAATCAAAGTATATATTGCTTTAATTAACTAGCTGAAAAAAAAGAAAACATTAACTAAATCGAAGTGATGCAATAAAAATTTCGGAACGTAGAATTTTATATGTGATTGATTTGTATGACTTGTAAACCTAGAACAAAAATATAATGTTAGAAGAATGTTGGCTGCTCATTGGGTGTTTTGTTGAAGCAATTCTTATAATTGAGTTTTTCTCTATCCGGCATATGGTGTTGTGTGACATAACGACTGCGTGTGGTAAACATTGACAAAAAAAAAAAAAAAAAAAAAAAAAGCCTTGTTCACGAGAATCTTGCGATAAATATTTCAATCACAGATGTTGCTCTAATCATTGTTTTCGGTTTTGGTATATATGATTTGTGAAATCTACGTGACGAATTCAAATCCTAATGGAGTAGAATTTTACTTGTTTACGTCACTTGATAAAGAAATGAAGTTCAGCCTGGCTTATTACCTAGCTTCTGAATATAAGATCATACATTTTCACAAGCACAACGGAGTTGTAGGCAGATGGGACTTTTCCCTTTCACTTAGCAAAGTTAATGCTGCTGCACAGAGATAACAACATTACATCGTTCGTCGTTCTAAACCCATGGAGCTCATAATTGTAGGTTAAAAACTAATAGTTGGTGGTGCCATGAAAATGTAAATATATGAATGTAAGAATATCACTTAAATAAATAAATAAATATGAAGTCTTTAGTGGTACCAATATTACTCTTCAAATTAAGTAATTAATGCCTTGAAGTACAATCCATCTGTCTTATATAAAACAAGTTTGTAGTTTGTTTTGCGAGAATGTATTGCAGTCCTAGGACCTGATCAATCCTATTTTATGGCAGGTCAGCCTATTCATATTTATGGTAGTATGGTAGCCATTGCATACGAACTCTATCCTTTTCACCTGGAGTTATATAGTCTTAAGGGCGGTGGATTGGCAGTATCGGTAGAGGGTCGGACGCCATACTTTCCAGCATAGTTACGTCCCTTTACGATCTGAGTTCAAATCCCGCCGAATGTTGACTTTGCCTTTCATCCTTACGGGGTCGATAAAATAAAGTACCAGTAATGTACTGGGTAATTGCTGGCCTTGTGCCTAAAGTAGAAACAGTTATATAGTCTTAACAGAATGCAGTACTGCAATACAAACTGTAGATTATTCGGTCAGTAGTAGGATTTCTTATAAGCTTATAGTAGTCGGATAATTTGCAGGAGCCTAATACGTAATTCCACTTATTGTATTTTTATAATTTGATCAAGAGGTTAAACATTCATGATGTTTCTCGGATTTGGAAAAGTATCTACAGGAATATATTAACGAGGAGGGCAGCAGGTGTTTGGTACAAAAGCATACAAGAGAATGAAATTTGTTAAATGTACAGGAGCTCTACAATGTAAAACTAAGACCTATCAATTTTTTATATATGTAATCTATATTGAGTTCTAGGTTATACGATTGGAGAAGGGAGGAGTTAGTCGCTTCAGCAAATGACCTGTGAAATTGATCTCGACGGGACTTGAACTTAGATAGTATATTTTAACTTTATTTTACTATTATTATGGAGTGAGGCAGTGCGCTTTATTCGTTTAAATGGTGGAAAGGGGGACTATATCGTCAAGCCGAAGACCTGGATGTTAAAGTGTGCAACAGAGTTGGCTCCCTTAATGGCACCCAAGAAAAAAGTGGTGTTGCATCGGGTGAGGGATTAAGTCCAACACCCCAGTAATCCATATCGGGATATGAACTCAGAACTCAAGAGGCCGGAACCCGCAATAAATATATCTCTTCTGACATTTGAATATTTCTGATAATATATTAATCTGGTATGGTACATTATTTTATCGACCATGAAAGAGTTGCCCCCAGCGTAGTTTGAACGTAAGGCGTAGAGAGCTGAAACAAATGACGTAAGAAATGTTTGTTCCACGCTGTAAAGAGTCTTCCAATTCACCAACTATATATTAACAGACAAGAAGATTTTTATAAGCATAGGAAGTCTTTGAAGGAATAAAAGGTAAAGAAATCCCTAATGGAATTTAAGGTGAAAAATGTGAGACGACCAAACAAACACGTATTCGATGCTGTATTTTGCTTCTATATTTGATATTTTTGTCATATATAAAAATAAACTAGAATTTTGACTTTCGAAATTCTTATGAAAAATATAAAAAAGACATTTTTAAATATAATTTTTCTAAAATGCCCCATAAGAATTATAGGCTAAACATTTTCCAAACACGTTTTTTATTATTCTAAATTGTAGCAGATCAATCATTATTTCAAGTGAAAACTCCCTGCCGAAATCCAGGGTCATTTTAGTTATTAGACCTAATTCTGGAAGCACTGCAAAGTATAAAAATATACCATCGATTTTTTCCAAGCAGATGCTGAAAAAAAAAATTACTTTAAATTATTTCAGAGTTGTTCTGAGATCCTGAAGCATTCATATTTCAGTATCGTCTAGAGATAGCGAAGAACTAATTGGATTTCAGGTTTTGAAGAATTCTCCAGAAATGGCTGAGATGCCTGCTTTTCATCAAGAATTGTTTTTTCAACTCATATTGTAAGGTCCCACTCCATTTAAAGACAATTCAATTATTGTAAAGAAGTGACTGGTGAAAATCAATCATAAACGAAAAGCAACCCGTTTATTTTGTCAGTGATAGAAGACAGCACATTTTATTTCAAACTTGGCTTTGCTTTCTTACCGCCATCACCGCTATAGCAATCAGCATCATCATTGCCGAAGGCATCGCTTGCTGCACTACAACTAATATCACTACCCTCTCCAGCATCATCACCACTACTATCATTACCACTACCATTTCCAATATCATCATCTCAACATCACCTCCTTAGGCAGTAACAAATTTTTTCTAGGCGTAATTCGATTGAAGAGTTGAGCAATGAATAAATTCTACATATATGTATATATTTATTATTTTTAATCGCGATGAAGAGGTGCAGCATGTTAGATGTAAACTCAGTGTGAGTAATGTCCTCGTGTCCTGCGTTCAATTTCCGTTGCCAGTTATTTCCAGTTGACTATCTCTCTTGTAAACAGCTGAAATGTCATATATTAGAAATCAAGAAATATTATAAATAAAAAAAATTCAGTCGGAATTCAATTCTGGGCTGTAGAATCTATGAAACATTGGTATCACTTCAATTATTGATTTGATCTTCTGCTCATTTAGCTGACGTCCATATCATTATCGATGATATATAATGAATTGTTTCACATGTTTATACAGGACTACCATTATATTGAGGAAGGCTATAATTAATAAAGTTATCCTTGATCAGATTTGGATTAAAACTAAATGGTACCCTAAACTAGACCTGCACACCTCTAAAAACTGAACGGGAAGTGCCATGAAAAAAAGTGCCCCAAAATGCGGGGAAATGAAGAATAATGGGTAGATTGTACACAATGAAAGCTATACCAATTTTCACAAGAGGAGACTCTCACCCATCCCAAAGTGGGTGGGAGTTCTCCCCGTCCGACGGGGATAGCTGACAGGTTTGCCTTAAACATAACCTAACAATTGTTCTTCCCCGATACTTCCATTGTCAAGACAATACAATGTATGTACTGAATATGAAATAATAGATGGAAAAAATCAGGTTTACTCCAGGTTACACCCTGTCTAAACATCACAACTATATTAAATAAAAACTGTTATTTCTTATGTATTTAATACTGAATAGCAGTAAACTACATAAGCAAATCATTTGCTTATAACTAGAAAAAGATTTTAACACGTTTTTTTACAAATTTCTTTTAGTTTAAATATTTAACGGTTTCACCATGTGGGATCTGGCACTAGAAAAAACAAACAAACAAATACTGTGATGCCTCTTTTCTCTTGATACTCTAAACATGAGCTTATATTGTTTACTGGTTAAGCCGGGTCTGACCCCGATACACGACGTATTGTATCCTCACTTGAAGAATAAAAGGCCAGGTCGACCCGGCTGAGGTTTGAAAACGAAAAGTCGAGAAATAAAACTAAATACTGAGATATTTCCCCAGTCATATTAGTGCATCTGAAAATTCTTTTCCTTCGATGAAATATAGTTGCTAATGACCTGCTTATGATTTCCAGTCACTACCTCAACAATAATGAGAACGAAAATAGCAATAAACAAAACTCTCTAAACGAGAATTTAAAAAAAAGTTAAAGAATAAAATGGATTATAAAAACTGAAAAATAATTAAAAAATACCTTGGAATTAAATACTTCTATTAGGCATGTACAGTCATATTCATGTAAAATATTGATAGATTTACAGTGCAGAAATATTTGGTTTGGCAATTATTAAAGGGATTTATTTCGCAAATCTGTCAAATCTCTCCATGAAAATAAATAATAATTTAGAGTTAGAAAAATTAAAGAAAACATATTTAATAACAACTTAATAATTAACAACCACGTAGTTTAAGATTTAGAATTTTTCTCCACCATTTAATTTAATTATTAATATTATGTTAACAGTTTTCGGAAGGCGTCAAAGTGACATGAATGTAGAGTTAGGTTTTAAGGAGTTTTTACAGTGTTTAGGTATATTCCTACACGTTCTGAGTTCAAATTCTGACGAAGTTGGTGTTTGCTGTACATTCATGTGTGTGTGTGTGTGTGTGTGTGTGTGTGTGTGTGTGTGTGTGTGTGTGTGTGTGTGTGTGTGTGTGTGTGTGTTTGTCTGTCTGTGCGTGTCTGTGTGTGTGTGTGTGTGTCTCTGTGTGTGTGGTGGGATAGATGTAAAGGCAACCAACTACTGGGATGAAAGTGCGAGACGAAATGGTGAGGACTGGCAGAAATAGCAGCACGAGCTCATATATCAGTATATTTCACTTTGGTTTCATGTTTCCGGCATACAATTAGGTAGTGGTAGTGGTAGATTCTTTCGACCAACAGCAGACCTGCCAGACCATGAATAAAAGTGCCCCAAGACGGGGAGAAATTAGGCGAAATTTAACATAATGAAAGCTATACCCATTTTCACAAGATAAGACACCTCTCACCCACCCCAAAGTGGGTGAGAGATCTCCCCGTCTGCAACAGAATGAATTCCTGTAAATGGTTGAATATTCTGTTGGCGTGTATTCTCAGGCTGAATCAACGTGACACTATGTGATAAGACTGTAATTTTGAATTACTGGTACAATCCAGAGAGAGAGAGAGAGCGAGAGAGAGAGAGAGAGGGAGAGAGAGAGAGAGAGAGAGAGAGAGAGAGAGAGAGAGTTGTTGATTGATACTTTATTAACCAACGTCAAAGGGATAGAAAGCAAATTTCATTTCCATGGGATTTGCAGTCAGCTTGCAGAGAGCCGGAATGAAATAGACAAGATATTCTATCCAAAGTTTTACCTATTCTGTCAAATCGCCGAATTCGATATTGTATGTATCAGTGTAGTAATAGAATAAAAATAATCAACTGCATTATATTCACGAATATATATATAATTTTAACCGTAAGTATCAAGCTATGGTTGTGAAGGTGTGTGGCTGAATGGTTAGAGAATTGGATTCGCAATCGTAAGGTTGTGAGTTCGATTCCTGGACCAGGCAATGCGTTATGTCCTTGAGCAAGACACTTTATTTCACGTTGCTCCTTCTACCTGGAGTTGCGACCGATAGATAGTATTAGCAATTGGAAAGACCAACGGAAACACAGTTCCCTCGGTCCGATTTGACGAAAGTCGATCGTCCTTTTATATATATATATAAATGTGTGTGAGAGAGAAAGCTCTGGGTTCAATCAGGGGTAACTACAGTAAGTAATGTACTCAGTACTGATGATTTCCTTCTAGTTCTCTAGAAGCCATTTTTATATTAAATTTGTTATATATATTTATATATAAGTATGTATATATATATATATATATAGTGACATATGATATGTTTCCGAATAAACATTTGAAAGCCTTATGCTATGAATTTTTAAATATCAAGTTACAGCAGAAGCAAAGGGAATTTAACGACAGCTGTTTCTTCCATATTGACCGTTGTCATTGCCACCGCCTTTAAAGATTCATAGCTAAACATATCGTATATTATTTGATATACAAACTTCACATAATTATATGTATAAAGCTATATTGGAGCGGGGACTTTAATCTCTCTCTCTCTCTCTCTCTCTCTCTCTCTCTCTCTCTCTCTATATATATATATATATATATATATATATATATATATATATGGGAAAAGAGTCAGAACTCCGACGGCTGAACTTCGGCCGTTTCGACAGCTAGATCTAACTGTCGAAACTGCCGGAGCTCAGCCGTCGGCGTCCTGACTCTTTTCTTATTACCCACTCTACTACCCTAAGTATCGAGTACTCTGGTGCGTTATGGTCCACCTGGTTCCTTACCACACTTTCTTTGTTATATATATATATATATGTGTATATATATGATCAACTACTGAAACACATGTTAAACTAGTATATATAATTATTATTATTGTTATATATAATTATTATGTTGTAGTCTCACCGGTGGCTCAATAGCTCAATATAGAAGAGACTCGGTGTTGATCAGCCGCGTTTCTTCCTCCGAATTTTTTCATCATGAATATCAGCATTGTGAGAATAAATAAAAAAGTGATAAAAACAATATAGCTTTAAAAATTGGTGTTATGGCATAGCAGTATCTATTCTCCACAGGAAGGATGTGTGTTGACCAATCAACCTATTGTTGTTTTACATAGGCAAAAAGACATGAAGCTGTGATAGTATAGACGATTACATCAATTCTAGTAGTTAACCGGTAAATATTGTATATACATCGGAAAGACAAAGTCGATTTGGATGCAATTGAAACCCATAACGTAAAAACCGTATTTGTCCCTCATTCTAGCAACTCTGCCAATCCATGCTCTTGTGCGTTAAAACTAACACTATTGTTTTGTGCCTATGTAAGAAATTATTACGAAGAAACGTTAGTTGTCGAAAAAAGTGCCTTGCGGTATTTAGTTACGGCCCTTAATATCCTAAATTCAAATATCGCTTTGCTTGACTTTGCTAACCCTTCTGTGTCGATAGAATATGTACCAGTCAATTTTAGAGTGATACACTTGACTGGCTTACTCCGCCAAATTTCTGGCGATGGATTGACAGAATCGGTAAAAAGTAAAAAAATAAGAAGTACTATTGTGTATTTATTCCGGTTCTAAGTTTTGAGTTCAAATTTCACCGAGGTTAAAATTTCTTTCCCTCTGTCCAGGGTCGACATAAAGAAATAGCAGTAAATCAACTAATCGCGCCTCCCAGATTTCTGTACTTATGCCTATGATAGAAGTTATTAATATCGTTTATAGCAGTAGTGTTAATAATAGTAGCAGCGTGTTTGAAACTGTCATGATAAAAATAATACAGCATATATTTCCGAAGCATCCTGAGAAAGATTTGCATAACATTCGCTTATATGGAAAATGTTCTTCCAATCGAATCATCTCTACGTTATATATGTCAATAATTTTGATTATTCTGTTAAAATATTTCTTTTCCAGCGTGTCTCACGACGAGCCATCATAACTAGCAAATACGTTCTGTGCGTGCATATACCAGACCTGCCAACCTCTAAAGACCCTGAAAAAAAGTGCCCCAAAACGGGGAGAAATGAGGCAAAATGGGGAGATTTTACATAATGAAAGTTATACCCATTTTCACAAGACATCTCTCACACACCGAAAAGAGGGTGTAAAATCTCCCCGTCGGACAGCGAGAGTTGAGAGGTCTGATATACTAGCTAATGTTAATGTGCATTACACTCTAGAGAAAATGGCATATGTGTTCCATGTTTACTGCTTATTTCCGTCAGGTGTTATATGTATGCCGGAAGCTGTGATCATCTGTATGATTGTGACCGCTTGTGCAAGGTATCCATATTTGTGTATGTAAATATGTGT
>OZ024741.1:96124443-96141943 GCA_964016885.1 Eledone cirrhosa
AATTTTTTATCCATTACAAGATGTGGTTACAACCTTACCCTTGTCGATACGCACAGGGTCAGGTAATCAACGCTTATTTTGAGACGTTTGTTTTTCTGCACCTGCCCGTCTGGGTCATTTGAAGCTGGGTCTGGGATGCATGGTTAGTTTCCTGGATGTTTTTTGCAGCTCCTGCCCACCGGGGTGTTAAAGCTTGTTGCAGGGAGACCCGGTACACGGTTTCACTCCTCATCCTTATCCCATCTGAAGAAGGATATTTTTAAGCGATGTGTTCAGCTTATCGTCGTTTCAGCTCTGCTGTTGATGAGCTTGTGGGGTGCAGTTATGATGTGGTAGAGCTCCATGAGGCAAAGATCGCACTTCCTCTTGAAGTTGTACGGTGCAGCCCTGCCGACGATATCCCAGTGCGTAGAGAAGCTGATGTTTAAGTCAAAACACGTTCCGGGCCATGTAAGGAACACTTTCGGTTATTTATGCCCTTGAGAAGCCCAACCGGGCGAAATGTACGTAGGTGCTGTTTTAAATAAACATGTATTAACGGTTTATCCTCCGATTTCTTACTTTTCCATGTGCTTACGCTCTGCTAACTCTCTAGCCCACTAAATATTAACACTTCTAATATTTAATACTGCCGGCACTAGTATTGAGCACCTTCTGCATACGCTATTTGGCAAATAACTACATGTATCACCTATCCTTCCTTTTTTTCTCTCTCTCGATACGTAAATACTCTCCCTCTCCCCCTCTCTCTCTATATATATATATATACACACGTACGAACATTTTGAAGATTATATTCTTTTCAGTAATGTGTGTATATATATATATATACACACATATTTATTCTCTCTCTCTCTATATATATACACACACACATAAATAAATAAATAAATAAATAAATAAATAAATATATATATATATATATATATATATATATATATATATATATATATATATATATATATATATATATATTTATATATATATAAGATAAAAATAAAAATACTTGAGTGCATTAGAGTTAAACACACTCGTCGTATTAGAGAAATGACAGTATAAGATATAGCTCAATGTTATCAAACAGAGCCGAAAAATTATATAAATTAACAATATATATATATATATATATATATATATATATATATATATATATATATATATATATATATATGTATATATATATATACACATATATATGTATATGTGTCTCTGTGTGTGTGAACAAATCAATTGATGGAAGAAATATCGGTAAAAATCAAAATTTGAAATGTGTGTCCCCCAATGGAAATGACCATATTAATAGGTCTAACATTAATAGTTGAGAAATACCTAAAGTGGCTATATTTCCCTTTTCCTGTATCCAGGAGTACCTTATCCGATATTTTCAAATATTATTTATAGTGATTGAGATTTATCACGTTCACTTACGTTAGGACACACACATTAATACAAAAAAACGCACACACACATATATATATATATATTTGTGTGTGTGTGTATGTTTGTGTGCATTAAAATTGTTCTGTCTTTGATGAAGATATAACTGCAGTTTTATAAACCAAATATTGAAAAAGTACAGAGGCGTAAATGCTTTTTTTTTTATTATTCTGTACTTACACAGAAAATATAAGGATTGTCGGCATATGGTTCCCAGCTTGTTGTGGTTGTTTTTATATCAGAAGCGAAATAGGTTCAACCTTCAGCCTATGAAGAAAACATTAGCTGTCAGTCTAAGTTTAAAAAAAAATGTCTAAAGTCTGTTTAAGCCTGGAGGCACATTTGCCCGGGGCATATCCCGGTTTCCTTGGTGTGTGTGACAGAGAATAGAAGAATTCTCCCTGGACAAAACAACTGCCCATCGCAGAGGTAAGCCCCCAGCTACTGCCACACACAGTTTCAGTTAAATATTTGTTTCTTCTTTTTTGGGGGAAGGGGTCTCGTTTGGAGATCCAGCCGGGTCAAATGGAGACGGTTGTTCCTGACAGGATATGTTAGAAAGCGTGCATAAGGACTCTCAGAAATATGTGGGCGAAGAAGAAGAAGAAGAAGAAGAAGAAGAAGAAGAAGAAGAAGAAGAAGAAGAAGAAGAAGAAGAAGAAGAAGAAGACCTTCCTTTCTAATGTAGTTAACATAATTATTTCTAACTGAGTTACGGCCCTTTATGGTCTGAGTTCAAATCCCGCCGAGGTTAACTTTGCTTTTCATCCTTACGGGGTCGATAAAATAAAGTACCAGTAATGTACTGGTGTATTGCTGGTCTTGTGCCAAAAGTAGAAACAATAATTATTTCTAACATTTGCACAAAGCCATTAATTTGATGGAGGGGAAGTATCGATTATATTGGCACCCGTACTTCACTGGTACTTTATTTTATTGACCCCGGAAGGATGAAAGGCAAAGTTCATCTCGGTTAGATTTAATACAGAAAGTAGAGTGGAAAGAAAGAAAGAATTGTTTCGCTGTAAAATATCAATTGGTGAAAATACATTTTGTTATTCCACGAGTAAACAGAGAAATATAGAGATTACTTTAGCATGTTTCACAACACATTGGGTTTTCATCAGAAGACAAGCAGCCATACCATATCACGTTCTCGTTTGTAATTGATACAACTAGCGAGTTGCTATAAAACTCTTTCTGTCGGTGAAAGGGTAAAGGTCTGAGGAGAAAAATATTGAATATATATGATATTTTTTTCATGATCTCACGTTGAGGTTTATAATTTAAAATCAGATATATGGGCATCAGATTTATCTTCGGATTCCTAATGTGCGGTGAAATCTCCAAACACACACACACACTAATACATACATGCACATTCATACTCACATGTACACACACTCACACACAAAGACTCCACATACACATACACCATACACACACGTACGAACATTTTGAAGATTATATTCTTTTCAGTAATGTATATATATATATATATGTATTTTTATGTAATTATATATATATATATATATATATATATATATATATATATATATAAATATACATAAATATATACATATATGTATGTTTATGTTTGTTTAATGATTATTTCTAAGTTGGTCATACTGAGCTTTCACATTTCTTTGCATATATTGATTCATTTTGTTTACATGTTAAATCCATTTCAGTCTACAGCGATAATCTCAACTGACATGCACTAAGTGTTTTGCTTGTATGTGATGCGTATATGCATAAACCTCTCTTTCTGTATATATATATATATATATATATATATACATATATATATATACATATATATATATATATATACAAATATAAATTAGCGAGAATCGCATTTCGGCTATTGGAAATTAGCGAAAACCAACTTCCGAGATGTGTGGCAAGCGCTCCATAGAAACTAGTGAACTAGAGCAACAACGTACGTTAAAAGGCTAAACACACTGAGACGATGGTTAAACCATTATCCACAAAGCCATAGAAACGACCAAGCTATTCGGGTCAAACAAATAATAAAATATGATTGAAAATTATACCCGGACCCCTGGAAACGGTGGTAAAATCCAATAGGGCTTTCTGCAACTCCTAAATCAGGTACTGTCTGCTTAAACAAATAATGTTAAGCTTTTGGTATGATGATCGAACAAGGAATTCACTTTTTCAACAGGCATTTAGTTCTATGCAAAGCTAAGGACTGACCGTTATCTAAACCCACGTGGGGGGTTAGAAGGGTGACAACCCCTAGTTTTGGCGGATGAATTCAGTATGTGTGGTTATTGCAAAATTGCAAAATATCACAAAAGGAATTAAGCTCTCAACAGAATAGTTTTTAAAATTAACATAAGCTATTAATCAGTCAATAGAGTTAACTAAAAAATCAAACAAATTAACTGGTTAATAGCTAGACTCTGGAGATTAATACAATTATAAATTAGCGAGAATCACATTTCGGCTATTGGAAATTAGCAAAAAACAACTTCCGAGATGTGTGGCAAGCGGTCCATAGAAGCTAGTGATCTAGAGCAACACGTGCGTTAAAAGGCCAAACACAGTGAGACGATGGTTAAACCATTATCCGTAAAGCCATAGAAACGACCAAGCTATTCGGGTCAAACAAATAATAAAATATGATTGAAAATTATACCCAGACCCCTGGAAAAAAAAATAGAGAGAGAGACATACATAATGTATATATATATATATATATATATATATATATATATATATATATATATATATATATTATGTATGTGTCTCTCTCTATTTTTTTTTCTACTATATCAAGCGTTAAACTAATATATATCTTCATTGCACTGCATCGTTTGGCTGTTTTGTTTTCTGTTTAATTTACGCACCTCTAACCCTCTCCCCATCTCTTCACTCTGGACATCACCTCTCTCTTCACCATCTTTCCTCACGCTGACAGCCTCCGTGATCTCCGACACGTTTTGGACCTACGCCCTGCACCTTATCCTACCACTTTCACTCTTCTACGTCTTGCTGAGCTCGTTCTCACCCTCAATGGGTTTTCCTTTTCCAGAGAGTTTAAGTGTTAGGTCTGTGGGGTAGCCATGTGAACCAGAATGGGCAACAACTATGCCAACTTGGCTAAGATATTCTCCCTAGGACCTATTCCTGCGCTATATGGTCGTTATAGTGACGATTATATAGGCGCCACCTCTGTGTCTCTTGAACAGCTAGACTCCTTTCTTTCCTTCATCCAATCTTTTCATCCTGCCCTCTCCTTCACCACCTCCGTCTCCGATCCTTCCGCCCAATTTCTCGCCATCTCCCTCTCTAACGATAACACTCCCCATATGCTTCCTACATCTTCTACAAAGCCACTGACTGCTACCCCTACCTCGACTTCCCCCTTCCAACCTATCCACATCAAACTCTAAACCATAATCCCAATTCCTCCGTCTTCGTCGGCTCTGCAGCCACGACTATGATTTGAAGATCCAGCCTCAACACAAGGCTTCTTGCTTCACCCAGCGACGATATCCTCCTGCAGTGGTTCAAGCTCCCCTTACCTGCGCCCGTGGTACTGACCGCACAACAGCACTCTTACCTACCAAAGCTTCTAACATCCACCTTTTCTTTCCCATGCACTTTTTACCCGTCTACCCTAACCCTAAAATGCCGCATCCTTCATTGCTTCTGAACCTTCGATTCTGACCACGTCACTTCTCGCTTATATATGTATATAACTATACTTCTAACAAAGAGGGTGTGGTAAGATACCAGGTGGACCATAACTCACCAGAGTACTCAATACTTAGAGTAGTTGAGTGGGTAATAGGAAAAGAGTCAGGACCCCGACGGCTGAGTTCCGGCCGTTTTGACAGTTAGTTCTGATCTAGCTGTCGAAACGGCCAGAGCTTAGCCGTCGGGGTCCTGACTCTTTTCCTATATATACTTTTCCTATATATATATATATATATATATATATATATATATATATAAATATAAATTAGCGAGAATCGTTTTCAGCTCAGGAATTAACGAAAATCAACGTCCGATATGTGTGGCAAGCGCTCGATGAATCATATGAATCAGAGCTACAACATACGTTAAGGGCCAAACACACTGAGATGATGGTTAAACATATCATCCGCACAGCCAAAATCAAAACGACCAAGTAATTCGGGTCAAACAATAAAAATATATGTGTTGATACTTTCCCGGACCCTGGACTGATGGTAAAATCCAGTATTGGTTTCTGCGACTCCAAATCAGGTACTGTCCGCCTACATAAAGAATGTTGGGCTTCTGGTGAGATGATGAACAAGGCAGTCGTGTTTTCAACGGGTTTTGCTCCAATATGCTATAGATAGTGTAGCTATTACTGACCCCTCGTGGGATTCAGCAAGGGAGGTAACACCTCTATTAAGCGAATGATTCAGTTGTGTATTATTGCGAGAATGCAAAATATCACAAATCGAATTAAAGCTCTCAACAGATTGGTTAAATATAACAGATATATATATATATATATATATATATATAAAACTATTTATATACTAGCCGATAGCTGATTATGATGATGATATATACTTGTATTATATTTTTTGTAACTTCTGACGAATCTATTCACAAAGAGCTTCTATTATATTTTTAGTACTTTTTTTTAGTTTTTGCCAATTACAGCATTCTATTGTTGTTATTTATTAATTAATTCTGAATATTATTGTTGTATCGTCTGCGGTCTCTTCAAATGTGTCTTTATTGTTACTGTTGTTTTGGTCTCTTTAGTTTATTTCATGTTTTGTGTTGCCAAGTATGTGCTGGCTCTTCATCAATTGTGACGATGCTGTTTTCCAGTTATTTGTTCAACGGAACGTCCCGCTCGTGAAATTAACCTATAAGGGGATGACGCAAGGGAGCTTAACGTAGTTCATAGGGAGATTCAGCGTCACAACGTGTTTGACAAGGCAAGTACAACTTATTTTGCCAGTTAAGTGGAGTGGAGCAATACCAAATAAAGAGTCTTGCTTAACCTTTTAGCATCTAAACCGGCCGTATCTGACCAGTATTCTCTCACCTCTTTCTGTCCAAACTGGTTGTAACCTGTCGCTCATACTGATGTTAAGGTATTGTTCTCAAAATAAATATCAAAATCTCATAGATTCAATATTACGTTTGATAATTATGTGAGATTAAACCTTACCGTGAAAATAAGACAGTAAATATAGAGTAATGTAAATTCTAAAACGAGGGTGTGCAACATATTCCATTGGCGGGCCACATTTGAACTTTGGAACACATATTAGGGCCATTACTATTTCTTAAGTACTATTCCAAAGATTTACCACAACTTCTTTCCATAACATGGAACTGGGAAATTATAACACACATAACCCTATCAGTGAAGCCCTTTAGTATAGGTCAACTAACAGAAAATTGTATTACGGTTACGAAAAAAATTCCAAATAACCCTACAAGGTAACAATTAAAAAAGGTAATCGCGGGCCACTCTGACTGGTCTGGCGAGCCGGATTGTGGCCTGCGGGCCACCTGTTGCACGCCCCTGTGCTAAAGGGTTAAGGACACTAATTGCCGCCGGAAAACAAACCTTACGCTGCTGCCAAGCCAACAAGTATGTTGTATTACTTCTTGCATATACGAATGTATTCATCCATGCGTGTACAGTTGGATGTTTGTAATGATGAGCGTGCACGTATATATGTGTAAATTACATTATGTATATATGTGTAAATTACATTATGTATATATGTGTAATACGGAGGCCGAATTCTCTGTCGCTTCCAAACCTTCGTTTCTGTGTGTGAGTGTGTGTGCATGTGTGTGCCCGTGCATTTGTTTGTGTATGTATGTGCGTGTCTGTATGCTTATATTTTTCATATTGGCAAATAAATAAGAATAATGTTATGTTGCTATGCCGCAGAGGATGCGACGAATATATTCAGGAAGAGTTATTAAAGAAAAAAGTATTTAACAAATAAACAACACGCGTTATATAATTGAGAGTATTGAAAACGACTATTCTGCATTTGGCTATCTGTCATTCTCTCTCTCTGTCTGTCTCTGTCTCTCTTTCTCGCTAGTAGTAGTAGTAGTAGTAGTAGTAGTAGTAGTAGTAGTAGTAGTAGTATTAGTAGTCTTGGTGGTGGTCTTGGTGGTGGTGGTAATAGTAGTAGTAGTAGTAGTAGTAGTAGTAGTAGAGTAGTAGTAGTAGTATGTCGTTGTTCTTGTTCTTGTTATTACCAGTATTATTAAGGTGGAGGATTGGCAGTATCGGTAGAGAGTCGGACGCCATGCTTTCCAGCACAGTTACGTCCCTTTACGGTCTGAGTTCAAATCCCGCCGAGGTTAACTTTGCCTTTCATCCGTACGGGGTCGATAAAATAAAAGTTCCAGTAATGTACTGGGCAATTGCTGGCCTTGTGCCAAAAGTAGAAACCGTTATTACCAGTATTATCTATTGTATTCTTAGTTTGGGAAATACATCAAGTTTGTTTACTACTACTACTACTACTACAACTACTACTACTACCAGACAGATAGATTAACAGTGTCAGTAGAATATCGGTCAACAGGCTTTGTGGCATATAGTTACGTCCCTTTACGTTCTGAGTTCAAATCCTGCCGAAGGTAGCTTTGCCTTTCTTCCTTATAGGGTCGATAAAATAAAATACGAGTAAGACACTGGGGTCGATTTAATCGACATTCCCCTCCCCACAAAATGTTGGCCTTGTGCCTAAATCAGAAACCCTTATTATTATTCCGCCCTACACTACCACGAGCGATCTTCATCCTTGTGGCAATAAATAAATCATTATTATGATTATCTTTCCCATTCCCCTCCTACTCCTCACTCCTCTCCCCCTTTTTTATCCTCCTTCTCTCTCTCCTTTGCATCATCTTCATCATCATCATCATCATCATCATCATCATCATCATCACCACCACCACCACCATCATCATCACCATCATCATCATCACCGTTAGTACTTTTGTTGTCACCGCTGGCTTTTAAAGTTGCCAATATTGTTGTTGTTGTCAATGTTGTTCTTAGTCTTTATGTCCTTTCTCTGCTACATTAAGACGCAATCTGATGCCACCGGGCATCTTGTAGAGGATTTCACTTGCTTGCACCGGGTAAAAGACTAGCTATGAAGATTAGCTACGTTTTCATTACGTGAATGAGAGATGACATTAACCCGAGCGGACACAGGAACGCCTCTGGCTCAAACTATCGAGTCATTCAACCATTGAACATTTTATTAGGAAACTGGCAAGTATTTGCCAAAGAGAAAGCAAAGTAAAATAATAAAAAATATATACATTATAATGATCGTAGTGGTTGTTGTGTTGTTGTGTTGTTGTGTTGTTGTTGGTGGTAGTGGCAGCGGCGGCGGCGGCGGCATTGGTTGCGTTAGTGATCATGATTTTGATGGTGCTTTCAATGATGAGGATGATTGCGATAATAATCTTGCTGATCAGGGTGTTACTAATGAGGATTATAATGATGACGACGACGACGATGATGATGATGATGATGATGATGATGATGATGATGATGATGATGATGATGATGATGATGAATGTGATGATTTTTCATAATTATTTCGATAATGATGGTGATGATGATGATGACGATGATGATGGTGATGTAGACATGGATATGTGTGTATGTTGATTATGCTAATACCATTAAGAGAAAGAATAATACACACATACATACCTATACATTTGTATGAATATATAAAATTTGCATGGATTTGCAACTTAATGGTGCATTTGTAATAGGAATTTTAAATGTTGTGCATTTCTCCTATTATATAAGCTATAGATTTCATCGAAGTGCATTTTGATTTGCGTCATGTAAATATACTTTTATCTATTCACTCTCATTTTGTCACGTCAGCGTAAATCAATATCATTAGATACCAAAGTAAAGGATATAAAAGATAGAGATAGAGGATGGGAGGGAGGGTGGGGGGGGGGGGGGGGGGGGGGCAAAAAATGTGCTGTTGCAGAATCATTAGTAGTTGCAATGCAATGTAATGCAATAATAATAATAATAATAATAATAATAATAATAATGATGGTAATAATAATTTTAATAATAATTTAAAAATTACTCAATTAATCCGACAAAATAAATGTTGCTATTCAAAACCCAAAGGAGGACAAGGAACTCACGCAATCCTATCATGGTAAGTATAGTGAGAATTCTAACCGTTTAGGAAATATGTGACCACGTGACTCACCACTATCCTATTTATTTTCACTGTTAAAACAAGAATAATCTGAATAATCTCAAAATTTGTTGCTTGGTGGTCTGTAAGTTTAAACAATTATATAATCCCCATCGCAATCGTATAACAGTGGAATCCAATATATTTGAAGGGGTAAATACCCAATAAATTTCATTTTTAATGTAGACGAATGTAGGTTATTTTTGATGCAGTTATTCCCTAATATTTGTATATCAAAGAGAAAAAGAATAGTATCTAAGACTAAAGCCGTAATAGTTCATCTCATATTGTTCTGAGGAGTAAATTTCACTGAAGAACTCAGAATTAAACCCTCGTTTGAGTATCATTCTGAATAAACATAGAGCAATAAAAGGCCGACTCAAATCTAGTTTCCCTGCCATATGGAAATCTTACAGAAAACTTCATTTACCCAAGAATTATTTACTGAATGGGTCGGTGACTAGTTTTGCTCTTCTGGTAAAAGCTGCTGAGAGAAGAATAATTTCAACCCCAAAACATTACTTCTTCGTCATTCTTAAAATCTCAATTCACTCAAACTATGCATGTTTACTGAGGTTGTTTTCACGCTATCAGACTGACACAAATTTACTACTACAGCTTATGATTCCCTTGTAAAGACATACCATCTTAGAAATTTAAGTCAGTCGATTACAATGACTAATGGTAAAAATAAGCAGGCTAAGGAACTGTGCAAAAATAACGAAACACACAATAGAAATATCAAAGATACCCGAAGAGTTAAACATACAGTATTTCCCGGCGTCGAAGATGCTACTTTTTTCCTAAAATAAGTCCCAAAAATCTACCATGCGTCCTGGAGGCTGAAGGTTGTTTATTATTTTTTTTCATATTTTTGGCTGTCAAAATTAGGGTGCATCCTTGAGGACGAAGCGTCCTCGGCGCCGGGAAATACTGTAGATATTTCATTGGGATTTGGTAGTTAAGGAAGTTCAACAGATAGAAAATGAAAGTTTCAATTAGTAATAGTTTTGTTCAAAAATAGCGCAAAATGTGAGAAAATTGGTGTAGGTGATAGTTGAAGATTATTTCAAACAGATAATGAGATACTCACCTATGAAGTGTCTCTAGTTTAGGTAGCAAAGAAGAGAATAAGTTACTACAGGTTTTCAACAACAAACATCTTAGCTAAATGATTAATGTAAAGATTAATGCGAAAAGCAACAAAATCAAAAATATAAAACAAGAGAGCAGCTGAATGATATATGTATCTTCGATAAGGCAGTATGTCACTGGTACATATAATTGTTTCTACTTTTGGCAAAAGGCCAGCAATTACCCCAGTGCATAACTGGTACTCTATTTTATCGACCCCGTAAGGATGAAAGGCAAAGTTAATTTCAGCGGGATTTGAGCAGAGAACGCAAAGGGTCATAACTCTATGCTGTAAAACATGGTGTCTGACACTCTACTGATATTGCCAATTTTTGAAACATAAAACCGAGAGAAGAGTGCTGAAAGAAACATAATTAGCCATAAATGACGTTTTATATGTCAGATGATGATGATAATGAGAATACTACTACTACTACTACTACTACTACTACTACTACTACTACTACTACTACTACTACTACTACTACTACTTCTACTACTACTACTACTACCACCACCACCACCACCACCACCAGTACTACTAGTACTACTGCTACTACTACTACTACTACTACTACTACTACTACTACTACTACTACTACTACTACTACTACTACTACTACTACTACTACGACGACGACGACGACGATAGTGATAATGATGATGATGATACTGATGATAATGTTGATGATGATTTCGATGACGTCAATGATGTTGTTAGACGATTATGGTATTGATGACTGTGGCCATGATGATCATAATAATGCTATAGAAGAAAATAACGTTGGCATGTTCAAAAACAAACAAACTAACATTAACCGATCGCCACAAGTTTACCGCTGACCTATAATGTTCATGCATATCTCTGGTGAAATTGCTGCATCTTATACAAGCTTATGAATTGTAAAATATGAAACAGGGCTCCGTTATTGTCAGAAACACACTCTTAGAGCTTATATAAACCACAGAATACACACACACAACTCTACAATTACCCTCACAGTTCTGTACGGAACAACTACTAACACACACACAGACACACGCACGCACACACACACATACACACACACACAGACACACATCCTTATATACACACACAGATGCCCACACCTTGGCACTTACAAAGACACACACACTCTTATACTTACACATACATATCCTCTTAGCATCGTACGGACACGTATAACAAATATATAGACACCCTTATATACACACATATATGCTCACAGCTTAGTACTTGCAAACACACACACACTCTTATACTTACCTATACACATATATATCCTCTTAGCATCGTACGGACGAATAACAGATAAACACACACACTCGTATACACACGCGCACACGTACTGCTCTCTCTATATAAATAAAAAAAAGCGTTTTGTTTTCCTTTTCAGCTAGACACGCTCGATCACTGTCTTTTAAAACAAAAGTATCTTACACAAAACGTCATCATCAACAGTTTTCTAAGAGATAAAAACGTGAATAGACCTGGGGGCATTTTTTTTTTATCTAAAAAGAAATTTGTTTTAGTTTCTGCCATTGCCCGTCTCCTCAATCTTTCTATTTCTTTTTAAAATTAAAATTCTATTTTCTGTTGAAGGACTAATGTCTGGAACATTAACACTCTTTTCCTACTATATCGAGCATAAAATATAGCATCTAATACATTTCGGTTACGACAGAGGTGTTTATCTAAATATGACACTGCCGGTAGCACGCCGACGTTTCTGTCGGCAACAGTATGATATATATATGTTTTGCTGTCAACACAAACCAATATATATATATATATATATCTATGTACGTGTGTATATATGTTGGATATGGAAACAGTTATAGCAGTCCGAGTACCGTATCATCTTACTCAAATGAAGTTGCTTCCTTCGCTGTTTAACGAAAGTGTGCACTCTGGTCAGTTGGGTTTGAATTTTAATAATACGAGATAATTTTCTATTGAGTGAATGAGGAAACGGCCGAAGATATGTCCCTTCTAATGGACTTGCTTTGTCTTATAATTATATATATATATATATATATATATATATATATATATATATATATATATATATATAATTATATATATATATATATATATATATATATATATATATATATATATATATATATAAAATATTAAAAAAATAATGAATAAAACAATGAAACAGTTCCTTATATTAAACAAAAAAAGTTCATTATTTAACGATCGTTTCTAGGACATATATGTGTTAGAATTGGCATGCATATTCAACAGATCTATGTACAAAATTATACAAAATTATACAAACTATCAAATAGAATATACATACCAACACATACATATGCCGTCTTCAGAAATAATCAGAAATAATGTGTTGGTATGTATATTCTATTTGATAGTTTGTATAATTTTGTATAATTTTGTACATAGATCTGTTGAATATGCATGCCAATTCTAACACATATATGTCCTAGAAACGATCGTTAAATAATGAACTTTTTTTGTTTAATATAAGGAACTGTTTCATTGTTTTATTCATTATATTTTTAATATTTTATCTTGACTCTGTATTCCGTTTATCTTTCACCGAAAGTGATTTTTGAATGCATCTCTTCTTTCCATGATATCCGGATTACATTGAGTTCTTCATACGGATTGGACACTACCGTAAACTTTTGGTAGATTTATCTACATATATATATATATATATGTTTCTTAAAATAACAGATTAAAGTTTAAGCAAGCAAAGAATCGCTGCTTTCACCCTTAACGGGATCATCTGAAACTAAAAAGATCAATCTGTGAACGCAGAAGTAAATATTTCGAAAAACGTTGCAACTGAAGGAAGACAGGTAGACGATACTTTGGTTCGTAGAAACGTTCCCTGGCAAAGAACGGAAAAAAACGAAGATCATTATTTGGAGCGGTGAAAACAATTACACGCAAAGACAAAACCACGTTTATGGTATAAATGAAGTCGTAGACTAATATTCTATTAGGTGGTTCGTGGAGACTTTCTCTGGCAATGAACGGAAAAAACGAAGATTATACGCCATTAAGTGGTGCGGGAGAACAATTACACGCAAAGACAAAACCACGTAATATGTATAACTGAAGTCGTAGACTAAAATTCTATTCAGGAAACCGAATGATTCTCGGCTTCAGAGTTAAGAATAATGTAAATAAATACAGAGGTAATTGAAAACAACAAAAATTAAATATATACATGCACGCATCCATATATTTACATACACATGCATACGCGAAAACACCCGCCATGGGTATGCAAATACAAGCACCTACACAAAAAAACACGCACGCACATACAGAACCCACTCAACGCCTGTACCCGCACACATACGAACGTATACACCAAATACACATAAAAATATATATTAAAAAAACATATATATATATGTGTGTGTGTGTGCATGTATACATATAATTATATAAACGTATATAAATAAACACACATAAATACGTATATAACGCGCGCACACACAAACCTACATGTAAATACACATATGTTCGCTAAAAGAACGTCAACCAAAACATAAGGTACACATATACACACACCCTATATACGTACGAACCCGCATACTCACACAGACGCAAAACTCACGTATACACATAACCATATGCACATGTACGAAAATATATAATATAATATATACGCCTATAACATATACAAGCAAATATACGTACAAGAAAGAATACGTACCTTCCCAAAACATACAGGTAATATATACTTACCTATACAAATAAGTAATGGTATAAACATAACATAAACTTAGTTAACACATCGAGACGTAAAATATCCGAGTATATTTCGTACTTCCGTTAGGGTATAATGTAGGGCTGTAATACAGGAAAGTGTTGTGCAATTTATGTTTACAAGCGAAATTGCCTCAGATTTTTTGTTAAAGATGTGGTCTTTGGCGTAGAGTATTTCCAGGGCTTCAACGGCGCAGAGGTCACATGGTCTTTTATTTCCATTACACGATCTAGCCCTAGCTAGAATCTCCCAGTGTAACTTATATTGGGTCTGGTTGACTTTTAGACTCCAGATATAAGTCATATTCCTTCTTAAAGGGTTAAGAAAAGAATGGGTATGCATGTAAAGACGCTGCTTGAATCTATTGGCAGTTAACAGTATGTAGGCCCTACGGGACGTGGGTGTTTCAACCTTACATTTGTAGACAATGTTACTAGAGAGGCATTTCCCGGATAGGGGACAGTCAACCCGATTCCTACAATTACAGTTAGTACTAGCTACAGGGTTGCACGTGTTCCTACGGCAAGGTAATTTAGCTAAATTTGAAGCTGTGATGTTATGCGCAAGGTTAGGAGTCGTAGAGTAAGAAATTTTAATGGTATTTCTATTAAAAGTTTTACTATATTTATGTGCTGGGGGAAAATGCTTCATAATAAGGGAGAGAAAGATGTTAGCTAATGGTGTGGCCGCCTCCATATTATATGGTGGGTTATGCCATAAAATGCGTCGGGATCTATTTTTCCTAGGTCTATTCTCAAACTCTGTATATGCTACTTTATCGACAAACCCACTCCGAGCAAGAGCTTGTTTGTAATATATGGAATGGTCGGTGAAAATATGCTCGTTTGTAGATAGATGAGAAAGCCTCAAAGAAACGTTTCTTACCAGGTTCTTGGTTATGCTGGCAGGATGGTTAGAATGCTTACTTATGTAATTAAGCGTATCATTCGGCTTTCTATACGGGTAGTGCAAGCCATAGTGCAAATATTTGCTCTACGGTTCTTATATATTTGATATATATTTATCCTTATCGAGGAATTTATTATTATTAAAATTTATTATTATTACTATCGGTAGAGGGTCGGACGCCATGCTTTGACGCATAGAGTTACGGCCCTTGCCATTCTGAGTTTAAATCCCGCCGAGGTTAACTTTGCCTTTCATCCTTACGGGGTCGATAAAATAAAGTACCTGTAATACACTGGGCAATTGCTGGCCTTGTGCCAAAAGTAGAAACAATTATTACTATATATATATATAAGCATGTATACGTACATATATATATGTATACAGACGTACAGTAGTATGTATATATATATATATATATTCTATTCTAAGGCGGGTAAAATTCCCGAGATCCATGGACGAGTTCTCTCCAGCGGTCTCTGTCCCTCATTATCGCTGCCATGTCCTGCGTCTCCAACATACGTTAACCTTGGTCTTCCTCTTCTAGGAGACTGATGTTAGCTGGACATGCTCACCGACATCCAGAGTTGACATTGCACTCAGTGCCTACATGGACACACTATATATATATATATATATATATATATATATATATATATATATATATATATATATATACGTATGGATTCACCGAACATTTATTATAATGCTCGGTGTGTTTGTAAACAAATATCCCGAATTAAGCCGTACAGTGTCTAGCAATCATCGTTGCTCATTTGTTCAATACTGACAAAGGAACGCTGTACTAGTTTCAAGCTTATTAGCTATCATCATCAACGTATACCTTCCTGCCAGATGGTTGAACGTCTGAAAGTATATACTTTCCTTATGCCTCTTAACGGCTGAGCAGCCTAATTTGCATATCGAGTCAGTTAATCGACCGGGGTAACGAAAACGATAAACGGCTTAATTCGGGATGTTTGTTTACAAACACACCGAGCATTATAATAAATGTTCCGTGAATCCATACGTACATATATATATGTGTACATGTATGTGTGTATATATATATATATACATATATATATACTACTGTACGTCTGTATACATATATGTATGTACGTATACATACTTATATTTAAGTAATAGCCGTACTAAGAGTGAGAAATCAAATTTCGTTTATATATATATACAAGATGGCGTAGGACAGAACAAAGGAGAGGCACAAAAACAAAGAAAAGAATCCCCAGTCTCTGAAGAGGTCACAGAATGTGTGACAAAAGAAATTTGACAATATATAAACAATCATCTGGTTGTGGAACCAACCAACCAGAAATTTATAAATTCCTAAATTTATAAATTTATTATAATAAATTGAAGTGAAAGCAACTGGTGCGTGTGTTTCTTATTGGCAACATGACCCGCCCAAAGTATAACAATATCGGTTTCAACACACGTTTTCAGATAAAGAATCTTGCTAAACAAATTCAGAAACGAAATATATATATATATATAATAATAATAATAATATATATATATATATATATATATATATATATATATATATATATATATATATATATATATATATATATATATATATATATATATATATATAAAAGACGTAAAATAAGAAAATTAAAAAAAAAAATTTTTTAAAAATTAACTTACTTACTTAAATTTTCACTCCAACTAATTAGTTTCTGCAATGGGATAAAGACAGTTACGTAATGAACTGTTGAGAATTTCATTGCGTCATAATTCCCGAGATCCATGGACGAGTTCTCTCCAGCGGTCTCTGTCCCTCATTATCGCTGCCATGATGACGCAATGAAATTCTCAACAGTTCATTACGTAACTGTCTTTATCCCATTGCAAAAACTAATTAGTTGGAGTGAAAATTTAAGTAAGTTAATTTAAAAAAATTTTTTTTTAAATTTTCTTATTTTACGTCTTTTATATTATTGTTCTGCATCCTCCTGCATTGAACCACCTAGGTACTATGACATAACCTGTGTATTT
>OZ024741.1:96146943-96149443 GCA_964016885.1 Eledone cirrhosa
GGTAATCGATGGTTGGGGTGTCTACTTGGGTAGTCTATAGTAACTCTAATGCTCTGGTGGATGGAGTTTGCTATTTGCTGGATGCTTTCCATTGTGTTTTTCTCTAGTTCCTGACTGTTCTTTAGTGGGGGTGTCTTAACTACGATGTTTATATCATCTACGTAGCGGGAGTACATTATCAGGGTTAAGCTGTCTTCTAATTGTTCATTAAGTTTTTGTTTAAGTCTACTGTCCCACCATACCATGAATAAGTTAGCTATGTCGCCTGCAATGCTAACACCAATGGCTGCTCCTTCCTCTTGCGCATATGTTTTACCATTAAATTTGAACATATGTTCCTTAAGGGTTAATTTTATGCTGGCCCCTACCGCATGTGCAATCATTTTCTTCAGTTCATCGTGGTTTTCGGGTGTCCGTATGGCTCTGGTCCACCCGTTCCATCTATCTGTGTGGGTTTTCTTGGCCATTGAGGTAATGGTAGGTGGTCTGCCTCTTGCTGGTCTTGTAGGGCACAGGTTGCTAAGGTCATAAGTGTCTAGGTAACTATTACTATGGGTAAGCTTAAGTAGAAGTCCCAGCTCACTGGTATCAATCCCACGGAACTCAACCTTGCTCTCGCTGATCATTTCGACGCATTTCTCCACAGCAAAATCCACGTCAATAGATGGATACAGGGACACAACATCCATACTGCCTATTATGCAGTTTGTTAGGTCCCCAGATCGGTTACCCGCGCCGATTCTGCTGAGGAGGTCCTCCGTGCTGTCACACACATCTGGGGACATCTCAATGATGGGGCGTATGATCAGGGAGAGGAAGTAGGACAGTCTGTAGTTACTAGCAATGTTAGCCCCACAGACTGGCCGTGTTGGTGGTCCCGCGACAGGGTCCCAGCCCGTTTTATGGTCTTTTCGAAGCCCATACAACGCCGGCACGTCATTGTTCCAGGCCTGGAAGTTGTTGGCAGTCCTTTTGTTGGGCTGCATTATATTTGTCCACATCACCATATGGGCATTGAGGGTTTTTTCTCTATCCTCATGCTCCTGTGGTGTTACCTCTCTTGTGTTAGTGATGTGGGGTTGCATTGCCTGGATGTAGTTTGGCAGGCTGTCAACCGACATTCTGCCAGACTTGTCTGTTGGAAAGCATGCTATCTCTCCATTACGCGAGCGCTACATGAGCTTACGCAAGCCATTTGCAGATTCTTCTCCCAGTTGCTGGGCCTCTATTCTATTATGCTTCTTGCTATACTGTTCTATAATATTTCTAAGTTCGGATTTAGCTATACTAAATTGTGCTTCTGTTTGTTCATCGACCTGCGACGGCAACTGCGTGCGTTTGTTAAATGGCAAAGTCGTGGCGTGAACTCGTCGTAGGTCCAATGATTTATCGGAGGGGTTATAGAACGGAGAGTTCCAGGCTGCTGCTTTATGTGTACTAGTGCTATTGTTATTGTTGGTTGTGTTGTTTCTATTTCCACCAACAGCAGCAGCCTCAGCTTCATGGTTGTTTCTATGTCTCTCATAATTACTCCTGTCTCTTTCCACTGGCTCAATGTTGTTATCTACCCTATTTTGTGTGTCTGTGTGTTCGTCTTGGTTATTCTCTTTGTCCTTAGTCTCCCATCTCCTTTTCCTTTTAATCCTATTACTATTACTTTCTCTTATTTCTCTGATTTCTGTGCTACTGTCATTACTTGTTTTCTGTGTTTGTGTGTTTGTTAAGATTGTGGTGGTGGTGAGAGGCATTGAATGCGTGTGTGTTGTTGTTGTTGATGTGTGTTGTTGTTGATGTGTGTTGTTGTTGATGTGTGTTGTTGTTGTCTCCGTGTGTGTGTGTGTTATCGTTGTTGTGTGTGTTGTTATTGTTGTTTGTGTTTGCGTGTCTGTTGTTGTTGTATCTGGGTATGTTGCTATTGTTGTTGTTGTTGATGTGTGTGTTGTTGTTATTGTTGTCTCCGTGTGTGTTGTTATTGTTGTCTCCGTGTGTGTCTATTGACGTGGATTTTGCTGTGGAGAAATGCGTCGAAATGATCAGCGAGAGCAAGGTTGAGTTCCGTGGGATTGATACCAGTGAGCTGGGACTTCTACTTAAGCTTACCCATAGTAATAGTTACCTAGACACTTATGATCTTAGCAACCTGTGCCCTACAAGACCAGCAAGAGGCAGACCACCTACCATTACCTCAATGGCCAAGAAAACCCACACAGATAGATGGAACGGGTGGACCAGAGCCATACGGACACCCGAAAACCACGATGAACTGAAGAAAATGATTGCACATGCGGTAGGGGCCAGCATAAAATTAACCCTTAAGGAACATATGTTCAAATTTAATGGTAAAACATATGCCCAAGAGGAAGGAGCAGCCATTGGTGTTAGCATTGCAGGCGACATAGCTAACTTATTCATGGTATGGTGGGACAGTAGACTTAAACAAAATCATAATGAACAATTAGAAGACAGCTTAACCCTGATAATGTACTCCTGCTACGTAGAT
>OZ024741.1:96156943-96194443 GCA_964016885.1 Eledone cirrhosa
TAAAACCATAGCATCTGTGGCTATGATTTTAGTGAAGCGGAATACTAGGTACATATTTTACAGAGTTTGGATAGTGATGGTTCTATTTGTAGCCATGGAGTACACACAGCATATGGAATCATTTCACTGAGATGTGTAACCTCTAGAGCAGTGTTTCCCAACCCTTTTTTATGTCCGCACCCCTAATTTTTTTTATATGTTCTCAAACTTCTTAAGAGAGGAATAATTTATTTTAGGATAAAGAAGAATTAATACAGAATTTGGGCAACAAATTTATATAATCTAATTTTTGAATAATCTGTAAACAAAAATGGAACACATGGAAAAGAAAAAAATATTTTAACAAATCAAAATTTGAATAAATCCTAAAAAAGAATTAAATTATCTAAAGTCTAGACACTTCAACTAGTAGAGATGTTTGGGATTTTCTAGACGTCGGTGTAGGTAATTGAGATAGTGCAGACCTTATAGTTGTAAATGCTTTACTTGATGTAAGTTTAGGGGTTACATATACTTGAGATAGGTTAGACGAATGATTTGTAGAAGTTTGATGTGATGTACATGTAGGAGCTATAGGGGGTGTAGATTTTAAAGTTCCAGATACATCCTCCTACTGATTACACTTATTAGTCAGTTCTTCAATTGATTCGACATACTGTTGCCATATGTCATCACTCCTTAATGTTATCTGACAGTGCTTGGGGTAGATTTAATGTGTTTAATATGATCTCTGCTCTGCACCAAAAGAGAGTCTCGTACAGACACATTTTGATACCAGCCTGATAGGTCTGATTGTTTCATTAACACAGGCCGATACTCCAATGATTGCTGTTCTAGCACTGCTTCCATCACGTGAACATGCCTTACACATCCTGATTTGCACGTTCTACACTTACTTGGCTTTGTTTATGGTGAGAGATCCCATGTAGAATCGGAAACTATTTGCAGTATTTTTAAGGTTTGAAGCAACCAGATTGAAAAATTCTCTTCCGTTTTCTGATAGCAAGACAGATCGTGCTTCAATAAGATTAAACATTTCAATCAACCTGTTGGATATTTTCTCAGCCTGTATGCTTTTAGAGGCTTTCAGAACAATATTTTGACTGATGTTCCTGATATTGTTGTATAAATGTTTCGTCTCCATCTGAATGATTTTAGAAATCAATCAAATCAACTTGACAGCGAGAATTGAATTGAGAGGAAATTCTCAGGCTAAGAGCAATTACATATTTGTCACCTGTCTGCTTCTGGTTGGCATGGTGTACAGAGCTGAATAAATATGATGAGTATTCTTGTACTTGAAGGGGAGCTTCTTGATCAACCAATCATGGCCAAATGATCAGTTGGCACGGGCGTTTTATGAAACACTTCAACAGCAATATCTTGATCATATAAAGTTGAACAGTAGTATATAGGTCTACTTTTTTTAAATAAGATTGGGTTTTGCTGTTCAAGTATAATTCATAACTATTAGATAACCAGTAGTGGTGCTAGACATAATTTGTTGAAGTTTTAGTATGTTACACTACGTTCATTAATATTTAATAACTGTTTCTACTTTTTGGCACAAGGCCAGCAATTATTCCAGTGCATTACTGGTACTTTATTTTATCGACCCCGTAAGGATGAAAGGCAAAGTTAACCTCGGCGGGATTTGAACTCAGATCATAAAGGGAGGTAACTCTATGCTTCAAAGCATGGCGTCCGACCCTTACCGATACTGCCAATCCACCGAACGTTTGTTAATTACAAACACCCAAATCGTTACTTTAGTACTCTGATTTTCTTTCAGTTCAGCGTAAAAATGTTGCTTCATTACATATAGACATTCACTGGCTGCATTTGTCTCCAGCTTAAAGGTTTAGCGTATATTTATACGAGAGAACATTTGAGATTTTTATCTCTCTTCATTACAAATGTATTCATACCTTCACACACAATAGCTGTGAAGAAAGATCGACACTGTATTTTTTAAGCATATATGTTTGCCACGAAACTTAAGGTTGTTGAAAAGGTTTTTAACCTATATCTATAGATACGTTATATATTCAGTCATTAGATCTCGGCCAAGCTGGAGCACTACCTTCAGGGAATCTAATCTTTTATTTCGACCCCAGTGCATATTGTTTCACGTCTTATACGTATTTTATCCATTCTAGGTTTATTGATTGATGAATATGTATATTATATATGTATGTATACATAAATATATCATTTTCTTTGAAATTTACACTCAGTTATTTCTCGTCTTTGGTTAGCTATTATTTTACTTAATGTCATGTTTTATAAATAATTGTTTCTACTTTTGGCACGAGGCCAGCAATTACCCAGTGCATTACTGGTACTTTATTTTATCGACCCCGTAAGGATGAAAGGTAAAGTTAACCTAGGCGGGATTTGAACTCAGGCCATAAAGGACCGTAACTCTATGCTGCAAAGCATGGGGATCTCTAATATATAGGCACCACATGTTAGATTTATATGTAAAACTCGTATAATTGTAATATATTGGAGCTTAGAGTCAATATCTTCCCGTAGTTTATCTATTACTTGTATATCACTTTGAAGCACTACATACAGGAGGTTTAGAGCCTCGAAAATACCAGCTAGTTTAACACACGTTCATTGTTATTTCTGCATTTCCTGAAGTACAATTGATAATAAAAGTAAGTGATATTTTGGGACGTCACTTTACGTTATGACTTCAAATTTGGCAAGGGTATTCCTTTGCCTTCCATCCCTGCGGTTGACTTCCTCGATACTAGCCAATGCAGGATTAACCATTAAGCAAAATAAGCATGGACTTGATCTTTGCTCTTTGAACTCTGCTGCTGGTGATCGAACTTTGTTGAGAGAGATATCACATGTTGATGCACAGTCTGCAACTGGCGGAGTTTAGCGTCACAAGAAGAAGAAAATAAGCATATGCTTAGGAAAGAGGGGTAATCATTTTATTGAAATTACTTATATTTGTCATTCTCCTAAAATTTGTTTTCAGAATTTATATACATATGGGAGGAGCACCACAATATTTTATCGGCTCAAGGCCTCGAATGGACTTAATACGGGCTTGAAGGAAGGGCTGCACATATGAATAGAAGAAGAAGAAGAAGAAGAAGAAGAAGAAGAAGAAGAAGAAGAAGAAGAAGAAGAAGAAGAAGAAGAAGAAGAAGAAGAAGAAGAAGAAATAACATGGCTGCACCTTGAGCATTTTTCATCATAGATTTGTTGAGAAGAAAACTGACCTAGGGCTAACATTACAAGAAGAACAGACTTGAACTTGTATTCACATTATGGTCTGAATTCTTTACCTAGAAGCCTCGTTATGTTACCTTCCGTAATTTCCTCCTTACCAACAAATACTATTCCTATACTAAATTGCTTAACTCGTTCTTTACTTTATTTCTTTTGGCTAAATCCTTGATTTCTTCGGTAAACAGTGGATTTCATTCGCCTGTATCACTTAAAACGTGACTCACACATTTATAAGTCCGGCCTTATGTACAAAGTGTATCAATAGGTTTATAAAGTTCTTCGATTTTTCATCAAATCGATATAGCAATTGCTTAGTCACACATTTAACATTGAGGTATTTGTTAGATTTTGAATTGCTACACTCCACCACACACATGCACACTCACACACACACACATATATATATATATTTATAGGCACACAAACACAATCACACTCTAAGACCTATATATATATATATATATATAATATGCTTTCTTTTCCATTTGTTTGTATGAGAAAATTAAATATCAACAGTTACATATCCTGTTACATTGAGTCCCCAATAAGATACCTGAAACTTGTGGTGGAGGTGTTGTCTCTCGACAATTAATTTGTATCTTCTTCCTCTCCTCCTTCACTTTCCTCTCCCCCTCTTCTTCTTTCTCCTCCTCCGACCTCTCATCATCTTTCTTTCTTTACTCGTTCCTTCTGTTCCCCCAACTCCTACACTTTCACCTCTTCATCCACTTGTTTCTCTCTTACCTCCCAATCTCAATCACCGCCCCTTGTTCACGTCTCCTACAGCCATACCATCCTCTTTCATGCTCCCATACTCTACAAATTCTACACAACCCCTGCACTCAGATACCCTCCCATCTCCAAATCACCACACCACCACCACCACCAACAACAATAACACCACCACTATCAACAATAACAGTACCACCACCACCACCACCACCAACAACAACAACAATAACACCACCACTATCAACAACAACAGTACCACCACCACCACCACCACCACCACCACCACCACCACCAACAACAACAACAACAACCACGCTACCACCAACATTCCCAAATACATCAGAATCGGTTGCTCGACCGCAAGAAATAGCAGCGAAATCTTCCTCAAATACTACTCTACCGCCTTTAAATGTTTAAAAATACAGGTATGCTCTAACCGAGTCGACTTTGTCCGCCTCCTCTCTTTAAGTATTTACCAATCCAGCTTTATTTTCCAGGCGTAGTATGCCTAGGGCTACAATTTTCAATGTGCCCTTTCGTCGGGCTGGGATTTGAGGAACATTCGGCTATAAATTCTAGCAGATCCTGTGACCACGCAGAGGTTTCCTCGTTATTAGTTCTAATGTTCTTGTTCTTATTATTATTGTCCTTAGTGGTGGATGTCGTTGTTGTTGTTGGTTGTAGATATGGCTGTGGTGGTGGTGGTGACGGGGGTTATAACAGTGGCTCCTGTTTAGCTCCATGCCAGCACTGGTCGAGCTGACATATAATCAAACCTAACTGTGATACCTTCATCTTTTTCCTATGTGCAGAGAAGTAAAAACTCAGGTGTCAGGACCGCTTGAAGAGGCACTAACCAATGAATATATTACGGTACCCCCGTATATGGAAAAAAAGAAATCCCACATATTGTACAGAAAATATATTTACGGGGCCCATTGCTTTATATTTAATCAAATGTTGCTGGAATTACACTGCCCAACGTGTCCTTTCTTAAATACTGTATGTTAGGCTATGGGGGAGAATGGATGCTATTTCTAGCAGGTAGAACGACCAGGTTAAGGCTGGTGGTTGGGGTAGTGGTAACTGCAAGTGATAGTTGTAGTTATAGACGATAGTGATGATGGTGGTGGTGCTGATTGTAGTAAATGGCCATAGTAGTGATAGTGGTGGTACAGATTTTGATAGTTTTAGAGTTGTTGTTGATGTTGGTGGCCTTAGGTGAAGGTGGTGGGGTGGTAATGATGGTAATGATGCATGTAGGGATTGTAGGCGTGATGAAGATGGTGGTGGTGATGCTGGTGGTGGTGATATTTGATTGCCATGTTGTTGTAGTGATAGTGGTTGTAGCGATGTTGATATTATTAGTGAAGCTAGTGTAGTGGCCGTATTTGCAGTAATGATGATGGTGACGATTGTGTTCGGGCGTGAGTAAATTAAATAACGTGTAATGCAAGACAGATGGTAAACAGAGTTAATAGTTACTGGTGTCAAGTAGTGTTGGAATGTTTGTGGTAACAATCAAGACGAGAAGACTGCAGGGGCCAACTGAAGATATGGATTTCATCAGTTGGCGTTCGGCTTGTCAGGCTAGCTGGCTAGTTGGCTGGCTGGCTGGTTGGTGGAATGGTGGATGTCAAGTTTGCTGGTTGTATATCTGGCTGTCTGGCTGGCTATAGTGCTGTTATATATATATATCCAAACTTCATGAATCTACCATCACCCCACAGACATTTCTTTCTTTCTTTCTTTCTTTTTTCTTTCTTTCTTCCTTTCTTTCTTTTTTTCTTTCTTTCCACATTACGTTCTAACTTCAAATCCTGCCGAGACGAACTTTGCCTTTCATCCTTCCGGGGTCGATAGAATAAAGTACCAGTTAAGTTTGCTAAAATAATCAAATTAATTTAATTCAACAGTTAAACACAAATAGGAATAATAAGGTTGTTAACCAAAGGGCCAGAAGATTGACAAATCGTCCCCAAATATTACTAATAGCTCTAGGAAACGACACCACATCTTTTTAACTTTGATTTTGAAAGTAGGTTTATAATTATCAATTTTTATTATTCTTTTGTAGTTGTCTTGGTGGCTTAGTTGCATGAATCATAAACGGTGGTGATCTTGGTCTGATGTTCGATCCTAATCGGGAATAGGGTTACCCGTAAACCTTTTCAGTTTTTTTTCTATTGGTTGTAAAATAAAACCTGAAAGAGGTTACATGTACCTCTTGACCAGGATTGAAGCAAAGGTCAGGATCTCCACCGTCTCTAGACTATATTTTAACCTGTAATCCATGTTTCATTTCTGTTGCACCCCCTCCTTTCTCTCTCTCTCTCTCTCTCTCTCTCTCTCTCTCTCTCTCTCTCTCTCTCTCTATATATATATATTTATATATGTATATATATCTTTCTCTTTCTCTCTGTGATATTCAAATATACTCTGATTTGGGCTTACCTTATTCCTATATATATGTTTTTGCATTTCAGATTCAAACTTACAATGATTGGCATTATATATATATATATATATATATATATATATATATATATATATATATATATATCAATAATATTAATAAATTATCTTTATAAAACCCTATTTATTTTATTATATATATTTCAAGGGTACCAAAATGTTGGTACGCTCTCATCAGATAAAATACAAAAGTTGTTTTACAGATAGTGACATATTAAAAACTAGAACTTAACGTTTTGAGTTCTGTTTGAATAGTGAAGAAGAACTTCAAATCATAGGATGAATATGCTAATGAGGATAACGTTAAAATTGAAAAAGATGGTTATGTTTAGACGCTAGATTTATTTAAATAATTGTTAGGATTATTTTTTAAAGGAAAAGGAAATAGAGGTTATTATTAGGGAGGAAGGAAATTTAAGGAAAGATTTTAAGAAAAAAAAAAATTAAAGTTAATAATAGACTATTAATATGAATATATGTATATAATTGTGTGGAGCATTATTTTTATTTATTTTATTATTTAATTATATATTTTGGGAGTATTTATAATATAATGTGTGATTTATAAATGTGTTAAAGTGAGAGAATATTAATTTAAAATGTGAGAGAGATATATTCTATTGGTCTTTTAATATCATAAAGATGGTATTTATAAGTATATTTTATGAAGATTACAGTTGTAAGTATATTTATTTTATTATATTACGGCAGGTTAGTTATATATATATAAATAGTTTTGGTGAGTATATATGTTGTTTATTTAATTGATAGATAATTTATATATTTTTTATATATGAAGCGTTAGGATAATTTGTGTTTATATTTTCAATATATGGTTTAAGAAAATATTTTAGTATAGAAGATGCACACTATTTAGTATATTCAATAGCTGCATCAAGATAGGAATAAATTTACGAAATTTAATAAATTTTAATATTTATGTAAAGTTTACCTGTTACTTAGATAAAATGTGTAACCCCGTTTCATTTCAAAGGAAAAGATAAACCTAATATTTCTTAGTTTAAATAGTTAAGTTATATTTACCGTTTATTCTAGAATTATCTTCCAAATAATATTCTAATTGTAATATATGGAAAAATTATTTTATATATGATTTTATAGTATCATACATATTTTCTAAGATAACAATTTTTTTGTATTTTGTTAACATTACTTATATCCATGCTTAAGTTTAATGATATTAAGTATTTGTATGTATGGATTTACAACGCTTATAGAGTCTATTAGGAAAGAATTCAACAGACATCCAAAGTATATAAAAAAATATCATTAAAAACATCACAAAAAAAACATTCAAGAATATCATTAAAAACCGCACAAAAAAAAAACATTCAAAAATATCATTAAAAACATCACAAAAAAAAAACCATTCAAAAATATCATTAACAACATCACAAAAAAAAACCCCAACAAAGCACGGCAAAGACATATAAAATGTAAATAGGTGAGATATAGAGGCTATAAATAATATTTTCTATAGATTATAGATACTTCTAAAAGTCTTAGACTGACGATGAGTGCAAGAGTTAAATAATTGTTTCTTTTTGTTTATAGCGTTTTTTTGATTGGTAATGATGTGAAATATTTCTCCAATACGTAAATGACAAACTCTTGCGAGAGCCGTATTCCGGTATGCGGGCGCTTTCGAAATCGTTCTCCAAGAGATTGAATAATCAATATTATTGTCTTTTAAGTGCCAAATTAGATGTGAAAGTGATGTTGAGAATTTTTTATCCGATCTATTAAATGTGTGTTTGTGATTATACCGGTGTATATATTTTTTGCCCGATCTATTAAATGTGTGTTTGTGATTATACGGTGTATATATATATATATATATATATATATATATATATATATATATATATACAGTGGTGGACTAGGTCTAAAAATATTGGTTGCCCACCTATATATAGAATGCTATCATTTAATTTTTATAATGAACTAGCAGCAGTACCCAACGTTGCCTGGGTAGGTAAAATAATATCTGCTTTGATGAAAAGGTGTTGACCTTAGCGACTGCTTCTCGATGACTCATCTATGGCCACACACAGGCCACGGGTGACTGACGAAGGGGCATGCTGGGGGAGGGAGTTTCAAATTTGAACGAAATCGCTTGAAAAATGTGGGAGCTAGAGCCGAAAAGGCGGAAATTTGAGCGAAAAGGTGGTATTTTCGAATATTTAAGCGACTGCCACACCGTTCCTGAACAAAAAATCCAAAATGTAAAGCCACCTTAAGACGTGAAATAATCAGCTCTAGCGTAGTGTAAAATTTGAACAAAGTAGGTTGATTAATGTGGAAGCTAAAGCCGAATAAGTTGAAATTTAAGTCTAAAAGTGGTATTTTTGAATATTTAAGCGGCTGCCACGCCGTTCCTGAACAACATATGCAAAATATAAAGCCATTACAGGATGTGCAATGATAAATTCTATTTTGCTTTAAAATTTGAACGAGATCCGTGGCAAAATGTGGGAGATAGAGCCAAATATCTTATTTTTATCTGCAAAATGACCACGGAATAAAAAAAAACGATACGCTGATATATAGAAAACACTCTCCGATGACTAATCTATATGCCTGTAAAGTTTCATGAAAATCGGTCGTAAGATGTAGGCCCCTACAGGTAATACACAGACACAAACACACATATTTAATTTTATATACATACAGATAAATAACATTTTCAAAAGATATATAAGTGGAAACAAAACAGTGCAATCAAATTTTTTGCGGAAAAATATCTTACCTTCTCCAATAAAGGAATATTATGTATTTTGCGAAATCCAGTGACTTTCAATAATGACCTTAGGTCTTTCATACTCACTCAATATATATATATATATATGTGTGTGTGTGTGTGTGTGTGTGTGTGTGTGTGTGTGTGTGTGTGTGTGTGTGTGTGTGTGTGTGTGTTTATGTGTGTGTGTTTATGTGTGTATGTGTGTGTGTATATATATACATATATATACACCACCTTCACCACTAATTGATTTGACAGATGTCTTTAACCTATTGATACCAAATATTATTTGGTTAGATCGAGGTTCACTTTGCCTTTCATCCTTACGGGGTCGATAAAATAAAGTACCAGTAATGCACTGGGTAATTGCTGGCCTTGTGCCAAAAGTAGAAACAATTATTTGGTTAGTAGTTCGTGTGCAAGTATATAAATATATATATAAATATATATATATATATATATATATATATATATATATATATATTAGTAAAAGGAAAAGAAAATGCTGACAGATTGACTTTGTTAGTTTCAGAAGATCCCGTTAAGGGTGAAAGCAGCGATTCTTTGCTTAAGCTTTAATCTGTTATTTTAATAAATATTTGCTCTACGGTTCTTATATATTTGATATATATTTATCCTTATTGAGCCCTCTTTGGATTTTAGTCTTCAAATTTATTATTATTACTATGAACTATAGTAGCACTTTTGGCCAATTTTGGCTCAACAAAATAATTTGGAGTTAATTATAAAGAATTAGTATATCTACTAACATATATATATACAGATGCATACTTATGTCAGCAAATATATAGGTTTTGTCTTAGTAACTTTGTGGTTCAATGCATGGGGATGCAGAACAATAATATGAAAGACGTAAAATAAGAAAATTATAAAAATTAACTTAATTACTAAAATTTCACTCCAAACATTATAATAAATGTTCGGTAAACGCATACGTACATATATATATATGTGTGCATGTATGTATATATATATACATACTACTGTACGTCTGTATACATATATGTATGTACGTATACATACTTACATTGAAGTATCAGCCGTACTAAGAGTGAGATATGAAATTTCGTTTCATTCTTTACCATATATATATATATATATATATATATATATATATATATATATATATATATATATATATATATATGGTTGTGCGTCTATGTCTATATATGTATGATTTGCACTATCGTATATTTTGGTTTCTAGTAATTTCCTGGGGAACTGGTTGACCAAATGCTTTCCTTAATTGTGTTAAAAAAAAAAATGTTATTTTTTTAAAGCAAAGCATTGGCCCCTAAAATACCACATTGGGGCCTGCAATTCTACTGTGGGGTCTTGTAATATTAGTTCGTGTGTGCGTTGTGAGGGGGAAGGGGGGTTGGGGGTGTTTAGTATTATTAGTGGCGGGGTGGTCGAATGTGGATGTGTGGTTGGGTGTTATTGTGGTAGTATGGTGTGTGAATAGTGTGAGTGCATATATATACTGGTGTGTGTTCATGTTGAGGGTGTGGGTGCGTGTGTGATAGGCGGAGGGAATGGGGTTGTTAGTAATATTAGTGGTAGGGTGAATCAAGTGGGTGGGTGTGGCTGGAAGTGCAGGGGACTGTTAATCTTGGGAGTGTTTTAGTTGTGTTAGTAGGGGGTGTAGGGGAGGGGAATGGCGAAGGCTAAAGGAAGAGGAGTGAGCAGTTCAAGCCGGGGGGGGGGGTCTGTAGGGTGAAGATGGTGTTTGATCCGGAGGAGTTGGGGGTAAGGAATGGAGTGTGTAGGGTGGGAGGAGGTGATGTCGAGGTAGGAGTGGGAGTTGGTGGGTTTAAAGAAAGCGGACGTGATGAAGGAGTGGTGGAAGGGGTCGATGGCAACGGAACTGTCTAAGAAGTGGACGTGGGTGGTGGAAATAGAGGTGATGAAGTGGAGGGAGGGGTGGAAGGAGCAGAAGAAGGAGAGAAAGGAGCCGAGCTGTTCTCGGGTGAGGGTCGTGGCCCCGATGCAGTCGTCAATGTAACGACCGTACAAATGTAAGTATGCATGGCACCGCTTCAAATTGTTTACAAACAAATCGAACATTATTATTAATGCTTTCCAGCATAGTTACGTCCTTTTACGATCTGAGTTCAAATCCCGCCGAGGTTGACTTTGCCTTTCATCCTTACGGGGTCGATAAAATAAAGTGTACGAGTAATGCACTGGGTAATTGCTGGCCTTGTGCCTAAAGTAGAAACAATTATTATTAATGTTCGATATAACACATATGTACATATGTATATGTATATTATATGTGTGTGTATGTATATATGTATGTACGTGTGCATGCTTACATTTATGTATCAGCTGTGCTAGGGCGAGAAATAAAATTTTAATTGTATATATATATATATATGTGTGTGTGTGTGTATACAAAACAGTAGTAATAATATTAGCAACTGGAGTATTAAGACTGCTTTACCGGTTGGTTAAAAGTTCAATCCAATGGGCTTCACACAGCTGTTATATATTAATTTCAAAAGCACTGAAGATTAAAACCATTGTCTAACTGACATATGTTTCTGTCGACCTAAACTCACACAGGGGCCATACAAATTTCAAAATTTTAAATTTTAAACTTTTATAACTTTATAACTTAACCCCTAGGTGTTGATTCAAGGTCGACATCATCATCATACCATCATCATCATCATCATCATCATCATCATCATCATCATCATCATCATCATCATTATCATCATATATATATATATATATACTTCGTTTTCGTATTTGTTTTGCAAGATTCCTTATCTGAAAACGTGTGTTGAAATAGATATTGTTACACTTTGGGAGGGTCATGCTGCCAATAAAAACACACGCACCTTTTGTGTTTCACTTCCATTCATTACAAATTTCCGATTGGTTGGTTTAATAACTAGATGCTTTTTGTTTTTACTTATTGTCAAAGTTCCTTCGTTACACATTCTGTGACAACCTCAGTGACTAATTTGCTATTTTGTGTCTCACCTTTGTTCTGTCCTACACCATCTTGATATTGTGTGTTGTGTGCTGTGTATTTGGGTTGCGCATGCATTATATATATATAGTAGTGGGAGAGTGAAGAATAACATGGTCGGCTGTACAAAAAGGGTTTCATTTACAGTATTAACAATTGTTTCATTGATCAGGTGAGTCTAAAGGCCGCTAATCACTCAAAGTTGCGTCACTCGACCTTAAATACAGTGTGTGTCTCTGATCAAATCATCAGAATACTGGATGGTGTAACACATGGCATTGGTATTTATAGATACATCGGAGAATCAAGTGAATGAAAACAATAACATCAATAATAAAAGATAATAATAAAGAAGTTAGAATGACGTAACTTGGAGTGATTAGCGGCCTTTAGACTCACCGGATTAATGAAACAATTGTTAATACTGTAAACAAAAACCCTTTTTGTACACCCGACCATGTTATTCTTCACTACTTTTACTCCAAGAATAACCTGCATGGGAATTCACGCAAACTCGCTACCTAACTAAGGAAACCTCTTGACGAGTCAAACAACGCCGTACGTTAAAACTATCCATAATACAGAGTACTCACAACCTCTAACTGGATTACCTAAAACGATAACTTGTTATATATATATATATATATATATATATAGGAACAAGTAAGACCCCGACGGCTGAGCTCAAGCCGTTTCGACGGCTAATTCTGTACGGCTTGAGCTCAGCCGTCGGGGTCTTACTTGTTCCTATTACCCACTCTACTACCCTAAGTATTGAGTACTTTGGTGCGTTATGGTCCACCTGGTTCCTTACCACATTTCCTTCGTTATATATATATATATATATATATATATATATATATATACACACCCCTCTTTTATACTCTTTGCGTATGTCCCTCACTCTCCTTCTCTCGCCAGCTTCTCTTCCACCCATTCCTTTTCTTCCAACCCTTAGATTCGGTAGTTTGCTAACCTATTTTTGTTAAGCTCTGCTATCTATGTTCCTTTGACTAAAGTCTAATTTTCCCATCTTTCCAACATTAAGCTGCTGCACATTTTACAATGTATTTTGTCTTAATTCAGCCCCAAATCTCTAGTAATATTTTTATGTATTTAACTCTGCAGAAAAACATTTTTCTGATTATATTTATATATATATATATATATATACACTCACTTAGACACACACACACAAACACACACAAACACACACACACACGCACACACACACACACACACACACACACACACACACACACACACACACACACACACACGCGCGCGCGCGCGCGCGCGCACGCGCGCACGCGCACACACACACGTACATATATATATATATGCACCAGTACACCATGATAGTATTAGAAGGAACAATAATATAGATTGTTTTCAAACTTTTATAAGTTCTCAATTTCCTCTTTCCTAACTGAATTTAACGGGTAATGAGAAGGATGTTTTCTGTTTTCATTTTAATTGTATTTATTTTTATTTGTCGCTACATTTGTGTAGTGCAACAAACATTATTGATATACCTACAAAAAATCTAAAACGTTGATATTTTCACGGCTGTAATTGATATAAGATTTATATGAAATCTGCATTGAATCCGAAATCATTTTAAACGATTGTTTCAAATTACAGTACTGTGAAAGATATGCTTCACTGAACACGCCAGAATATTATCAAAATATGTCCAAACGTGTCTCCCATACTTGTCAGGAAAGTAGTAATTTGACTAATATCTTTTTCACTCATATTTAATTCTTTTCGGTTTTATATTGCTCTATGCATTAAATATGAGAGCACTAACTTAACGATTGAGTTAAATTCAATGTAAAAAAAAGAAATAAATGAGAAAACCTTGCCAACGTGAAATAGACATTTTAATTTTTTTTTTCACTTTAGCCATTGTGTAGTACATTACTTCGATTTTCTTACGTTCAATTTCTTTTCTTATTTCTATCTTATTTTGCACATGTCAATCATTGTCAGTTATCTTCTACACAAATATCGAATTCTTCTTGATATATTACAAATCTTTTCCCTTTATTTTTGTTGCCTAGCAACTCCAGCAAGATATGGCAAATTTGTTATTACGCGTGCCTGATTTGGCCGTACAAGGACCAATCCTCTGAAAAGCCATATCTTCTCTTTCCCTTGATTGTTCTCGATATCGAAATATTTTTAGGGAATAATATCAAATCTTGATATTTCCACACATTTCTTCATTTAAAAACATTAAAAAATGATTTTAAACATTTTATTTATATATTGAAATAAAATTTGCTTTAATAAATTTTTTTAAGCATGTTATTTCATCCTTATAGGATTATTGATTCATGTGGCATTTGTGTATCATGCAGACAGCATTTGCTGCTCACTCCTGTTGTTTCCTTATTTCTATATTGTGATTTATATACTTTTCGCCGTTATAATTGAATAGGTTAAAAAATTGCGCATTGACAGGAATTTTTTAAATAATGTCTACGATAAAATCTTAAAATATAAAATACATAGTAAGCAATATTTGAAATATATTATTCGCATTTAGAAATAGCGAGATATGTTTTTTTAAATTTCCATGGTGACCAAATGTTATGGAATGATATTTCTCCTCATTTCTTCTCAACCTCCACTCTATCCTCCATACTTACATCATTTTCCCCAAAAGACGCCTATACACACACACAACACACACACGCTCGCACACACGCTCGCACACACACACACACACACACACACACACACACACACACACACACACACACACACACACACACACACACACACACACACACATATATATATATATATATGGGCAGAAGATTCAGTAGATCCATAGAAAACTGGTGAGGGTACCAAAGTCACCACTCGATGCTGGCGCAGAGTGTATATAGTAAGAACAAAGTGGGGTGTTACATAAAAACTTTATTGATCAATTCTGGTTACAAATGTTTCACAAACAGCCGGCTGCATGTGATATTTTTTGGAGTCGATGTCTGAAGTTGGTGTTAGAGAAGTGCCGGCATTTTTATGATGTACATACTGATTCGAGGGCAGGGACAGTCTTTCCTGCGCATACACGTGAGTTGAGTGGAGCTAAGGTTGTGTTTGTGAGACATCTGGGGTCTGTGGTTTCGAATTTGCGATCAATGAATCCATCCTGAAGATCGCTTCACCTTAAAAACTGTTTTTCTGCTAGAAGAATTTCATCAAATAAATTCAACCACGACATGAAACCTTCTTCTGGCACTGATAAAATAAAGTACCGCTGATAAAACAAAGTTGACCCCAGCGGGACTTACACTAATAACATATAGAGATGCAATTTATTCCATCACCATAATGCTTCTATCAATAACATCTTAATAAGAAATAATGATTTCTAGCTTTCGAAAACTACCATTAAATTGTTTGAATGAATGTCACTAGATGACAGTTACATATATTTTTTATCAAGACCATTATAATTGTTTCTAACATAGACAGAAGGCCAGCAATTTTGTAGAGAGAGAAAAATCGATTACATTTTCACTAGTAATATATTTTATCGAGTCCTGCAGGAGGAAAGGTAAATTTGACCTCGTCAGGTTTTGAATTCAAAATGAAAAGAGCTGGAGCAAATACCACAAAGCATTCAACCAAAGTTCTAATAAGTCTACCAATCCATCGCCCTTTATCAAGACCATTATAATGAAATCCAATGTAGATTTTAATCACAGTAGATTTTAATCACAGAATATAATCGAATGAAATCAAACAAACCAAGGTACATAACACTCTAATATTTCCGCCAATGTTAGCAATAACTCTGATGATAAAAAAAAATTAAACTTTAATTTCGAGTGCTATAAAGGGATGGAAACCAAAGCAACCATATTCCCATTATCCTTATTGCCACTTATTATTCCTCTGAGCCTATCTCCCTGATCCAGATAATCCACTACATATTTGCACTAAATGTCTGCACCTAAAATCCGTGCATGCACCAATAACACACTTCTGCAACATCCTAATCAAGCTATTACAAATATGAAACTCAGCAAATGAAGATGATGGCATAATAGATTTTAAGAATGGATCGCCTCAGTTTCAATTTCTTTTAAGCAGGAAAATATTACATGTAGGTTTCATTCGGTGCAGTGTATTCGGTTTGCTGATTGAATCACTAAATGAACCGTAGTAATTAATCAGCCAGACATAGCAAGTACATTTAAAATTCATTGGTAATGAAGTAGCTGGGAGTGAAACTGGAACACGCGTGAGAAATAAGCTGATTCATCACATTTTCTAATTACAAGTGTAGTTCAATGTATAGAAAGTCTAATGCAACGGATTAAATGTCTTAGTTTATGAAGTTTCGTTTCTCAATGATCTGAGTTCGAATTCTGCCTCTGTAATAAAATTATAAATTCATCTAAAACAGCTAATAGCTTCAATAAATTTACTACAATTGAAAACAAATATCATGAATCGTAAATTACGTAGTACTATATCCCATCAAAAACAGTTGTCAAACTGCCGTAGCGATTCCTTTATCATGTGCGAATGTAGTAAACATGGAACTAATTCAAACATTAGGTCATTGAAAGGAAAATATGTCATCAGTTCCTACCATCAGGCATAGCCAGTGATAAGAGGTTCACTTCACTACCACATGGTTCGGAGTTCAATCCCAATGCGTTACATTATCTACTCTGCCTTCGGTTATGCCTTGTGAATGAAATTTGGTAAACAGAAACTACAGATAGTAAACGCTTTCATCACGTCTCTTGTATATATATTGTTCTCTATCTATATTATGGTGATTTCCAAATAGATTTGACAGTAAGATTTAACATGTTGGAGATGTTATGAATATGATATATTTATATATAAATAGGATCAACATTGCTTCAGTAGAGATTGCTTTAGTTTAGACGTGCCAATTTAAATTGATGCTAAAAATGTATGTAGCAATAGCTTCTGGTTAATATAGTTTCCTTGAACTTCAATACAACGAACATTACGGAACTTGCTGAAGTATGGAATTTCAAAATTAATATCTGAGAAAAATAAGCCCATATATGTTTAGGAAAATTGATAGCATTAGATAAGTAGATATATACGTTTATAATAGAATGACTACTATGCATTGTATTGAAGAGTTCACGAATGAATTAAAACAACAAAGCATATTACACATAAAAGTGAGCCAACAAGGGATCGTCTACATGCTAAAAATAAAACAAATCTCCTTTAAAGTGCACCCTCTCGACTTAAATAAGTTATGGCATATTAAATAATACAATCTTAGGCATATCCCTAAAAGCACGGGTTTGTTACGGTTGGAACACATTTGGTGAAAAGTAACCTCAATCAGTGGTAGATTTGTGTTAAGAAAACATCTTGGACAGAAAGAAATCATTGACATATTTAAATTTGTTAATATCAGTAATGATTTATAGAGACACTGATAGAAATTGAAGCCATCTTTTGAAGATAACCTCAAAGAAGATAAAAGGATAAGATAAAAGAAATCAAATAAAGTGATTGTGTTGTGTTGATTAATTTCATTCTTATGATCTGAGTTGTTTCAGAACTTATGCTATAACTGCACCCTTTATTCATTAATTTGAAAATAAAATATCTGAATTTCGTAGAGAAAAGAAATCCTTTATTGTAATAAGTCATTTTTAATGTCTTAATCAAATGGTAAAGGGCATCATCTTTGACTTTTTCAGAAACTCTGTAACTTGTGTAGAAATGAAGGAAGATACCAAGATTTGTAAGCTGTTGCTATGCAATATATCGATCATAGTAAGTAGACCAGCAGTATATCAGCAACTGTGGGTGGGCCTGTCAACAAATAAAGAAATCATTAAATGTGTTGTTGTTGAAACCAGGTCCTTATTGAATCTGATCGAATACCTTCACGGCAGAACCATTTCAGTCTGTATTGAATTTAAATGTAATATCTTTACTCTATCAAAATCAACAGTGAGAAACAAAATATATAACAATACTACACTATCAGCTTTTAAACATAACACTATTATCCTTCCTCGTGTTATAAATAATAATATTATCCTTCCTCACCATGGATTACTATAGGGGGTAGAATAGTCTGCATATTCCCCGCAGCATCGTTTCACAAAATAAACCGTCAAAATTTGAGCAAATAACACCAAACAATTATCCTTTGATCATTTCCAGGATGTGACTTTTTTAAGGGTCTCCAAAATGGGTCGGAGAAAACCATTCTGAGGCAAGATACCTGGACACTTAATGCTAACAACAGAATGAACTCAATTAGCGGCAACCAAGAACAAGTTGGTGGTATTAAACAATGTGGAAAGAAGGGCTGGTTTAAGTGTGATTTGGCTACTATATCTAGAACGAAATGGATATCGTAGAGGCATCCTCGTTGTAATTGATGATTATTTGTCATATATCTAAAGTAACCTCCCTGTTCAATAGTTTTCTGTAACATTTGAAAGAGAAAATTATGTTACAAACGATAGAATGTATAATCTTCTTATCACAATTGGTTTAGTTTACAAAATCCAATATGATGAAAACTTACTAAAAAAACAAGAACTCCCATCACCTGATCTCGGAATTATTACTTCCGTATTTCATGAAATTTTAACAGCGTTATTTGCCCTACCATAGACTGTTAGATACCAGTATATATATATATATATATATATATATATATATATATATATATATATATATATATATACATACATACATACACATACACACACACATATATATATATATGTGTGTGTGAGTGTGTTTGTTTGTGTGTGAGTGTGTGTGTGTGTGTGTGTGTGTGTGTGTGTGTGTGTGTGTGTGTGTGTGTGTGTGTCGGTGTGTGTGTGTGTGTGTGTGTGTGTGTGTTCATGTCTGTGTGTATACAAACGTAAAATACAAGCAGTTATTTGTATCTACGAAAGATCACAGGACTTATTTTCATATATTTATACAAGTCAAATTCTTTTATTTACCTAACAACCCGTAAGAGCATGTTGTATAGACAGAAATTTATATTATATATATATGTGTATGTGTGTGTGTGTATGTATGTATGTATGTGTCAATAAGTGATTTTTTCTTTTTTTGCGCGGGTCATAGAAATAATCGGGCTGGATGCCCGATCGCGCAGTTAAACCACTGGGAGTGAAGAACCCCTAGCCCTTGTCAGGAGAAGGCATCTCAGGAAACTGGGTTAACTCCGACATAAAACCTGCGGCTCAGTAGTTACCGATGATGTTGATCCTTTCTTCTTTTCGGGTTATAGCTACTGTCGCCCAGAGAGTGGGATTAGCTCAGTGCACGGTCTTTCCTCACTTTAAAAATATTCGTCACGCACAGGCATTGCACGATTGCATTAATTAATAATTATTAATAGTGTATTATTATTATTATTATTTGCATTTATCTTGCTTTATGTTCATACGAGTTATCACCAAGTCACAACCAGTGACCTCAAGAGACAACAAGGTCCGCCATGTTCAAGAAAGAACATACATATTCACACATGCATCCTTAGTGTTTAGACTTGTGATGTACTTATATTGACAGGATCTTCCTTAGTATATGGGCAGTTCCCATTAGTACTATCTTTTGTATTTCTCCTATACGCGGGTTTCCTGGGATTTGCGATAAGTAGTCGTTAGACCCCTTAGGTATCATTCCCAGAGCGCCTACAACCACTGTTATTGTTTTAGTTCTCAATTTCCACATTTTTCCAATTTCTATCTCCAGGTCCTTATACTTGCTCAATTTTTCAAATGTTTTTATAGATACATTCTTGTCTATTGGAACAGACATATCAATTAGCAGGCATACCCTCCTTTGAAAGTCCTTCAATATTATATCAAGTCTATTTGCATCTATTTTTCGGTCTGTTTGGATGCTAAAGTTCCACAAGATTGAGATGTGATCTTTTTCAAGTATGGGAGGTGGTTGATGCTCCCACCAATTCTTTTGATGGGGCAGGTCAAAATGCTTACACATTATCCAATGTATGTATTGTGCAGCTCTGTCATGCCTGTTTAGGTATTCGGTTGGAGCTATAGGACTGCACATTGAAATTATATGGTCAATGGTCTCTGGTTGTTTTTTGCATACACGGCATAATGGGCTGCACCCATTTCTTATTATGTTGGCTTGGTAATTTTTTGTTGGCAGACACTGATCTTGTGCTGATATAATCAGTCCTTCAGTCTCCGATTTCAGTCTAGAGGATGCCAACCACTGATGGGTTAAAGTTTTGTCAACATCAGGATTGTTAGCTCGCTCTGGGTATTTTCCATACAGAGGCTTTTCTTGCCATTTCTTAGCCAGTTTCTGTAGCAGTTCTTTCTTTGCAGTTACTTTTACCTGCTTTGCTTTTTCTGTGTTTTCCATTTCAGCAGTAAATGGGACTTCTGAAATTTGTAGTCCATTACTGTATCTTTGTGCATCTTTTGTAATGGAATATGATCTTTTGGTGCTTTCGTGTTTCAAAACGAGTTTTATCATCCAATCATGTGATTCCCTTAGATATGTGGATAATCCAATTGTTGCAGTTTTCAACGCAATGTCTAACTGGATTAACCCGCGTCCTCCTTCTTTCCTAGGGAGATATATTCTATCTATGTCTGCCTTAGGGTGATGCATTCCGTGCATGGTTAAGAATTTTCGGATTTTTGTATCGAGCCTACGGATCTCTGTGCTTGACCAGTTGATGACATTGTAACTGTAGGTTACTACTGGTATGGCAAGTGTGTTTATGGCATCGATCCTATTCCTTGCATTCAATTCCGTTCTTAAGATTGCTCTGACTCTGCGGTAACATTCCTTCCTTATCCTTTCCCTCATTGTCGAGTGCTTGATTCCGTCTCCTTCACAAACACCTAGATATTTGTAAGTTTTTTCTTGATCAAGCTCTCTTATCACGTTCCCCCGATCAAGATTAATGTCTGAACTCTTCAGCAGCTTTCCTCTGGTGAACGTTGCTTTGGCGCATTTATCCAGTCCAAACTCCATTTTAATGTCATCACTGAACTGCTTCACAGTGGATAATAGCCCTTGCAATTGTTCATCATTTTTTGCAAATAGTTTCAGGTCATCCATGTAGAACAGGTGATTAATGGTTTTGTCATAGACTCTATATTCATGTTTTGTTTCATTGAGCATTTTACTTAATGGTATAAGTGCGATGCAGAATAAAAGCGGTGATAAAGAGTCACCCTGAAAAATTCCACAATTAATATTAACTTCTCCAGCTTCCATTGATTTTGTTTCACTATTCAAAAGGAGTGTCGTTCTCCATGTCCTCATACTGAATGACAAAAACCTCCTGACAACGGGGGATATTTTGAAAATCTCTAAACATTTTTCAATCCAACTGTGTGGCAAACTATCGAATGCTTTTTTATAATCTATCCAAGCAATCGATAGATTTTTGTGTCTATTATCACAATCTTCCAGTATCATTTTGTTAACCAGAAGCTGATCCTTACAGCCATATGAGCCTCGCTTACACCCTTTCTGCTCAATGGGAAATAGGTCATTTGTTATCAGGTGGTCATATGTGTATTCAGTTAGGACTGATGTTAAAATTTTATACATTGTGGTCAAGCAGGTTATCGGTCTGTAATTTTTGGGATTGTTTGTCTCATCATTCTTCGGTAGCAGGAATGTAATGCCGTTAACTAGCCATGATGGTATCTTTTCTGGCTCCTTAACTATTTCATTGTAAAGTTGGGCTAACAGCTCATGAGACTCTGTGATGGCATTTATCCAAAAGTTTTGTATTTTGTCTTTTCCTGGGGATTTCCATTTGCTGGTTTTTCTTAGAGCCAAGCGCAGCTGTTCAACTGTTATATTTTCCCATGTTTGTTCTTCAAGGTGAGCTGTTTCTTTCATTTGTCTGTCTATCCATGGGGCATGTATGTTATGAACTTTTTCTTCGGCCCAGATTTTTTCCCAGAATTCTTGCACTTCCTCCTTGGGTGGTATTGATTTAGCAGTTATTGTTGACTTACCAATTTTTCTGTAGAAGTTTCTTTGGTTGTTTTTGAACATATTATTGTCCTTATAGAATCTAGATCGTTTTTCAAAGCGCCTTATACGAGCAGCTTTGGCCGACACTTTTTGCTTGATTGTTTCTATCAGCATGTCTATGTCACATGTTGATCTTATACTGTACTTTTTTTTCAATTTTCTAAGTTTAGTTTGTTTAACATGTTCACCTACTTTATAGTTTGTTAAAATTTCTATGTCAGATCGGAGAAGGTTTATTTGGCGATTGATGTTATCTTGCCAAGTAGATTTCTTGTGGGAATTCCTTTGTTTTTTCATCTTCACTCCACATAAGTGAGTGGTGACTTTAGCCGATGCATAATAGAGATGATTTAAGTCAGTAATGTTTAGTTTGTTTGTGATGATAATGTTTTTGAGAATTATGTTAGTCTTGTGTATTATCTTTTGGTTCTGTTTGGAGTTCTGGATCTTAGGGAGGGTGTCTCGTTGCCCCATGTCAGATTCTTTCATTTTCATCCATTCGATCATAATTTCATCCTTCAAGTTGGCAAGTTCATTCTCATTCATTTCTTTATCATTTACGATCTCATTATTTTTATTTTCATTTGGAGTTTCATCCTGAGCATGCACTCCCTCCACTTTTTAATTTGTTCTGTTGCCAGTGATTCCGCCCCAACCCTGGGATTCGAAGTGTTACAGTTTACCTCGTTTTCACTGACACATGCTTCATTTTCCCTTCGCTGACTTTGTGCTACTAGCTTGATCTGATCAATTTCTATATCAGTTAGTAACTTTTTTCTTACAATATTTCTTCGTATAATGGCTAGTTTGTTACTGTCAATATAGCCTCTGTTTTCGGGATGTTTCTTTTTCCAGTTGATATATGTTTGTTCTGTATTCGATGTATTTGATGGGTAGTACATGGCAGTGTAGAAAGCCTCAAGAACTTCTTTATTATCTTCCCTTGACCATTTTTCTCTCTTTTTCTTTGGATTTCTTGGTGGTGAGCATGGAGGGCCAACAGTAGGAGTATTCCGGTTATGGGAGGTCTCCAGCTCCGAAGTGATGGGAAGGTTTGAACCATTAGCTGATTTTTCGACCCCAGTCTGGTTCCTCTCTGAGGGACGCGGCCCTTTTTTACCCGGGTGACGGCCGATCCGGTATGAGATTTTATCATTAGACATTTACTTTATTTTGTCGCGTTTTATCCTTATCCGCCAAGGGGTAATCATTTCGTGTTACCACTTCTAGAACGAGTGTCAACCAAGACTATTCCCCGCCGGCCGCCATCCCGGTATTTCTTGGTCACGGGGTTTTCTTTTTGTTGTTTTTTTTTAAATTTTTATTATCATGTGAGTGGTTCCTTAATGTGAGCATTGCGTGGCTTAAGAATGAAATTATTAATAATTGTCTCCACTCCAGGCACAAGGCCAGCAATCACCCAGTGCATTACAATAATATAATATACTTTTTGTTGTAGTTGGCTGTTATTGTTGTTGGCTATGTCGGTGGTGGTGCCGGGGCTTTTTATATTGTTGGTGAGGAAGGGGTGAGCCAGCAGTCCCATAATTGTTGATGTAGACGTTTGGCCGGTGGCAAGGTCACCAAGTCAATCTATTTATATCTTTTGCTAGCCTCTCTCTTGTCTAGTGATACCGCCACCTTCCCTTTTCTCTCTCAAGTTAACAGGGGAATAGTGTCAGTAGCATTGAATGAGTGGTGGCGGCGATGATGGATGTGGTGGGGTGGTGGCAGCGGTGGTGTTGTGGTTACTGATATAGTATCTATGAGTTTGTGTTCGTATGTTTAATATATATTTTTATTATATTTTGTGTTGACATATTCCCGTAAAATTTGAATTAAACATTTTTTAAAATTTGAGACAATAATAATAGTAATTATTATTATGATGCTGGTGAAATTGCCGTTATCTGGCTGTTATATTTAGTGTGATGGGATAGGTAGTGTATCAAGTTTCTGGTGTTGGTGAAATTGAAATTGCTGCTGTTCTATATAGTGTAGACAGAGGGTGTTTTGTTCCATTTATAACCATTTTCTTTTTTTGAATATAAAATATATAATACAAAATTGAATATTTGAGCGATACAACAATATAATATGGATCCGAAACTTTATGGGACCTCATTCGGTGCCTTTATGCAACATTTGTGCTAAGAATTGTTCTTTCACAATTGATTTAAATATGTTAAAAATCAAAAAACTTACGGGAGCAATTTCGTGACGTTCTACCACCTCGTGCGTCTTCTTCCCTTATTATTATTATTATTATTATTATTATTGTTATTGTTATTCCTTGAATCTCAGTCCTTGAATCTCAGATATTATTATTATTATTATTATTATTATTATTATTATTATTATTATTATTATTATTATTATTATTATTATTATTATTATTATTATTATTATTATTATTATTATTATTATTATTGTTGTTATTCCTTGAATCTCAGTCATTGATGTTGGTTAACTGGAAAGTCCGTTGGATTGAATATCAAGCCACTACATGCAGCCTCAGATATTCAGGACGTATCGGAGGGTTCTTCTTCTTATTATTATTATTGTTACTATTATTATTACTTTTTTTTCCCCCAATTCAATGATGTCCCAGAACAATATAAAAGAGATAATGGCAATTTAGGTTCTGGAACAAAAAAGATAATTGGCAATAAGGGCAGGGACCCCAAGTTATCACAGCCTGGGCGCACTCGTCATCGTGCCATTGTAATAGAGCCAAACAAGGCATTTAGTCTTGGCTGCTGGAACGTACGGACGCTGCTTGACAGGGATTCCTTGGAGCGTCCTGAACGAAGGACCGCTCTTGTTGCAAAGGAGCTTCGACGTTACGATCTTGACATCGTGGCTTTATCTGAGACGAGGTTAGCTGAAGATGGTCATCTTACAGAATTTTGTGGAGAATATACATTCTTCTGGAAAGGAAGAGATGAAGGAACCAGAAGAGAGTCTGGGTAGCATTTGCTGTTAAGACCGTTCTTGTGAATAAATTAGAAGAATTCCCAGTAGGGATTAGTGAGCGTCTTATGTCCATGAGAATTCCGCTGTACAAAGGAAGATATGCGACCCTGGTGAGTGTGTATGCTCCAACTATGAATTCTGTCGATGAAGAAAAAGTGTCCTTTTACCATGCCTTGAAAGGTGTTTTAAGAAATATCCCTCAGGCAGACAAAGTCATCGTGCTTGGTGACTTTAATGCTAGAGTGGGTAGGGATTTTAACACATGGAATGTAATCGGAAGGCATGGGGTGGGAAAGTGCAACAGCAATGGTATGCTCCTGCTGCAGATGTGTGAGGAGCTAGATCTGTGTGTTTCCAACACCAAGTTCCAACAAAAGAACAAATTCAAGACCACATGGATGCATTCTGCATCTAAGGAATGGCATCTTTTGGACTACGTCCTAGTCAGGATGCGTAACAGACAGGATGTGAAGTGTGTTCGTGCTCTTGGTGGAGCTGAGTGCTGGACGGACCACCGCCTGGTACGCGCAAAAGTGAAACTAATCACTAAACGTAAAATCTGGGCTCCTGGTGTTGCCTGCCCAAAAGATTGAATGCTGCTCGTCTTAAGGATAAAAATGTGAAGAGGACATTGCAAGAAGAGATGCAGGCTGCAGATCTTGGTGAGGAATGGCCGACCCTTAAAAAGTCGGTTTATGATGTAGGCAGGCGTGTTCTGGGATTGGTGCAGAGAAAACATCAGGACTGGTTTAATGAGAATGATGTACATATAGAAGACTTGTTGGCTGATAAGAGGCGTGCTCTGTCCGCTACTTGACGGCAAAACCACAGGAGAGGAATACGTTGCATGAGGAACTCAAGGATGTAAAATCACGTGTTAGGTGGAGTCTTTCTCAGATGAAGGATCAGTGGTGGAGTGGGAAGGCTGATGAGATACAAACTGCGTCAGATTCCAATAACACAAAACAGTTGTACAGTCTCTTGCGTGAAGTTTATGGACCGTCTTCTTCTCTGGTGACACCGCTTCGCAGCAAGGATGGCAAAGAACTTCTTCGTGACTCACAAGGAATTCTACGAAGGTGGCGAGAGCACTTTGATGATATTTTGAGTCAGCCGTCTGTCGTCAATGAAGATTTCCTCAATCTCATTCCAGAAAGTCCTGTGAAAGTAGCTCTCGCAGAACCTCCGATGCTTGTGGAAGTTGCAGTGGCTATCTCAAAGCTGAACAGTGGAAGGTCTCCAGGTATGGATGGCATACACGCTGAGCTCCTACAATATGGTGGTGAGAGATTCCTGCAACATCTTCACTCTTTGTTTGGCAGGATATGGGCTAATGAATCCGTACCTGAGGACTGGAGAGATGTAGTAATGGTGGTCTTGTACAAGGGAAAGGGTTACAAGAATGATTGTGGGAACTACAGAGGTATATGATTGCTTTCTGTCGTAGGGATGTTTTATGTAGGGTGCTTCTGGACCGTCTGCTGACACACATTGCAGATTATGTTCTTCCTGAAAGTCAATCTGGTTTTCGTGCTGGACGCAGCACTACTGATATGATCTCCTCAGCTAGACAGCTCCAGAAGAAGTGCATGGAACAAGGTTTGTATCTGAATCAGGGTTTTGTCGATCTGTCAAAAGCTTTCGATGCTGTTAACAGAAATGCATTATGGAAGGTTCTCCAGAAACTTGGTTGCCCTGATAAGTTCCTTGCTTTAGTTAGGTCTTTCCATGACGATATGAAGGCTTGGGTTAATGTCGGAGGTAACATGTCGGAGCCTATCTCATTAAAAAATGGAGTGAAACAGGGGGATATTCCAGCACCGACCCTGTTTGCCATATACTTTGCAATGGTTTTCTGTATTGCATTCAGCAATTGCGAGCATGGTGTTTACATCCGATATCGAACCTCAGGCAGCATATTTAACATCAAGCGCTTTGCTGCAAAGACAAAAGTATTTACATCAATCATCAGATACCTCTTGTATGCAGATGATTGCGATCTTGTAGCGCACACAGAGAGTGATATCCAGCACATTTTGAATGCATTTTCTGACGCTTGCACTGCCCTAGGTCTGACTGTCAGTCTCAAGAAAACCGTCGTCATGTACCAACCTGCCACTGGTAGGCAGTACAGTGAACCAAATATCTATGTGTATGGTAAACGACTTGGAGTAGTTGATCAGTTTGTCTACCTGGGAAGCACTGTCAATCGATACAGCAACCTTGATAGTAAAATCTCACTTAGGATTAGGAAAGCAAGTGATGCTTTCGGAAAGCTAGAAAGGCGACTCTGGGGTCGGCGAGACATATGCAAGAAGACAAAGGTAAAGGTGTACAAGGCATGTGTGCGCTCTTCTCTTCTTTATGCCTTCGAGACCTGGGTCACATATCGACACCACCTTAAGCAATTGGAGCGTTTCCATCAGATGTGTCTCAGACGGATCCATGGCGTTCACTGGAGAGACCACATCAGTGATGTCGAGATTTTGGAAAGCTCTTTGCGTGACAGTATAGAAGCTCTTGTGGTTAAGTAACGACTCCGTTGGAGTGGTCACCTTGCCAGGATGTAGAATTCTAGAATACCAAAACAACTCTTTTATGGAGAGTTAGTTAAAGGAAAACGACCGCCACATAAACCAAAAATGTGGTATAAGGATTCCTTGAAAGCCCCTTTGAAAGACGCTAACATCTTTGCTGATACATGGCAAAATATTGCTGCTGATCGTAATAAATGGAGAAAGACTGTATATGAGGGAAAAGTTGCCTTTGAGGCACCTCGAATCGCATACGAGAAAATAAAGCGGGATGTGAGGAAGGTCATTGCTGTTGCACTTCCAGACGGCGAGGGACCTCCTATGTTGCTGACATGCAGCGTCTGTGCGAGACTCTGCCTAAGCAAAGCTGGACTCGAAAGTCATCTTCGCAGTCATAAAGTAAGACCAGTGGTTGACTACCAGGCTGCTGTTGGAGATGCTACTCATCATGCTTGCCAAGCATGTGGTAGAGAATGTAAATCAGCAGGAGGGCTCAAACGACATGCAAAAGTACATGAACTCCAACCACAGCCGGCTATTCCCAGTGAATGTTTTGGTTGCCGTCTCTGTGCAAGACATTTTAGATCATTGGCTGGGCTAAAAAGCCACATTCGATCGCAGCGCTGTTAGTTGCTATCGTGTGTGTGTGTGTATATATATGTTTATGTGTGCGCGTGTGTGTGTATATATATATGTATATTATTATTGTTGTTGCCGTCATTATTATTATTTTTGTTATTATTATTATTATTGTTATTAATATGTATATATATATATATATATATATATATATATATATATATATATATATATATATATATATATATATATACATATATATATATATATATTTTTCTCGTGCAATGGCCATACTTCATAACGAGGGGGAAGCCATCATGTATGTATGTATATATGTGTGTGTATATATATATATACACACATATATGCGCTGGGATATAGAAATAGTCGGGCTGGACACTCGATCGCGCGGTTAAACCATTGGGAGTGAAGGACCCCTAGTTTTTGTCAGGGCATTCTTCTAGGAGAAGGCAACTCAGGAAAATGGGATAACTCCGATATAAAACCTGCGGCTCAGTAGTTACCGATGATGTAGTTGATCTCTTCTTCTTTTCGGGTTATAGCTACTGTCGCTCAGAGAGTGGGATTGGCTCAGTGCACAGTCTTTCCTCACTTTAAAAAATATCTTCACACACAGGCATTGCACGATAGAATTAATTAATAATTATTAATAATGGCATATCGTGCAAGGACCATACTCGATAACGAGGGGACAGCCATCATATATATATATATATATATATATATATATATATATATAAATAAATATTACAAATATTAGAATGTATATATATATATAAATATGCAAGTACATGTGTGTGATATATTTGTCTCTATGTGAGTGCATGCCTCCATGAAGTATAATAATACTTAGGTGTTATTATAGCTCTAATATGTATAAGTTTTAATAAAATGGGGGAAACATATTTCCGATGAAATATATTACATAACTTTTGCAATTTCAGTAAAAAATTGCTATAAATTGCTTAGATTTCATAACTGGCATTATGATGTCATTTCTGTAATCGTTGTTTACGATATTGTTGTTTACGATATTGTTGTTACTATTGCTATTGTTGCCGTTGTTTTTGTTGAGGTTGTTGTTTTTGTTAGTTTTCTATTAGTTGTGCTGCCGTTCCTTCAGGGCAGATAATGACGTCATCGGTAAATCCAATCGCAATCACATACCCTTCCTCTCTTCACCCGTTTATTCCATTCGTTATTCTACTTTCCCACACTACCCTAACCAATTCTCAAATTATCACCACTATCAAATACACATCTGAACAGCGGAAAATATTCATAGCCTTCTTAAAGCTAATTCAGCTTTTATATTATATAGCCGTAAAAACGAATAAAAAAAAAAAAAAAAAAAATTTAAATAAAACAAAATCCGATGTAAAATATCGCTGAGCAACACATCAACAAAAATAGAAAATGGAAGGGAAATGGTGTTAAGGCGATTTACAAGAAAAATCTGCAAATGTCAGCAATAATGTACTTCCTCTCGCTGCTTCGTCAAGCGATTGATCTCTGGACCGACGTGTCACCAAAATCAAGCCACGTTCCTCATCGCATTCAATTTGTTTCTAGCAGTTAATATCAAAGATTGACTTGAATTAAATCAACATTCCTCTCTTAATATCACTTCCATTATAAGTGATTACTTCACATGCAACACCACATCAACTTCTCTCCCCATCTTGCTTTCCCTCTCTCCCTCTCTTGCTTTCCCTCCTTCGCTTGCTTTCTATCCTTCCCTTGCTCTCTCTCCCTCTCATGCTCTTTCTCCCACTCATGCTCTCTCTCCCCCTCTTGCTCTCTCTCTCTCCCTCTCTTTCTTTCTCCCCTTCTCTTGCTCTCTATTCTTCTCTTGCTCTCTCTCTCTCTCCCTCCCATGCTCTCTCTCCCCATCTTGCTCTCTCTCTCTCCCTCTCTTGCTTTCTCTCCTTCTCTTGCTCCTCTATTCTTCCCTTGCGCTCTCTCTCCCTCTTATGCTCTCTCTCGCGCTCATGCCCTCTCTCGCTTTCATGCTTTCTCTCCCTCTATTCCTCTCTCTCCTTCTCCTGCTGTCTCTCCTTCTCTTGCTTTCTTTCCTTCCCTTGTTCTCTCTCTCTCCCTCTCATGATCTCTCTCCTTCACTTACTCTCTCTCCTTCTCTTGCTCTCTATCTCCCTTTCTCTCCCCTCATTCTCCATTTCTCTATATATTCTCTCCCCCCCCTATCTTTCTTCCCTCACTCCGATCTTTCACTCACACTTCTTTATCTATGCCTCTTTCTCTCTCACTCACCCCTTCCTTCTCTGTGCCTCTTTCTCTGCATCTCCCTCTACCCCCTCTCTCTCTCTCTCACTCTTTCTCTGTAACTCTCTCGTTCCCCCATCTCTCACTCACACTTCTTTCTCTGCGCCCCTTTCTCTGCATCTCTCTCTTCCCCCTCTCTCTCTTCCCCTCTCTCTCACTCACCCCCCTTCTTTCTCTATGCCTCTTTCTAGGTATCTCTCTCCCGATCTGTCTTTCCCCCTCCTTCTATGCCCCATTCTCTCTATTCTTCTCTTCCCCCTCTCTCTGTTTCCATTATCTTTCATGTATTTCACCCTCGGAATGTTCAGACTTTCAACTTTCAATTATTCACCTTTTCTAATTCTAACAATTGTCTCTTCTCTTTATGTTTCCGTTCCTGTCGTTATCATTCTCACTCTATCCATCCATCCACTTCCGTCTCAGCCTGTCTCTTCTTTTCTTTCGTCTCTCTCTCTCTCTCTCTCTCTCTCTCTCTCTCTCTCTCTCTCTCTCTCTCTCTCTCTCTCTCCCTCTCTCACAGACTCATTCTCTTTATATATATATATATGTATTCAATATAGAAATGGTTTCTACAGGACTAGAACTGTTTCAGTCGAAGGAAATCATCAGGTAAAGGCTTTCCTGATCCTTTCCTTCGAATGAAACAGTTCTAGTCCTGTAGAAGCCATTTTTATATTAAATATTTATACTCTGCTATGTATTGAGTACCTTATTTAGTGTGGTTACTCCCAATTGAATCCGGGATACACACACACACACACACACACACACACACACACACACACACACACACACACACACACACACACACACACACACACACACACACACACACACACACACACATATATATATATATGAATGTATGTGTACTATATTTGGCAATATACCGTATGGTAATTAAAAACATTTATATATATATATACACACACACACTCATCCCCACTCCCCACACACATGATTTCCAATATAATATAGTACTTGTTCTTGGTGTTGGTCGAGTCAGGATATATAGAAAATGTTTTTCAAATTTTTGTTTAAACTTAAATCTTACCATTTTTTTCCAGACACATCGACTAACAAACATGCTCATAGAATACTTGTTACACATTCATACACACACATCCTGAGAGGGTCGCACCTACACACACAACCACAAATAAGCATTCACAAATACCTAATACTTATATATGAGTTCATACACACATACTAATGTACAACTACATTATGCGTGTATATGAATTTATAACAAAATCATGTACACACAAAGTACCACACATTCACAAAAGCACAGACTGACAAACAATCAAGCACATAAAGATGTTAAGGAAAACGATAAGTGGCTGAGAGTGGAACGGAGAGAGAAAGGGTGTATTGAAGAGAATAACAGAGAGATAGACTAAAGGAAGACAGAAGGAGAAAAATGAACAGGTTAGAAAAAAATATAAATATTCCATTTATTGATCAAACATTCTGAACTATTACCACTTCCGGTCCATTAAAACCTTCAGTGTTCCTGCATCTGATTTCTAGAATGTTCCCTGTATACACTAGGGGTGGCTAGGGCTAGATCCCTGCACCAAATTTCGTTTTGATTGATTGATAAATGACGATGTTGTCTCAAAGAATCAAACTTTCACTCTCATTATACAGTTATATTCGATCGAGAAAAGAAACTACAGGGCTGCGTATTGTACACACACACACACACACACACACACACACACACACACACACACACACACACCACACACACACACACACACACACACACACACATATATATATAGATATATATAAGTTTATCCCGGGTTCAATCAGGGGGTAAGCACAGTACGGTACTCAATACATAGTAGAGTATAAATATTTAATATACAAATGGCTTCTACAGGACTATATATATATATATATATATATATTTTAACTTTAATTATGTCTCATATAAAATAATACAACTGGCTTTCCACAAAATACATATAGTTAGCACCCCAAACACTTAAATTAGGTTTATACTAACGTATAACCTAATGTTTGTTGAGTGAGATGGTTACCAGTCGGAGTTTAGCTTAAAGCTATCTCTGTTATTGTATTAAATATTTTACTCTTGATTTGGCCAGAGACTTTTATTTCCAGGTACCTTATAAACATGACTTTCCGTATTTATTACTGTTATGAGATATTGTTTGTTTTTTTGGGTATCACTTCTCTGTTTTTAGCCTAAGAAAATATCTATATGCGTGTGTAAATACTTACATGCATACATTTATTTTTTTAAATTAATTGAGTTCTTAACACGCGGAATTAATAATGGTTTTGAAATAACTAATTAACCCGCGTGTATTAAATATTTTACTCTTAATTTGGCCAGAGATTTACATTCCCAAATGCCTTTTAAAGCGTAACTTTCCGTATTTATTACAGTTATGAGATGTGGTTTATTATTTAGGTATCACTTTCTCTGTTTTTAGCCTAAGAAAATATCTATATGCGTGTGTAATTAATACACGCATACATTTATTTAAAAAAAATTAATTGAGTTCTTAACACGCAGGATTGATAATGTTTTTGAAAAAACTAATTAACCCACGTGTATATTATTTTACTTTTCTCGTGACTCGTGGTTGTCTCCCTTTTCCGCTTCGTGACGCTATGATACTTCCTCAGTCAAACGACTGCTGGAATTTCAAATTTGGCGGTCATTCGATGCGTGAAGAGACAACTTAGCGGACACGAAAATTAACTGCGGTAAGAAATGTTTTCTTATATCAAAGTTTAATGGGCTTCCACTGACGATTTATAAGTGCCCACCTAAATATATTCTTACATGAAAATATGTTAGGCTTCTACATAAACTGGAAACATTCTCCCAACTTGTAGAAAACTTATAATGAAACAATTGTTTGGAAAGAGAGATATATTTTAATTTTAATTATGTCTCATATAAAATAATACAACTGGCTTTCCACAAAATACATATAGTTAGCACCCCAAACACTTAAATTAGGTTTATACTAACGTATAACCTAATGTTTGTTGAGTGAGATGGTTACCAGTCGGAGTTTAGCTTAAAGCTATCTCTGTTATTGTATTAAATATATATATATATATATATATATATATATATATATATATATATATATATATATATATATATATATATATATATATATATAGAGAGAGAGAGAGAGAGAGAATTAGTACATCTACCAACATATGTGTACAGGTGTACACTCATGCTAGCAAATATATAAGTTATGTCTTAGTACCGATGTGGTTCTATGCAGGGGGTGCAGAACAATTATATGAAAGACGTAAAATAAGAAAATTTTAAAATTTTAAAACCAACTTACTTACTAAAATTTTCACTCCAACTAATTAGTTTCTGTAATGGGATAAATATAGTTACATAATATAACTATAGAGAATTCATTAAGTCATCAGGGAGTCTATTCTCAGCTAAGTTCCCAGGCAATCCGCGGACACTAGGAACCCATATAAAAATAATAATAATAATAATAATTCAGTGGATGAAATAAAGCTAGCGAGGACTAAATTCGGAGCACTGAAAAAAATTTCACTGCCTCTGGTCAGTGGCAGATTCTAAAGAATCAATCACGTGACACCGAGGTTAATCAGTTAGGAGCGGGGTGGTATTATGACAAGAGCCTACTACTACCATGAAACAGCAGTAAATTTTGGCAAGTTTTCTCAACAAAAAATTTGGAGATAAATATAGAGAATTAGTACATCTACCAACATATATGTACAGATGTACACTCATGCTAGCAAATATATAAGTTATGTCTTAGTACCGATGTGGTTCTATGCAGGGGGGTGCAGAACAATTATATGAAAGACGTAAAATAAGAAAATTTAAAAATTTAAAAATCAACTTACGTACTAAAATTTTCACTCCAACTATTTAGTTTCTGTAATGGGATAAATATAGTTAATTTTACGTCTTTCATATATATATATATATATATATATATATCATTTCAGCGAGATCGGATTTCGGCTGTGGTAGAAAACAAAGCGAAATGTAATATCCGAGTTATGCTGGCAAGCGCTCCATGGACCAAATAAAGAGCAGAGCAATAAAGATAAGTTATAAAGGCTAAACAAACTGAGATGGCGGTCAAAAAGCCATTAACCACCTATGCCAACAAGACGAGGCAAGCCAAACAGGTCAAACAAAATAATTGAATATTTATATATATATATATAAATGTGTGTGTGTGTGTGTGTGTGTGTGTGCGTGTGTGTGTGTATGTATATATATATATATATATATATATATACACACATACACACACACACACACACACACACACATCTTATGTTAACTATTTTCCCATTTCGACGCTATAGTCACATATATGTTATGGAATACTGTTAGCTTCTCGCTACAACAATTTCTATACTTTTCATTTATATATATATATATATATATATATATATATATATATATATATATATATATATGCTTCTTTATTGATAGTATTGTAGGTATTATTATTAGTTAATTGAAATTTATTGGTAATACTATTAGTTAAAAGTTGGTTATACAAAGTAGTATTAACTTCAAAGAGATTTTTAGTTTTATCAGAAAGAACAAAAGTGTTTGTAGAATTTCTAAAGTCAGAAATATCGTTAGATAGTTTAGTTTGAAAGTTATTATTGTACCTACGAAATTTGATATCACTAATTAGATTAACAAGGTCTAATTCGAAGTTGGCCATGTCTTAAATTCTAGGTGGATATTTACGGGATTTGATGTCAAAACAATCTTTAGTATCAGCACTGAATAGTCCATCGTAAACCATTGCCTTCCATCTCATTCTTTTAACGACTTGTTCGATTTTATCTATGAGGAATTTTGTTATAAGTTGTGTTGGAAGGAGTGGGTATATTTTTGATTGAATAATCCAATTCATAAAGATCCATGGTGTATGTTGGTTAAATTCCTGAAAACTGTAGAGTGCTCAACTAATCGGGCTAGAAAGTGCCAATCGTATATGTAATATAGAATATGCTTCAATCAATCCCAGTTGGAGCTGTATAAATGAAGTAATTCCGTCGGAAAAGTCCAGGAAAAAAGAGTGCTCTATGTAGGTAACGGAGCTTAATAGTTATGTAATAAACAACATAAGGCAATTATTCCATTTACCAGTGGTTTCTTAAAAGCAAAAATTTTGCTTTCAATCCTCAGAATGAAAAAAATCCTGGTGTTTATTGAATTTGGATTTTAAAAACAAAAATGCAATCTATATGAAAGTGAGGCTGGAGAAGGAAGAAGGAAAATAAAAATAAAATAAAACTACACATGCAAACACACATACAAAAGCACGCACACTCACACACGAAAGCATACATACACACACACACACACACACACACACATATATATATATATATATATATACATATATATACATATATATATACACATACATACACTCATACATACACATACACATATATATACACACATATTTGTGTATATAAATACACACATACACATACATATACACATATATACATACGCACATAAATATCAACACATCCATACATACACATACATATATACAACCTCACACACATATATACACACATATACACATGCATGCATATAGAAACATAAATATAAATACATATACATACACACATATACATACATATATATATATACATATACATATATATATATGTGTACAACCATACACATACACAAACATAGCCATACACACATACATATACATACATACATGCACACAATCATACATATATACACACGTACATACATACACATACATAAATGCATTCTTCTACATATTCACACACGCAAATAAATATAAGAAAAAATATACATATATATATATAAAAAAATTTTGACAGCGATACAAACGGCGGATAACTGGACAGACACGCGTGGTAAGTAATACACACAAATGCACTTATACATACGTACGAAATAGTAAATACATACGCACACTCACACATAAATATACATATACAAATACATATACACACATATATGTATATGTAATTATATACACATATATATATATATATACATAAATATAAAAATACACACACACACATATATGTATACATACACACACACATATACATACATAGCTATACAATTATACACATACAAATACGTACATATCATAAACACGCACAACCAAATACAAACACACACACACACACACATATATATATATATATACATACATACACATACATACACATATACATGTGTGTGTGTGTAAAACTCAGTCTTAGATAATTCATAAGAACCTTACATATACATATATATAGTAGTAAAGTAATAAAGTAATAAGCAACACAAAGCAATTATTCCATTCACCAGTGGTTTCTTAAATGCAAAAAATTTTTCCTTTAATTTTCAGAATGAAAAAATCCTGGTCTATCTACATATACATACATATACACACACAAATATATATATATATGTATATATACACACACACACATATATATATATATATATATATATATATATATATATATATATATATATATATATATATACACACAAATATACATACACATACACATAGGTATGTGAAGGGTAAGGCAAAAAGAATATATGGGGGGGGGGGGGGGCATAGGAAAAGGTGAAATATAAGGGGAGGTAAGGAAGAAAAAAAAATAACCGGGCTAAATCCGAGGTTGGCCTTGCAAGTAAGAAAATCTTAAGAAAAATAATTCTCCAAATTAGAACTAACACTGACTTATCACAGTGGCTAAATACTTCCTCTGTTATTTCTTGGTTTAATAATATACAAGGTAAAAATAAGTGT
>OZ024741.1:96199443-96209443 GCA_964016885.1 Eledone cirrhosa
CGCGATTTTCTCAAGCAAGCAGGCTCTAACTGTCAAAGTAGATCGACTGGAGATCTACAGTGTGACTGTCTCAATTTGTCAGTATATTGCTCAGTCTCTCAATGTATCTGCCACAGTCTTTTGATGTGAGAGTTTCAGTCTTTCACTAGGCTAGGTCTTTGAGCCGTATCTTTCTCGTTCTTTCAGTATGAAGGTTTCAGAATTTCAGTATGACTCAGTATTTTAGTATATCTGTTTCAATCTTTCAGTGCGTGCATGTCTCACTCTCTCACTGTATATATTTATCTCTCTCTTTCTCCAATTTACTCTCTTTTTCTATCTATGTCTATTTCTCTCCCTATTTTTCTCCAGTATTTGATGCCTTTCCTTTGCACTATTCCAAAATTATTTCTTCTCTCAAGCAATCTTCCTTCATTCCACAACCCACCATTACCCCCACTACCATTAGCACCATCACTATCACCACAAATACCGCCTCCCTGTAATCACCACCACTACCATCACCACCACCAGCTACACACCTATCACTTTAATACCATGGCGATGCATACAAATTAGAAGTATACCGACAGAATGAATCTGACTATTGATATATGTGTGTAAGCGCTCTCACACGCGCGCGAGTGTGAGTATGAAAATACAAACGTTTGAACACTATAAATACAAAGTGTTTATATAAATGCTATAGTTATGCATGTATGTATACCACCATAGTTGATAAAGCATATTGTTATACATGTGTGTAGAACATATATATATATACTTGATTTCTATTTCTGTATTTGTTGCTTCACAGTTAATAAAACCTCTTCTCTCTCACCTTTGAGAAAATTTATATCATCATTCTTCTTTCTTCTTATTGCTATTAGTGGCTGTTGGGTTGGTAGTATCGGTAGAGCATCAAACAAAATAATTTACGGTATTTAGATACGACGTTATACGTTCTGAGTTCATATCTCACCGAGGACAACTTTGTCCTTCTTTCCAGTCGATAAAGTAACATACCTTCAGGAGTCGATAAAGTAATGAGGTAGACATAGCCGGCTTTCTCCTTGCCCCTCAATATGCTGGATCTGTGTATATGTTAGGAGAAAATCAGTGGGAGTTCGATTGGTAAAATTGTTAAAGTGTCAGACGAAATGAAGTGTGGTATTTGTTACGGATTTTTAATCTCCGGGTTCAAATCTTCTCCAGGTCAACTTTGCCTCCCGGAGAGGCTAAATTAAAATATTAGTCCAATATTAGGGCCAAATTAATTGAGTTGCTGCTGCTGCTGCTGTAGTAGTAGTTGTTGTTGTTGTTGTTGTTGTTGTTGTTGTTGTTGTTCTTCTTCTTCTTCTTCTTCTTCTTCTTCTTCTTCTTCTTCTTCTTCTTCTTCTTCTTCTTGAAAGGGGCGTCGGGGCAGAGTCCCCAAAGACTCCTGCCAGAAGCAAACATTTCTAACTGATCCGGCTGGATGCCCAAGCGTAACCAGTCAAGTGCATGGATGTTATCCAACTATCTTTCTCAGCGTCTACTCTTGGGTCTCCTCCTGACTGGTTTTGCCAGTAAAATCTTCCCAGCGAGTCTTTCCTGAGACATTCTAACCACATGCCTATAGTATCGGAGCTGTGATCACTCAATTCGGAAAAGTAGTGATTCTCCCTGGAGTGACTCTCTGATCTCCCAGCTACGAACTTTATTGTATAACAATACTCCAAAGATCCTTCGGAGGAACTTCATTTTGGCCGCTTCTTTTCGCGATCGTATTCTTTCGGTCATTACCCAAGATCCATGACCATAGGTAAAGGTTGGTACGAATACCGAATTGAAGATAGCGAATTTGGCTTTTACACCTACCTCCCTTCTTCTGATTACTGAATGCTGAAGCTGGTGCATTACTGCAACAGCTACTGCATTCTTGCACTTAATTCAGCCTCCTGCCTTCCATCACTCGGGAGATACTTGAACTTCTCCACCTGCTTCAGGGGAACTCCATTCACATGTATAGTGCACTGATCAGGCTTCCCTGAAAGGCAGGTAATATAATTAATGCATGGCTGATTTGAAATCTAGTTCGAAATCCAAATCGTATTAACGGGAGGTAACTTCGAATTCGGGGCAGGTTGAAATATTCACAACGGAGTTACATTACACTGCATATAACCAAGTTGTTGCACTATAGGATTGAACCTGGAATGATGTGGTTACCAAAATAACTTTTCCCCCGCACACACACACACACACACACACACACACACACACACACACACACACACACACACACACACACACACACACACACACACACACACACACACATTTTCAAACCTCTTGCATCTAATTTATACTAGGAGGTATATACACGCAATTTTCACATTCTTACAAACATACACAGGTGTATACGCAATTATGAGTGTTCACACACTTACATGTTCATATACGTACACTCTCTTTACATTCTCTCTTTCACACATACATACATCCCACAAAGGAAAGACAGACAGGCAATCATTGATAGAGTAAGAGAAAGTTATAGTTAAAGCGACAGACAGAGGGGCAGAAGGAGAGAAATGTGGAGGAGGAAAGGAAGTATGAAAACGAGAGTGAGAGAAAGGGGAGTGAGAGATTAAAGAAAGTGTGTGACAGAGTGCAAGATATATCACTGGAAGATTATTTGGTCAGAATACATAGATTGGTGAATCAGACACGGTGGCACCATCACAGAGCTGCAAGCAATAACATTGAACAGAAGCCACACCTTTATTGGAATGTTGTATTGACGGAGGAAAGGGGCTGGATACTGTTTGTATGAGAATGGGTGTGTTGATGAATGTAGTGGGGGAAGGAAGGTCGTAGTTAGCAAGAGGAAAGAGATAGATATGACAGAATGATAGAAAACTTTGAAATACGGTGAAAAGGAGAATGGAAGACCATTCTCCCTTTCACCTACTCCCTTAAACGCACAGACACACATATATATATAGATAGAATGATAGAATGGTAGATAGGACGATAGATAGATAAGGAAAATGTGTGAGAGAAGTAGAGAGATAAAGCAGATAATATAACAGAGACCAATGGACATATTATGATGATATATAAGGGACAAATACAGATATATATAATTAAAAAATCAAGTTAGATAAATACGTAGATAGAGGTGCACAGGCAGGAGTAGAGAGTAAAAAAAATGGAAGAGTGATAGAAAGACATAATTCAGATAATGTAATACATACACATAAAAGGTAATGAACATATTAGCATAAATAAATAATAGATAGAGATAATTAGGTGCATATGTACATATATTGCTTAAGGAAGAAAGAGGCCTAACACCCAGGTTACTAGAAATGGTCTGTGTTGGCAAAAACAACAACAATAACAACAAAATGAGCTAACTGGATTTGAAAAATATGTGTTCTGGTATTGGATGCACGGTCTTCCATAGAAAAATGGAAAGATCTATAGATTGATAGTGATATGCAGAAATCGGGAGAGTGATCTATCTATCTATCTATCTATCTATCTATCTATCTATCTATCTATCTATCTATCTATCTATCTATCCGACAGGGATGCCCTCTTTCCCCCTTTCTGACACACAAAAACAAGATGGCGTAGGACGGAACAAAGGAGAGGCACAAAACAAAGAAAATAATCCCCAGTCACTGAAGAGGTCACAGAATGTGTGACGAAAGAACTTTGACAATATATGAACAATCGTCCGGTTGTTGGAACCAACCAACCAACCGGAAATTTATAAATTCTTAAATTTATAAATTTAATTTATAATAAATTGGAGTGAAAGCCAATGGTGCGTGTGTTTCTTATTGGCAACATGACCCTCCCAAAATATAACAATATATATATATAAATTTATTAAAATAACACATTAAAGTTGAAGCAAAGGATCGCTACTGTCACCCTTAACGGGATCTTTCAGAAGATCCCGTTAAGGGTGAAAGCAGCGGTTCTTTGCTTAAACTTTAATCTGTTATTTTAATAAATTTTAATAAATATTTGCTCTAGGGTTCTTATATATTTGATATATATTTATCCTTATCGAGCCCTCTTTGGATTTTAGTCTTCACATTTATTATTATTACTATATATATATATATATATATATATATATATATATATAACAAAGGAATTTTGGTAAGGGACCAAATGGACCATAACGCACCAGAGTACTCAATAGTAGAGTGGGAAATAGGAAAAAGTATGAACCCGATGGCAGAGCTCAAGCCGTTTCGACGGCTATTTCAAGACTAAATTAGAATTTTTAACCTGGGGAATAAATAGCCGAACTTTTCAAGGGGGTACTTCCTTATATGAGAAGATTGTAGTTGTCAAGAGGATTGGTTAAAATTTGTTTTAAACACAAATAAGTCTATCATGGCATTTGGTGGGAGGTAGGGGTGGCTGAACTTGCCTGTAGAACAATAGGTGAGTGAGCGGAGCAGTCAAGCGTTGAAAGTGATATGTATACATCAGATTCTAAGGATAGTGTACGAAGTGGGGGAGGGAGGTTATAGAATAGGTAAATCGAAAGAGAGTAGGAGACAATAAAAGATACTAGAAATAAATAAAAAATAATAAAAAAAAAATATATAAAATTAAATAGTGAGAAATGACTAAAGAAATCCCAATGCTATCTTACAATTACAAGTTAAAAAGTTGAGAATAGAAAAGTCTTATAGAAATTACAAAACAGATACAAACTTAAAGGGTTTTTTAACACATCTGCTATAAGTAGTTAGTAAAACGTATTCGGCCAATTCTATCTTAAAATAACAGGGCTGGGGGGAACTGATGCTACAAGGCCCGATGGGCTGCATCGGGTAGGGGAAAGGGGAAAGCGGGACCATCAGGCGACACCGCTGCTCAGGCAACGTAACGTGGTTCAATCCTCCCCACAATGCCGAGGTGGCAACACCTATCGGGAAAATTTTCTTTAGACTCCTCGAAAAACACTTCCCACTACAACACCGCTACCACAACATAATCAACAAAAACACCATCAAACTCTCCTACAGCACCACACCTAACTTCGCACAAAACATCGTCTCCTCAAACAACAAAAAACTAAACCCCTATGGAAGAAATAACCTAGACATCAGTGGAGAGCCGACCAGGAGGTGTAACTGCCCTGATAGATCCACGTGCCCCCTCATCAACAAATGCCGAGAACGTAACGTGATCTACCAGTGCAACGTGAGGACGGACACCTCCAACAAAGCTTATATAGGATTAACCGCGTGTGACTTCAAGACCCGGTTCTACCAACACCGACATACTTTCCGAAACCCGGTCCGGCGCAATGCCACTACACTCTCGGGTCACATCTGGGACCTCCAAGATAACAATATAACCTACAATCTCACTTGGAGCTTACTGTCCAGAGCTAACTCTTACACAGGAAGACGCCGTCCGTGTAACTTATGCTCGGGGGAAACATTACAAATGCTGTTTTCGAAGGACCAACTCCTAAACAAGAAAGATGAACTGGTAACCGCATGCAAACACAGATTTCGTAGGACTTACCTCGCCCTCAAACCCTATAACGACCCAGGTGGGTAGACAAGGGCTGATACCTCTCCCCCCACAAACACACTTGCCGAATAAGTTAGGGGAAACCCCAGCTTACATAGGTAAATGTATCACTTTTCTTTTCCTCTTTGTCTCCTTATTCTCCCTGTCTCCTCCTATCACTTCCTTCCACCCCCTATTTTATTCCTTGTCTGCTTTCCCCTTTCGCCTACCCCGATGCAGCCCATCGCGCCTTATAGCATTAGTTCCCCCACCCCTGTTATTTTAAGATAGAATTGGCTGAATACGTTTTACTAACTACTTATAGCAGATGTGTTAAAAACCCCTTTAAGTTTGTGTCTGTTTTATAATTTCTATAAGATTTTTCTATTCTCAACTTATTAACCTGTAATTGTAAGATAGCATTGTGATTTCTTTATTCATTTCTCACCGCTCCACTCACTCCCTTATTGTTCTACAGGCAAGTTCAGCCACCCCTACTTCCCACCAAATGCCATGATAGACTTATTTGTGTTTACAACAAATTTTAACCAATCCTCTTGACAACTACAATCTTCCCATATAAGGAAGTACCCCCTTGAAAAGTTCGGCTATTTATTCACCAGGCTAAAAATTCTAATTTAGTCCTGAAATAGCCGTCGAAACGGCTTGAGCTCTGCCGTTGGGGTCATACTTTTTCCTATATATATATATATATATATATTATATATATATATATATATATATATATATATATATATATATATATATATATATATATATATATATATATATATATATATATATATATATATATATATATATATATAATAAAATAACAGGAGGCTGGACTGGTGTAATTCCTTAAAGATTTATTATACTATGAACATTTCAATGACCGCGTTCAGTATGAATCTGGTGACATCATCAATATATAAATATGTATCACGGCTTTGCCAAACATCTAGTTGGCTGGCGAGTCATTTGGGTGAAGATAATACGTTAATCTGTATTTCCGAGTGATTAATTATTTGGAGTCTCCATCTGCCTCGAATCATTCAATGAACGCTACATATTTTGAATACAATAATAAAAAAAAACAGACAAGACAACAAAACAATATAGATTGGGATGATTTGACTCAATTGACAGAGAAACAAGACGATAAATAGACATATTTATACGAAAGAGGAAAGATCCTAAAATAAAACGCCTGGAAAACACGACAAACAAATATGTAGATAGGCAAAAGAGGTTTGATATGAGTTCGTTCGAGTGATAGTCACTGAACTCATAGGAAACAGCACGATGGGATACAACAGTTAAACTGTTGAACTGAAAAAGACCGAGCTGGTAGTAAGAGACTGGCATGATCGGAAGGTTATAATTTTTGCTGCATCACTCAGTTTATCCATTGCATTAATGCGTTGGATCGGAATGTATTCATCTTCTTAGTCTAAACTGAATTACGAGCTGAAGATCCGCTAAGGTGAAACAATTGTTCTCGGTATGGTGAACTAACTTTGTGTAACCACTTCTACCTAACTCGTCCCATGGACTGAGTGCTCTACCACTACGGATATTACTTTCGAGTGTTCCACCACTATATATATATATATAAATACCCCCTGAGAAGTTCGGCTATTTATTTACGAGGCTAAAAATTCTTAGACGTAACTTTTTTATCTTTTCCTCTATGTTTCCTTCTTCCCCACTTCTCTTCCTAGTCCTTCCATCCCAGATCTCCTTCCTCGTCTTTTTTTCACCTTTCGCCTACCCCGATTCAGCCCATCGGTCCTCTGTAGCCTTAGTACCCCCCCCCCCCTAATTTTAAGATAGAATTGACTTTTTATAGCAGATGTGTTAGACCCCATTAACTTTTTTATTTCTGGTTGCTGCTCCATTTCTGTGGTTTCTAAATTTCTTAGTGGTATTTTTGTATTAGTATTTTTGTAGTAGTATTTTAGTATTTTTGTACTCAACTTATTAACCTGTCATTGTAAGATAGCATTGGCTGATTACTAACTATCTATAGCAGTGGTGTTAGACCCCCTGTAAAGCCAGCTTTATAAAATTCTTTCACTACTTTCTCGTTTTTAGTATTTTTCCCATTCTCCACCTATTAAACCTTTCTATAGCTTAGCAATACCAATGAGAGATTTGGTGATTGTGGAAATGGAGTAGTAACCAGAAATTGTTTTTTATATATTTATTTCCTTATTTTTATAATGGTTTTTTTTTTTTACTCCCTTTGATTTACCTATTCTTTCACCCCCCTCCTCTTCTCCAGTACACTTTTTCGACCTTTTATACACTATCCTTAGACTCTGCTGTATATATTTCACTTTCAACGCTTGACTGGGTTTCCCCCACTCCCTCTTTGTTCTACCGGCAAGTTCAGCCACCCCTACCTCCCACCAAATGCCATGATAGATTCATCTGTCTCTACAACACATTTTTGACCAATCCTTTTGACAATTACTATCTTCCCATATAAGGCAATACACCCTGAGAAGTTCGGCTATTTATTTACCAGGGTAAAAATTCTTATTTAGTCCAGAAATAGCCGTCGAAACGGCTTGAGCTCTGCCGTCGGGGTCATACTTGTTCCTATTACCCACTCTACTAGCCTAAGTATTGAGTACTTTGGTGCGTTATGGTCCATCTGGTTCCTTACCACAATTCCTTCGTTATATATACAGTGCCCCGCAAAAGTTTACAACACATTAGGAAAAATGCGGTTTTAGGTATTTCTAATAAAGTTAGGGTAATGATAGAACATATAATGAGGCATTTAATGATACAATCATATTTTTAAAAAAATAACAAGGAAATAACTCATGAAGAAATATCAATATTTTTATAACGCAAAAGTTTACAACACATTTTATATTTATCGCTTTTTGTCAAGAAAATTCTTAAATTTTCAGATTTAAAATTCAGTAGAATGTTCTAGATTAGGTTTAAGGTAACTTCTAAAGACTATTAAAAACATTATGTCATTATTTGTCTGACAACCATCCTGTAAACATTGACAACCGTCCTGTAAACATTGACAATATGGGGAAAAATAAACTGATCAAGACCTCCGTAATCGGATTGAAGACCTTCATACAATTGGTGTTGGTTATAGAAAGATATCTTGTCTGTTAAATGAGCCATTGAGTTCAGTTAGTACTATAATTCGTCACTGGAAATCTCATCATTCCATTTTTCCTTTAATTAGTTCTGGTCGTCCTAGAAAGATAACAGAACGTGCAGCTCGGTTATTGACGAGAAAGGTTGGCAACGAACCCCGGTGTACTCTTAAAAATCTTCTAGAAGAAAGTGGAGTAAAATTGAGCACAGATACAATTAGTCGTTCACTTCGTCGATATGATATCTTCTCGGGGTCTCCAAGGAAAACACCACTTCTTACGAGGAAACACGTTCTTCGTCGATTAAACTTTGCAAATGAGCATCTCATCAAACCTGCGTCATTTTGGGAAGATGTACTTTGGTCGGACGAAACAAAAATTGAACTTTTTGGTCGAAATGCTGTGGCAAAAGTCTGGAGAAAGAAAGGTACTGAATATTCGCCGAAGAATACTATTCCAACTGTAAAATTTGGAGGTGGATCAATCATGGTCTGGGGTTGCTTTAGTGCCACAGGTGTAGGAAATATTGAAATAATAGAAGGAAGAATGGATGGCGCTTATTATAGAGGTATTTTGCAAAGGAATTTACATCAAAGTGCACATTCTCTCAGTTTAAAGTCAGGTGGGTTTTTCAACAAGATAACGATCCAAAGCATACTGCAAAGCTAACACAATCTTGGTTAAGTACGAATGGAATAAATGTTCTAAAATGGTCAAGTCAGTCTCCAGATCGAAAATTTGTGGAGAGAACTGAAACACAGAATTCAAAGAAGGAAACCCCAAAATATCCCTGAACTAAAGAAAATTTGTTGTGAAGAATGGAAAATTATTAGCCAAGAAAAATGCAAGAAGTTTGTAGGGGGCTACTCCAAACGCCTATAACAACAAAGGTTACGCTACGAAATATTAAGAGATGATTTAATAAATGTGTTGTAAACTTTTGCGTTATAAAAATATTGATTTTTCTTCATGAGTTATTTCCTTGTTATTTTTTTTTAAATATGATTGTATCATTAAATGCTTCATGATATGTTCTATCAGTAGTTACATTTTCATTACCCTAACTTTATTAAAAATACCTAAAACCACATTTTTCCTAATGTGTTGTAAACTTTTGCGGGGCACTGTATATATATATCTATATATATAATTATTCAATTGAAGAAAGTTGATTTATTAAAAGTATGTCGACTTATTGTTTAACAGACGTGAAGCACTCCACGGTTTTTGTTCATCCGGAATTATATTGCGATACATAAGAGGGCCAGTTTTATTCATACACCCCTATTTTACTCGTTATACATATTTCGAAGATATAAGGTAGTCATATAATGTGTATCGGACGGCGA
>OZ024741.1:96214443-96224301 GCA_964016885.1 Eledone cirrhosa
TTTGAAGACCTAACACAGCTCCGACGAAGGAATTCTATGATCAACACTTTTCACACAAGATCATCCATTCTATTGTTCAGACACACGGTCTCAATAATCTGACAGTGTTCATTACTGTCAATTGTAAAACCATTTTCAAATTAGAGAATTAGTCTTTTACTCGCAGTGGCGAATAAAAATAAATCCCCCACGCCGCTCATGTTTGGGTCATCATAAAAGAACATATATCATGGCCTTGTATCATAATTTCTTTACTAATGCAGCAAAGAAATTTTTTTATAAATGAATCATACATGATAATGTCTTCTATTGACGAAAGTTCTAAATTTTAAGTGATTATACTATAGGCTTGCTTCGTGATTTCTTTACAAACAACACTGAATTATATTTCTTATGAATGAATCTCAACCAATAATAATTAGTGTTGATCTCAAGCAGATTTATCACACGGGGTTAAAAACACAATACTGGTAGGTATTATAGACGCAGCGTGGCCACATAGTTCAGAAGTTTGCTACACAATCATTAGGTTCCGAGTTCGGTCCCACTACGTGGCCTTTTGGACAAGTGTCATTTACCATAATCTTGAGTCGACCCATGCCTTATGAGTGAAAATAGGTAAACGGAAACTGTTTGGCAGCCCATCGGATGGGTTGTACATGTAATTGAAAGGGTCATCCTTGTCACACAATGTATGTGGTGGATTTATGTTAAGGGTACATTTGTATGTGGAATACTCGCCTACTTATGTATTTCTTTTATTCGCAAGTTGTTCTGGCGATCTAACAATTGGAACACAGATCGTCGAAATCGACGGTTGTCCATTCCAATAGTTATTATTCATTTTACACATTATGTATTTTACATAGTGTTAGTGGGTTGTAACTTTTCTCTTTTATAATGTTGATACCCGAAAGTTACTATATAGCATCATAGGTGTTGATCTTAAACTTTTATGGATTGATATATCAGAGTTAATTAATGTTAATGCATTTAAATCTTGACCTTTGAAGTCTTTTATGCATTTATTCTTCAGGACATTTTCGAAAAGGTTTCTTGACTTTAGTTCTGTCACATGTTTGTGTTATATACACAACATACCAGAGCTGTTTACTTCTATTTTGTTCTAAAGGAAATCCTGCTTTATCTCAGATACTTTAATTGTCAATTCCATTCAAAGGAACTGATGTCGTTAAGGAAATTTAATGATTCCATGTTTATCCTTTATTATGGTGTGGTATGTCAGTTCATATACCATAAACAAATACTTGCGTTTCCCAACGTGAGTAAGAAAAATTAAAAGAATACATGAATGTCTTTTATGGACTTCGTGCTGTCAGGTTATTTCATGAGTTCTCACCAAATTTTCAGTCTCACTCACATACATTCCCTTTCAAAATATTGCACATATACAAGCTTGTTAGAGTAATACATCACATAAGACTCTACATGCTGTTAACTCTCTACATGTTGGTTAGCTATCTTCTTAAACCACCTAAAACCTATTACCTTTTGGAAAGCTTGAAGGGATTTCATTCTCACTGATCGGTTTCTACAATTGCCTGAGTGATAAAGACAGGAGAAAACGGTGTTCCATCTTATTTGAAAAAATTTCTGCAATATCTGTTATCATGTAACGCAAAGATTCTCTTTAAAGAGAGACAATTCGCTCGTTCTATTCTGGGATACACTTGTGATAAATGTCTCGTACAAAACTTTAACGTACACACATGGCATATACGTTTCTATTTTCAACCAAGTATATATTTTTTATTTAATACAAGTTTACAGAAATAATTACCTCTAGCTTACGCGTCTCTTTATGGGCGGAGAATAAAAACAACCGTGTTAATGATTAAGTCCCTTGCAAGTTAGGTATTCAATCGACAAAATTGTAAAGTAAAAAAAGTATATTATATTGCATAGAAAATAATACAAAGAAAGGTAGTTATGTGCTGATAAACGTGTGGGATATATATATATATATATATATATATATATATATATATATATATATGTATATCAATGCTAGCAAATATATAGGTTTTGTCTTATTAACAATGTGGTTCAATGCATGGGGTTGCAGAACAATAATATGAGAGACGTAAAATAAGAAAATTATAAAATTAACTTACTTACTAAAAAATCACTTCCAACTAATTAGTTTCTGGAATGGAGTAAATATATTTTCCGAAGAAACATATGGAAAATCATTCCGTCATCAGGAAAGTCTTTTTCCGTATAGGTCTCCAATTCATTTGTCGAGCAATATTTGGCCATGACTGCTACTATGGTAGTAAGCTAGCCGCTGTCTTAATAACCACTCGCTTTCCACTGATTGACCTCGATGTCACGTGATTGATTCTTTTTGAATTTGCCACGGACGTAGAGGCAGTGATTTTCTCAATGGCTTGGAATCCAGTCCACGCATCGCTATTTCCATTCCACTGAATTATTTTTTTAATAAGTTTCCAGTGTCCTCGCTATGCCTGGAGACCTATACGGAAAAAGACTTTCCTGATGACGGAATGATTTTCCATATGTTTCTTCGGAAAATATATTTACTCCATTCCAGAAACTAATTAGTTGGAAGTGATTTTTTAGTAAGTAAGTTAATTTTATAATTTTCTTATTTTACGTCTCTCATATATATATGTATGTATATATCATCATCATCCTCATCATCATCATCATCATCATCATCATCATCATCATCATCATCATCGTTTAACGTCCATCTTCCACGCTAGCATGGGTTAAACGGTTTTGTTCCATCAGGAGACCGTGTCTCGCTCGTACGGTAGTGTCTCGGGCAGGTTTTTTACAGCTGGATGCACTTCCTAACACCAACACTGGACTGGGTACTATTTGTGGACGAACATGGGAGGATGGGGTAGGGTGTGTGGGGTGGGGTGTATATATATATATATTCTTCAAATCGTAACGAATGGAGTTACGATTTGAAGAATACAATTGGGACTACATGGATGAGGAAAGCACGATCCAGAGAGTAATGGACGGCGTGCTGTGACCAGCGGCGCCGAATGGACGCCCGACAGACTGGTCAGTCAAGGTGATCAAGGTGATATATATATATATATATATATATATATATATATATATATATGATAAACTTAGGAAAATCAACAAGTGTAAACAAGGCAGAACAAAAAAGAATTATTTTAAGGGGAAACATTAAAGAAATATTTTTTGAAAATAAAAATACAAACGGTTCATCGGAAGTTGAGAGGGACTTTGGCAGTTTCGACCCCCTTCCAACGGTACAGTGTCACAACAGTCAAAGCGGTATCCTATGGAGTAAGAGACGAGACAAATGAGCAACTTACAGCACGAAACACTGATGATTGAAAGAAAGGAAAAAATAAAAAAATATATATATATATTTAATATATCTCATATAAAATAATACAGCCAATTATCCACAAAATACAATATAGTTAGTACCCCAAACGTTTAAATGGGAATATACTCCGGTATTTCCTAATGTTTGTTGAGTGAGTTGGAAATTGGTCGGAGTATCGCTAATAGCTTTCTCCGTTTATGTAATTATATACTTTTTTCTAGAGCGAGTAAAATTCCCGAGATCCATGGACGAGGTCTCTCCAGCGGTCTCTGTCCCTCATTATCGCTGCCATGTCCTGCGTCTCCAACAGACCAGTGTCTGTTCTTAGGGCATCAACATACGTTAACCTTGGTCTTCCTCTTCTAGTGTGTCCATGTAGGGGATCCCACAGGAGCACTGAGTGCAATGCCAACTCTGGATGTCGGTGAGCATGTCCAGCTAACCTCAGTCTCCTCTGTGTCACTTTTGAGCTGACTTTTGGGATGCTCCCATACAGCTCTGAGTTTTTCATCCTCAGTGTATACTGATTAATGTTCAGAGCCATCCTCAGCATTCTCGTGTAGCACCCATCCACCATCTGAGTGAGTTTCTTGATCAGTGTCCAAGTCTCAGACCCGTACAGCAGCACAGACTCCACTACAGCAATGAAGAGGCGGATTTTCAGGTCTTTATGCAGGTCAGATTTCCATACCGATCTCAAGCTGTGGCATGCTGCCCAAGCTTTGCTCGTCCTCTCAACCACATCATCTTCCGTATTCCCAATATTTGCTCCCAAATACCGGAAGTCCTCAACCAATTCTAGCGGCTTCCCGCCTACATTAATGATCCCTCTGGCTTCTTAACATTCTCTACCAGATATTTTGTTTTAGTCTCATTCGTTCTCAGCCCCATATAGATATAATCTCGAAAAGGCGGAGGGAGAGTCAATCACGTGATACAGCGGTCAGCTACCATTACTCATACTTCTCGCCTTCTCAAACAACCTCTTTCACGGCTTTTATATAAATACCCCATCCGCCTCCGTGGTATTTTTTTCAGGGTTATAAGGGGCTTAGCTCTGTTTCTTGACCGCTGTATCACGTGATTGACTCTCTCTCCGCCTTTTCGAGATTCTATCTCGCGCATCATAGACGTGTTTTGAAACCCTTAATGAGGTATCCTCTTAATAAGTCGGCAGAACCTCACAAAAACTCTATATCTCTATGATGTAGTGTTTTTGCCTAATATGCCACGAAACTACGTAGTCGGGGACTATAGAAGCAGCTTAGGTATGATATATCTTATTACTAATTATATCTAATGTTTCTTCTCTCTTCATAGTGTATTATATAGCTCTGATACTGAATCAGTCTAATCCATTCGGATTGGTTTGTCCCAGTTATTCATAGAGCATCATCGGTTGAGGTTTGTACCACTAACTCAGGGATATATGTGGATATATTCATGTGTATGTATGTGTCCGCATGTATCTGTGTGTTTCTCTCTATATATTGCATATATATATATATATATATATATCTAGGGACTGTAACTTGGAATTACTGCAGGTTCACCCGGTTGAGCACTCGATGTTTAGGTTCACTTCTGTGTTGTGATGTAGAGCTATACAGAGTGTAATATATTGAAAGGATAACAAGGACGATTGGTTACTCCTTCATTACATTTATTGGTAGGTGACGCACGTTTTGCCACTGATCAGCTCAAGGTTCAATCTGTATCGATCTTACCCGACTCAGTAATCGGCAGCTCGACGGATCCTTTAAAATGGTATAAGAAAATGAATACATGCTATGTGATAAATTCATAAGTTCATAAGTTGTACAATATGGGTTGTTTTGATTGGAGGAAAAGATCATAGGGATGTATTGGCCTGTAGTGCATGTGGAGGTGGATGTAATGATAAGGTGTTGGTGACGGTCGCTGGTTGCGATGGGCTGTGATGTGGGGGTGGCGGATTGACTTTCGCCTGCAATGTGTGTCGGGGTGGATGTGATGATAAGATGGTGGTGACGGTCGCTGACTAGGATGGGCTGTGGTGTGGGGGTAGTGGATTGTCGGTAGACAGGTTGGCGTATATTTGTGGCTGGTTATTGTGTGGGGTGTGGTTGTGGTGTTGTTGTTTATGGTAGTGGCATATGTGGTGGTGTGGTGGATGTGTTGGTGGTGTCAAGTCCATGGGGAGGTACATATCTAGACACTCTTAGTCTGACAAATACGTTGTATATATATACATGCGCATATGTACTGACATATATACATACACACTTATATACACACACATACACGCCCCCACATACATCCACACGTACATATATCTATATGCATATATACACACACACATATATATGCGCGGTAGAAATTGAACCTAACAGTAGGACAGAAAACCTTTTAGATGTCACCCTAGAATTAGATTTAGGTCTCTACCGTCCATACCACAAACCTAATGAAAATCGTAAATACGTCAACAGACACTCCAACCACCCTAGGAGCATAATCAACTCAATAGTTAAAAGCGTCAACAATAGAGTATCCACCCTGTCGGCTAATAGAAATATCTTCAACCAGCACGCGGAATACTACAACTCCGCACTTGTAAACGCTGGTTACATTGAGAAGATTTCTTACATCGATCCAAATAGAAACGTAACGCCGCCAAACATAACCGGACCCTTAGAAACGAACACAGAAGAGGCCACCACACCTAGAACAAATAATAACTTAAGACCCCCTGTAGCCGGCAGGGCAGCCAGCGTCACACACAACCGTCAAGGAGATAAAGCCATACTCTCCAACCCCAAATAAGGACTCCGACTATCGCACACGTTTACGTAGTAATAGAGACAAAAGACATAACGCCAACAGATTTCTAGGAACCCCTATGACACATATGCCTGACCAAAACGCACCCATACTACCACCTAACCACAAAAACCTCACTAAACACCGCAGAGCCCGAAGTAGACCTGTCACATGGTATTCTATACACGTTGCAACCAATATACCGGGAACCTTCTTCAGGGCTCTTGAACAATCTTTTCCACACACACATAAATACCACAAGCTCTTCAATAGACACACTGTAAAATTCTCTTTCTCCACAGCACCAAATCTAGGCCACACAATAGCACACACCAATAGGACAAAAATACGAAAAAAAATGGTTTCCCCACAACAAACCACTACCACAACCCAGAATGAAACCACATACACAACACAACACAACAACCCACATGCCAGCTCCACACAGCACGCCACCAACCGACAACGTGCCACCACACTGGTAACACCCAACTGCAACTGCAAAAAAACGGGCTGAATGCCCACTAAAGGGGGAGTGCCTCGTTAAAAACATTGTTTACCGGTGTGATGTCACAGCCGGCAATAAAGAGTACTCATGTATAGATGCAACCTCCACTACATTTAAGGAGCGCTGGTATGACCATAGAAGCTCCTTTAAACATAGGCTGAAACGATCCCAAACCAAACTGGCCGACTTGATCTGGGACCTCAAGGACAAAAACATCGAATCCCAGGTCACATGGTCAGTCAAAAGACGCGTGGCACAACTCCCCAGTGACAGAAACCACTGCAGGTTATGCCTAGCCGAAGCGGCAGAAATAATTAAATTAAAATCTGTCATAAACTATAGGTCAGACATAATTGTCAATTGCAGACACACCAGGATGAACACATTTTCCGCACAAATATTCGGTGGAGGGCCGCACACTAACCATGACCCAACATAATAATAACCACCTCTGCCCCGTCTCACCATCGCCCATCTCAGTGAATTTATTTTATTGTATTGCATGTAACCATTTGTAAGCCCGTATCTTGTATATCATGCCGCATACATCACCCCACCAAAAATCACATCGCCATACACCCCTCATCTTTGCAACATTGTGTTCTATCTGCCCTCTCTGTCAGGTTTTACCTTGCAAACCATAGTAACATCCGATCATATCACCCCATCGCCACCAACACCACCGTCCACATCGTTATATGTCTACCATCCCACACCCGCAACCTTACTCTCCCATGTTCCCTCTGTCTACCCTAACCTACAACCCCACGCAAAATTCGATCCTGTAAATGTACTGTCGAACACACCACCACCGCCACCACTAGATACATCCACATACTTCAACAATCACTAACATCATTAACATCATCAACACATATCATCCCTCCCTCCCAGAACCACTGTGTTATATCTGCCCTCTCCCTATGCTTTACCCTGTAACCCACCGTAACATCTGATCATGTAATCATATTGTTGAACATATCACCCCATCACCACCACCACCACCACCATGACCACAGCACACATCGCTATACGTCCACAAACTTTTTCCCCCGGTGTTCCCAATGTCACCTTTTAACCTGTAACCCATCGTATTATTCGATCCTGTATATTTTTGTCGCTAACATCTCCACCACCGCCACCACAAGACACAATTCCATACCTCAACATTCATTAACTTCATTAACATCGCCAACACATACCTTCCCTCTCGAACCAACGCAAGTGTGTGTGTCTGTGTGTAAGTATTTTTATATATGTGTGCATATATATATGCATATATATATATAGCCAATTTCAACCGTTGAGGTTGTCTTTTTTCCGGGTATGTCAATATTTATTTATAAAACAAATCTGTATTTTATCTGATGAAAGCGCACCATAATTTACCTTGGTCGCCTTGAAATATATATAATAAAATAATTTTGGTTTTATAAATATAGTTTCCATTTATTAATATATTGTATAATTACTCCACTAAATTGTTGAGTGCTTTATATCAGTTATAAAATTTTTTAAGCTTGTTGAATCCCAACAAATTAAATATAACCTCTGCATATATATTAATATATATATATATATATATATATATATATATATATATATATATATATATATATATATATATATGTATGTATATATATATATGTATATGTATATCTGTGTGTACGTGTATGTGTGTATATCTATATGTGTATGTGTGTATGTGTATGTGTGTATGTATGTGTATGTCTATATGTACAACACCATATCCATTGGCTCTCACCATCCCTCTATATTTGTACTACGCCACCCCCACCGATACCCCCCTCTCTGTATATCCACACGCGCGCATGCGCATATATATGTGTGTGTATATATGCATATAGATATATGTACGTGTGGATGTATGTGGGCGCGTGTATGTGTGTGTATATAAATGTGTATGTATATATGTCAGTACATATGCGCATGTGTATATATACAACGTATTTGTCAGACTAAGAGTGTCTAGATATGTACCTCCCCATGGACTTGACACCACCAACACATCCACCACAAACGCCACTACCATAAACAACAACACCACAACCACACCCCACACAATAACCAGCCACAAATATACGCCAACCTGTCTACCGACAAACCACTGCCCCCACACCACAGCCCATCCTAGTCAGCGACCGTCACCAACACCTTATCATTACATCCACCCCCACATGCACTACAGGCCAATACATCCCTATGATCTTTTCCTCCAATCAAAACAACCCATATTGTACAACTTATGAACTTCTGACTTCATCACATAGCATGTATTCATTTTCTTATACCATTTTAAAAGGTCCGTCGAGCTGCCGATTATTGAGTCGGCTAAGATCGATACAGATCGAACCTTGAACCTACCAATAAATGTAATGAAGGAGTAACCAATCATCCTTGTTATCCTTTCAATATATATATATATATATATATATATATATATATATATATATACATATACATATTTACATATATATGTATTAGATAAATGCAGAAAAGTCTGCAATGTACACGATTTAATTGCATTAGATTAGTAGATTTAATTAACTGAAAGGGAAAAATGAAACAAACGTTAAAACGCTAAAATCCACGACTATGATCCGTAGTTGCATCTTTCAGTTATCAACATTGGAGAAGAATAAAAGTATAGCCAAAACACAGAATGTGGGAAATCGATGGGTAATGGTATCGTGTGTGAAGCAATATAATTCCGTCGAGGATAGCTTCGCTTTTCCTCCTTACAGGGTCGATAAAATAATGTACAAATAACACAATAGGATCGATATAATCAACTTCCCCCTACTCAATTATTGCTTCCCTTGTGCCTAAATCAGGAACAATTAAGTGAGCTACATTCATCATAAATGTTACATAGAGCATTAGTAAAGTTACAAGCTGCAACATTATTTCTATTATGAACCATGGATAGATTTTCAGTGAAAATGCAAATTAATTAGTCATTAAATAGCAATTCTATGTTTGACAGTAATAAGCCTTTTCTGGGCACTATTAATTGTTGCAGCTAAATGGGTGAATAGAAGCAGCAGGGATAAAGGGGTTCAAGCTGTTACCGATATTTCAGTCAATATCGACTCACATATGTAATACTTCTAACAGAAGATGCGCATGTTTGGGAGACCGTGGAGGAAAACTTTTATAATACAAC
>OZ024741.1:96224501-96234501 GCA_964016885.1 Eledone cirrhosa
CTTAAAGCCTTTCTATTTTGCGAACGTTACAAGCAGCAAATTCTCCGTAGCCACAAATATTTTACTTCGGTTAGGAGGAGTGGGTGTTTTGCTACAGTTTTCTAGTAAATCTTCAGCCTCAATAAAGCACGTTAAACTGTTTCTTTTAGTGGCTTCTCTCCTTGACTCCAATGAAAAGCTTTTCAAGAGGAAAGTGGTTAACTATGTAAGACAAGAGGGTTATATTGTTGAGAAATTACATAACCACGTATACAAACACACACACATCTATCTATCTATTTCCGGATGATATAGACGTTTTTCACATCGGCTCCTCGATTATTGGATATATTACGTGTTAACGGTAAGTGTTTGTCTGTATTCTTGCGTTATTGTGTTAATTAACCCCCTTGCCTGGGTCTTCGCATATTAGGGTTAATTTATTTCACCCCTTTTAGGGTGAAATGTTTCATCCTAAAAATCTTGTAATTACCTCTACGCTAGTGGTAATGGAAGCCATTACCGCAGGTAACGATGACACGCCCACTAAACAAACTGAAGGAGAGCGGGGTAGCGGGTGCAACAAGCCTCCCTACTGAAAGAATAATGATTATTAGAAACATTTAAAAAATGGAGCCTAACCCTAATGAAAAAAATTGACTCGGAGAAATTGCCAACATTAATGGATGCCGTTTCGACTTTTCACGGCGCCACACCCACCAGCAAAGGTGAAAGAGAAGTAGTAGCTGTGACTACAAGTCTCTCGGATACTGAAAATATAAGTGAACATATTGAAAAAATGGAGTCTAACCCCAACGGGGAAAAAAATGTGAACGCATACACCAACATAAATAACACAAACACAACAAAAAATGAAAATTGTAACAACAAAAGACAAGAAAACAACCACATTTCGACACATGTAAACAAAGAGGGGGCGAACAAAATGACGTTCACTCAAACTACGAAAAAAACATTGTGTGTGAACCTATTGACATTTCGAACATGGCCCAGCAAATGGAAAATGCACGGAAGTATATAACTTTGGAGGAGAATGGTCTATTTTCGTTAAATTCTCCCCCAGAGCTAAAAAAAGGAAAATAGCTTAAAAACTATTATTTATAGGACAATATCAAACAATACCCGTAAGCCAGTACAACTCACACAGACAGAGATTGAACTGGCTTTAAAAGATCATCTGAAAAACATTGTATTCATTCGGAATGAAAGATAAATTGACGGCCGAAAAACATTCCCTGGCCCCAATTGTGTCCCCCTTATTTACCTTCTTCCCCACTTATTTGGGAAGAAGAACGCAAATATTGACCATACACAGTATCGATCCGGATATTGATTTCTGGGCGGTACTGTGTGGCCTCTTCGACTTGAAAGAGGAAGCAGTAATTTCGGTAGGTAAGTCTTCCAGCAACGTGTTCGGTGGAACTAGCATGCAAGTTCTGGTGCAAATGCAAGCCAGAACGAATTGCTAGGATCCCCGACCGCATATTGCTGGATGGGCTTGCCTACTTACACATCACAGTGGACGGTAGAAGACCCGCTTGTTACCTCTGTGGTGGCAGAGGTCACCTGAGGGCTGCCTGTTCCCAAGCAAACAAAAAAAAAACACCGATTTTGCCGACACCAACAACTACAACACAACCAACACAACCTCCACCCCACCACCACCACAAAAACAACTAACACCACAAGTTAAAACACAACTGAAAACAATTCCCCCCATCCCCCCCCCCCACAGAAAACAAATACAATAACACCCACACCACAAACACGAGCCGAAAATGTACCCCTCCCCTCGAATACGGAAGACGACCCCCTTTCGTCGTCAGACGAGGGGTGGAACACTTTCATAAAGTTAAAAGAAAAAAAAGAAAACACACCACAGGAACACAAATACAAACAACACCTCCCCAATACATAACACAGACATCAACACAAAAACACACACAGCAACAGCAAACAAAAAACATCACACAAAAAGAAAAATATGCATACACTTACATAAACACAATAAACAAAAAACTGTTAAACGTTATTTATAATAACAACTTAATAAAAACCGAAGGTTCGAATTTCGCACAAGCAAAATGATAAAAGCCACAATGGACATTTACAAAACGTTAAAAGACACCTTTAAAGGGGACGTGGGGCCCCCCTGCGTCAGACCCATTAAGCGTGTCCTCCTAAAAAATCCCCCCCAGACACCCACACAACTCCAAACACCCCAACCCCACCACACACTGATGCCCCTACACTTCCACCAACCACCACCCCACCTAACAACCCACCCCCCACCCCCATGGAAATTGTGCGACCCGGTCCCCGGGACGCAGAGAGGTAAGTGGCTTTTCTCTTTACCACCAACATGGCTGTGTTGAGAGTAGGTTGTCTAAATGCGCGTGGCTTGGGCTCACCTTGGAATCAAGCAATGCTTCTAAATGACCTCAGGTCACGATGTATAAATGTGATGGTTATTTGCGAAACCCGGATCAGCAGCGTGCGACAGCTCGCCCCCACCTTTGATGACTTTGAGATGCACGCATCTCTCTGTCAGCCCGGAGGTGGGGGTGGGGTTGTCGTGCTGCTGCAAAAACATCTGGGTCTCGCTACACAGAAGGTACACTTGGACCCGGAGGGTCGACTAGTGGTTCTGGATCTTAGCAGTGGTGAAGGCGGAGCTTTTAGGCTGGTCGCCATCTACGGCCCTTTTGGGTCAACGCGGCCGGATTTCTTCCATCGTCTGGAGACTTTTCTAGGGACGTCCCGCTCCTTGCTTTTAGTGGGAGACTGGAATGGTATCCTAGATGCACGTTGGGACTATGTAGGGGTATGTCCTGATAGAGGGGGTTGTAACAGCTTCAAGGGGTTAATCGGCCGATTCGACCTGCCGATAGATATTGACTAGATTTTCCGACTGTGCCAACCTGGACTTGGACAAACCATAACGGTCAATCTAGATCGTACCTAGATAGGTTCTTAGTTAGAAATAAGGATAGGGACTTTTTAAGTTGTCCAGAAATGCTCATGGTTGGCTATTCAGACCACAAGTTAGTGACCTCCATGGTCAACCTTGATAGAACGCATAGACAGGGACCCAGTTACTGGAAGCTCAACTTGTCTTTACCGGCAAGTAAAGCTTACAGGGACCGGATTAGTACTTTAGTTAAGGAGCGGTTGACGGGCGCCATCATCAACAGCAGGTGGTGGGACTCTCTCAAAAGAGAGATTAGAGTAGCTTAAATAGGAGTTAGTAAGGAGTTAGCCTCAGATAGAAATAGGATGGAAGGGGAGTTGGTAGATAGTGTAGAAGAGGCAATTAGATTCGGCGACGTTGCCAGAGTGCTAGCGTCGAGAACGGCCTTAGGCCAGTTCTTCGACGCGAAACACAAAGGCTGCGTTGTCCGAAGCAAAATACGTGCTCTGGGAGGGAAACGGTGAGACCAAAGCTGTTAGCTGGGCCCGCGTGACAGAAGCCAAAAATGGGATTAGATCCACTATCCGGTCTTTGCGAGACCAGGATGGACGGGTGATCCTTGAACCTAAGCAGATGTGCGAGGGATTTCAAAGGCACTTTGCTCGATTGTTCGGAAGGGGCGGGGGGGGGGGGGGGGATGTGGACCTCGGTCCATACCTCGACAGCCTGCCGCGTCTTTCGGACGAGGAGGCGAAGTCGTGCGAGAGGCCGATCTCAGCTGCTGAAATAGGGGACGTGCTGAGCCAATGCGGCAGACGAAAATCTCCGGGCCTCGATGGTCTTCCATACGAACTGTATTTAAATATGCCGGACTTGTTCTTCGATCTCCTCGAGGCGGTCTACTGGCAACAGAACGGGAGAATTACCTGTTCTGTGACCAAGGGCGTAGTCTCGCTAGTGAGGAAGGACGAGAACAAGGGGATGAAATAAGTAATTTTAGGCCCATAACTCTGCTAAATGCAGAGTTAAAGATTTTGGCCAAAGTCTTAGTAAAGAGGTTGGCGCTTGTCGTGGACAACCTGGTGGGAGATGCGCAGACATGCGCCATCCCGTCCAGGTCCATTCACGACAACCTCCATCTCATGCGATACATCATAGAGAGGGTTGGGAATGAACCCGGTTTTGATGGGGCTCTGATAAACTTAGATCAATCTAAGACGTTCGATAGGGTCGACCATCGTTTCCTGGATGCGGTGCTAGTGGCGGCAGGTTTCGGACCCGTTTTCAGGGGCTGGATCACTGCCATGTACAACAGCCGCATCTGCTCTAGGGTCAAGGTGAACGGCTACCTCTCGGAGCCGTTCGAAATCACGCGGTCCATCCGACAGGGTTGTCCTCTCTCCTCCCTTCTGTATGTATTGGCCCTACAGCCACTGCTGCGGAAGTTGGAGTTGTTAAAGGACATCCCTTTGGAACCGGGATTGCGGAAAGCGGTGTCGGCCTACGCCGATGACGTGACAGTAATGGTGTCAACCGATCGGAAATTGGGGTGATCGGCACCTTACTGGAGGAATACGAAAAGTTTACAGGGGCTAGGCTGAACCGGGACAAGTCACTCGGTTTGCAACTCGGCGAGTGGAGGGGCAAACCGATGGCCTCCAACGGCGTCGTTGGACGGAGGGGCCGGTGAAGTTGCTCGGTGTCTGGTTCGGGCCAGACCTCCAGGTGGAGAAGAACTGGGGAGAGGTATCGAACAGGGTGTTTGCGCTGACACAGAAGTGGGCTGAGTGCAAACTATCCCTGAAAGGTCGGGCGGAGGTGGCGAACGCTTATATAGCGTCCGTCATCTATTACCGCCTGACCGTCGTGCCTTGCCCAAGGGAAACGCTCACCAAAATGGAGCGCGCACTCTTCCAATTCCTTTGGAAGAAGCGGGCTCCTTTGGTGAGGAGATCCATCTGCTGTCAACTCCCTTCGAAAGGAGGGCTGGGGATGCCGTGGCTGCTGATGCGTAAACATGCATTAAGGCTACGGCACCTCCAGGTATTCCTCACCGGTCAACCGGTGTGGGCCCTGTTTGTGAGTCGAGCCTTTCCGAGACTCGCTCACCGAGCTGCAGTCCTGGGTCAAGCAAAGACCGAGAAAACTGGGCGCCTGGCACACCGAGTGTTCCCGGCGCTCACGGCTCTCTGGCAGGCCGACCCGGCTATCGGTGGAGACTCCACCTCGTCATTCTATAGAGGGCTGGTGGTTTGTAGGTGCGACGACGCCTTCGGACAAGCCCTAGGCACGGAAGAAGACGAACTGGCCAGCCTATTCAGGAGGACATTTGGCCCGGGACCTATGGACAACTTCCAGAGGTCCCTGGCCTGGCAGTGCTACCAAGGGGCGCTGCCCGTTCGAGAAAAGATCTACAGACACGGGCGCCCGGGTAGGGACCCCTCGAAAAAGATCTGTCCCAGATGCGTGCGCGACGAGGAAACCGTTGCGCACGCATTGGTACACTGCTCGGGCGTTGCCGATCTGTGGGGCTATGTCGGACGACTGCTGCCACGGGTGGGACCAATCCGGTTGACCACCGAGTCCATTGTAACGATCAAGCCGCCTCCCCACTTCAAAAATGAAGGAGAGGCGGTCTTCCTTTGTGTAATAGCCATGGTGAAAGAGGTGGTATGGTGGACACGTTTGAAAGGGCTGAGGTCGGACACCTTTCTCTCTGGCCAACAACTGGTCCTTTTCTTTAAATACCACTTTAAGAGAAGGAGCAGAATGGAGAGAGAGGTGCTCTACCCCAGCAAGTTTTAAGAAAGGTGGGTGAAAGTAGCGAGAATGGCCCGTGTAAATGGGCCTTCTCTCTTTATCAGCCTGTAGGTGGAAAGGTGGAAGATCAAAGGAGCACCCCCTCTCTGTGCTCCTAAGGAAAAGGGTTGCACACTTTTTTGGGTGTGTGTGTAACCCCCAAAACGCCTCCTCCCTATTGAGGACTGTATTGTTAATTTTATATTTGTTATTTGTTTTTTACTCGTTCTTTTATGTAACCCCCTACCTTGTATTTGTCCCCTTCTTTTGTGCCCTCGTGGCAAATAAATAGAAACTTATCTATCTATCTATCTATCTATCTATCTATCTATCTATCTATCTATCTATTTATCTATGTCTCTCTCTCCCCCTATCTCCTTTACACATACACACACACACATATACATACATACACACACACACATACACACACACACATACATACATACATACATACATACATGAGGGTTGACTGAAAAGTTCATAGGCTGAATAAATGAGGTTCATTTCAACAAAGTCCCTAGAAAGTAACAATGCAGTTATTAATTATTAAGGGCCGAAATTAATGCATGCAAGATTCATAGCTCTCGTACTACTCTGGCATAGTCAGCCTATAAACGTTTCAACCCAGCCTTGTATATAAATATATATATATGTATATAAATATATATATAATTATATATATATATATATATATATATATATATATATATATATATATATATATATATATATATATATATAAAAAATTACAGGTGAAGAGTTAGGCTGTGTGGTTACTGAAAACGAAGGGTTAGAAGGTAAACGGGACGTAAACAAAAGAAGAAAAGTATCCCTTCATCAGCTGTTTATATCATAGATGTTTCAGCGCTTAAAACAGAACATCGATCTGTAGCGCGCCCATGGCCTTTTATCCATCATATATATATATATATATATGAATCTGATATACCCGCAACGATGAAGAATTTTTATGCAAACACATTATTTCAGTATCTATAAAGTCAAGTTACATATCCAACCTTAGCTTAGTACATTCCATAATTTTGTTACGCCAAAACGAGAAAGAGGGGCTGCACTGAAAGAAGGGACAGGGCGAGAAATAAAGTATTGGAATAGAACTATATTGTTTTAGATTAGATAGATGATTCGATAAGTGGCAGTGTGATTCCTTGCTTGAGAGAGAGAGAGAGAGAGAGAGAGAGAGAGAGAGAGAGAATGGAGAATGAAGCAAGTGGAACAGGCAGACACATGAGTGTACAGTAAAATATAGAGACGTGTAAGAGAAGATATAGTATGAGCCCGAGCGGGGACTTGCAAATTAGAAGACTAAACTCTAAAACAGAATAGAGAAATAATATGATAAAATAACACGGGTAGGGTGAAGAAGGCCATGGAATGAAAACTCACAATCTGTGAAATTAGATGTTTGCGTCGAGCAGCTGGTAAAAACACAAGGGGTTAGATAAGAAATGATATCATTAGACAGATGGTTGGTGCAATGTGTCTTACTAGCTCTATAGCTCAGCGACGTATAAAATGGCTCGTTTCATGATAAACTAGCCCTGGAAATCTATACAAGCAAGTGTTCGAGCTTTAGAGTGAGAGAAAGGCCACATAGCTGATGAATAAAGGGAGTTGTAGTCACATTCCATATAGCCAACATGGTACTACTACTAGCTTTAAGTGCTGCTGTAGACCACCAGCTCCATCTTCCTGTGTTAAACTTCCATTAGAAGTTCCTGAACAAATAAAAACAACCACAAGACACCATTCAGTACCATAGCTCTTAATATAAAACATTGTATACACTAGTACGTCTTATGGTGTTGTAATTACTGTTATATCAGTCTGAGACTGATAATTACGACGTAATTTACGCTGTATATAAGGGTTAAATATATTTAAGGCTACTTGAGTTTGGACAGTCTCTAAAGTAGTGTTTGTAAAACAAAGATGCGTCACACTCAGTGAAAAATATGAGGGCAGTAAATTGTTTTATGTAATACCAACCTTATTATGTTCATATAAAAAGATGTATTATGTTTATTGTTAAATACATCTGGAAGCCTAATATCAATTCTAAACTTTAAATGAGATGATAATTAAGAAACAGTAATTGTTAAACGACTAGCAATTATTTTAATACTAAATATTAAGTATCGCCACTTCGAAGAGAGATGTTATTAAATGCCAATTTCTACAAAGTGCTTCTGATATTGATCTGATTTCAAAAGTTTCTCCGCGAAGGGTTCACAACATCCCAAACTTCTCACGGTGCTCGCTTGGATTCGCTCCCACATTGCAATCTAAGGGGCACGATAATTTTAATGTGCACTTACTTTTGTAAAAGATGCTGTTGGTGGTTCTGGATGTGTTTCATGGGATTAGGAAGCAGTGTTTGTCGTGAATTGACATAATCATAGAGCGTCCGAAAAATGTTTCCCGTCCTGAATTCAAACCCGGCCACGGTCAAATTCAAATTTAACCCAACCATGGTTGATAGAATAAAGTACCAGTTAATTATTACGATTAATCCTTCTTCACTTCTCGCTCTTATCTCTCTCTCATACTCTCTGAATTGGCTGCGCTGTGAGAAGAACTTTGGAGACCAACACTTACTATTTCTTTCCAGTCTCACGCATATGATGATGATATGAGCTATATTGTCCCATGTACAGTTTCCTTTTTAAATCGGTAGGGAGTGATTTGAAGAATATTTGACTGCTAATAATAGCAGCTCAAGCAACTACTTAGAGTAAGGATTCAACGTTTACCCCACCATATCACCATGAATAAGGCGCTAAAAGTGTTATGGCATACCATCAGCTTTAATATCTAATGAGAACAATTACACACATACATATATACAAACAAACACACATACCAACTCATACACACATAGCGATTGTATAGTAGTTTGAAGCTTGATAAAGTTGGAAAGGAATCTTAACATTTCGGACGCTAGTCCTTCATCGGAAAATAGTATAAGAGACAGAAAAGAGAATGTTTGCAAGAGAGAAGAAGAAAAAGGTAAATACATGAGAGTAAGAAAAGAAAGAAATCGGGGAAATGTAGAGTGGAGGGAGATCACATTTTGTTGTTAGTTAGCTATCTTGAAAGAATAAAAAAATATCTAGCAATCTCATGATCAAAGACTTGCCAGCTATGATAACCCCGTTTCTTTTTTTTGCTTTTGTTTTGCTGGCAGGCATAATGTGTCAAAAACTACCGTGCTTTCCCTTTTAAAATGATAGGACATGATCCTCGAGAAACTTAGCAGCTGTTTCCAAAATATTTCTAACTGAATCCTGTCAGTGGGTTGGAGGCCCAGAAATGATAAAATATGGTGTGAGAAAGTGGGATAAGGCATAAGTGTCAGGGGATATATGTGGGGTCGAGGTTATGTTCTTGGAAAAAGTGTGGGAAATATGTAAATGTTAAGGCTAAAGGTGTCTTTGAGTGTCAGGTGTTTCAGTGTGTGTGACCTCCCGGGAAATCGGTGTGTGGGGGTTAGCATGACTGTGCGCACACGCGCGCGCGCGTGTGTGTGTGTGTGTAGTCATATGTGGTGTGAGAAATGTAGGATTTGTATGTGAGTGTGTGTTGATGTATACGATAGGTAGACGTGGAGTCACTGTGCGGGGAGACATATGTGGTGAATGGAGGCGATGTCAGCACTAGGTTGGGGAAGGTGAGTGATAAGTGGGGGTGGAGAAGCTATATGGATGGAACAAATATGTGTCGAGTAAAGGTGAAAACATTGTGGAGGTTGAGGAGAAGAGGGAAGAATTCAGAAACGTGTTGTATATGTATATGTATATATATATATATATATATACAAAACGTTTCTGAATTCTTCCCTCTTCTCCTCAACCTCCACAATGTTTTCACCTTTAATCAACACATATATATATATATAAATATATATATATATATATATATATATAAATATATATATATATATATAATATATATAAATATATATATATATATATATTATTATATTTGGGGAGGGTCATATTAGTGTAATATTGCCAGAATTAATAACAGAACACACTCACTGTTTGGTTGGTTTTCGCTTCTCGCTTCTGTGTCTTTTATATCGGTAATCTAACTTACTCGGTCCTCAATGTTGCCATTGACTGACCGACGGTCAAAAATAATACAGATGCAATATAGACACAAACACATATATATAGTTTATCATAAATCTTTCGTTGCACATCTGCAACATCGTCAGTGGTGCTATCTTTTCCTCCTGTTGTATTGTATGTCTACGCCATTTTT
>OZ024741.1:96239501-96252001 GCA_964016885.1 Eledone cirrhosa
ACGCTATTTTGTTATATTTCATCTGTAAAGGAATTTTAATAAAAGGTTAAATAAACTAAAATTAATCTATAAATTAATTTACAAAGTATATATTAATTATGTTAATAATATTTAAAAGTTTTTCACAATTTATGATTACACAATATTTTATAATCTCAACTGTAGTAGAATTTTAATTAAATTAAATTTATAGGTTAACTAACATTTAAATTAAATTATATATTAATTTCTAAAATTATATTATTAATTAGGTTTATAATATTTAAATGTTTTTCTTAGTTTATGATTACACGATATTATTAATTCCTGTCGCTTATTTAATAGGATATCCTTAGATTTCATTATTTCAAGATTGGCGGTGGATTGGCAGTATCGGTAGAGGGTCAGACGCCATGCTTTCCAGCATAGTTACGTCCCTTTACGATCTGAGTTCAAATCCCGCCGAGGTTGACTTTGCCTTTCATCCTTACGGGGTCGATAAAATAAAGTACCAGTAATGCACTGGGTTATTGCTGGCCTTGTGCCTAAAGTAGAAACAATTATTTCAAATAGTTCTTGGGAACATAATCTACATTCATTTCTATTATTTTGATAAGGGGTGGCTCTTTTGAGCACACTCCAGATCATATCATATTCTATATTCTTATTTTTATAACTATTGATTTTTTCTGCTAGAGATGTTGTATTAGCTAGTGCGGCATTTTTAAAACTATGTTTGTGGGTATTAAACCTTACCTTAAAATTGTTAGAAGTAGCTCCTATATATGAGCAAATAGAATCTTTAGTTTTAACATTACATTTATAAACTATGTTGTTAACAAGACAATTTCCTTTTAATGGGCAGTTTGCTTTGTTTCTACAGTTACAACCTTTCGTTAATTCTGTATTTGAGGAGATATTATGGTTAGTTTGATGTATTGGTGGTATACTTATGGTATTCTTACATTTATATGCATTATAGGCACTTATATTTTGTTTTATGTTTTTGGTTGTTGAGTATGAGAATTTAACTGTTGACCTATTTAAGATTTGATGGTATTTGTGGTTTGGCGGGAAGTTTTTCTCTAGGATATAAAAAATTTTTTTAGCAATATTATCCTTAATTTGTAAATTAAATGGAGCATTATACCAAGTAACTCGTCTATTACGGTTTCTATGTTGTTTATTATTTTTATAGGTTGTATCGTGATGTTTACTAGGGGGATTAATGTTAATGATCTCACCACGCACATTTTTAGTTAGATTTATAGATTTAGGTGTTTTATCTTGTTTATTAGGAGTTTTATTATTAACATTTATTAGAGTTGTATGATGCGTAGTTTTTTGAGAGTTACTATACTTTATATTAGAGGAGTTGTTGGTATTTTGGGGTATAGTGTGGGTGGCATTTAGGTGTGTACTTTTCATTTGGTGTTTGTTGGTAATATTAGGTTGTATGTTTATAGTATTTTTAGTAGAAGGTATATATTCTAATCTATTTTTGTGGCCACTTCTATCTAGAGCTTCGTTTTAGAAGGTCGCATTTTTATCAAATACATCTTGGTTAGACGAAAGGTTAGAAATTCTAAGTGATATATTATATGCAAGGTTTTTAAGGATAGATTTAGGGTGATTAGATTGTGAGTGTATGTAGTGTAAGTTTTGGTTGGGTTTATGGTAAGGTTGGTAGATACCCGTAGCTAAGTCTAAAGTTATATCTAGGAAATTAACTACTTTACTTGTGTTTTCAAAAGTAATATGAAGACTATAATAGTCTTTAAGGAAAGTTCTAATAAGCTTTTTGTTTTTTTCTATTTCTGAAAGGCTAAGGTTGTTGGAAAGAAGAAAACAGTCATCACGATATAAACCACCTTTAAGGTGGGGAAAGGAAGCATTTATGTTGAAAAGGAGAAAGAGGCCCACTATATATATATATATATATATATATATATATATATATATATATATATATATATATATATATATATATATATATATATATATATATATATATATAAATATATATATGAAAATATATATATAAATATATATATATATATATATATAAATATATATATATATATATACATATATATATATACATATATATATACATATATATATACATATATATATATATGTATATATATGTATATATATATATATATCCAAAATTAGATTAAGGGTGTCATGTCCGAGACACGCGCCATATCCCCTGTAGAATATGCTCAAAGATTCCAATGAATTGATCCGAGCATTTTATATCAAATAGAAATTGATTGACATATTTATATATATCTAAAATAAACACATGAAACAATCACAGGGGTTAATTTGTAAAGTGTGTAATCACACACAGCCAGGTAGGTAACTAATTAAAGTTTAACTAGAACTTCAAATATAGATACCTTTTAATCATTTTATAAGGTAACTATATTTGAAGTTCTAGTTAAACTTTAATTAGTTACCTACCTAGCTGTGTGTGATTACACACTTTACAAATTAACCCCTGTGATTGTTTCATGTGTTTATTTTATATATATATATATATATATATATATATATATATATATATATATATATATATATATATATATATATATATATATAACAAAGAAAGTTCGGATCTAGCTGTCGAAACGGCCGGAGCTCAGCCGTCGGGGTCCTGACTCTTTTCCTATATATATATATATATATATATATATATATATATATATATATATATATATATATATATATATATATGTATATATATATATATATATATATATATATATGTATATATATATATATATGTATATATATATATATATATATATATATATATATATATATATATATATGTATATATATATATATATTTATATATATATATATATATATATATATATATATATATATATATATATATATATGTATATATATATATATATTTATATATATATATATATATATATATATATATATATATATATATATATATATATATATATATATAAATATAAATATATATATAAAAATATATATATAAATATATATATATATATATATATAAATATATATATATATATATACATATATATATATACATATATATATACATATATATATACATATATATATATATGTATATATATGTATATATATATATATATATCCAAAATTAGATTAAGGGTGTCATGTCCGAGACACGCGTCATATCCCCTGTAGAATATGCTCAAAGATTCCAATGAATTGATCCGAGCATTTTATATCAAATAGAAATTGATTGACATATTTATATATATCTAAAATAAACACATGAAACAATCACAGGGGTTAATTTGTAAAGTGTGTAATCACACACAGCCAGGTAGGTAACTAATTAAAGTTTAACTAGAACTTCAAATATAGATACCTTTTAATCATTTTATAAGGTAACTATATTTGAAGTTCTAGTTAAACTTTAATTAGTTACCTACCTAGCTGTGTGTGATTACACACTTTACAAATTAACCCCTGTGATTGTTTCATGTGTTTATTTTATATATATATATATATATATATATATATATATATATATATATATATATATATATATATATATATATATATAACAAAGAAAGTTCGGATCTAGCTGTCGAAACGGCCGGAGCTCAGCCGTCGGGGTCCTGACTCTTTTCCTATATATATATATATATATATATATATATATATATATATATATATATATATATATATATATATATATATATATATATATGTATATATATATATATATATATATATATATATGTATATATATATATATATGTATATATATATATATATATATATATATATATATGTATATATAAATATATATTTATATATATATATATATATATATATATATATATATATATATATATATATATATATATATATATATATATATATATTTATATATAAACGGAAAAAATGAAACGATATTTCATTTCCCACTCTTAGTACGGCTGTTACTTAAATATAAGTATGTACACGTACATACATATATGTATACAGACGTACAGTAGTATGTATATATATATATACATACATGCACACATATATATATGCACGTATGGATTCACCGAACCTTTATTATAATGCTCGGTGTGTCTGTAAACAAACATCCCGTATTAAGCCGTAGTGTCTAGCAACCACCGTTGCTCGTTTGTTCAACACTGACAAAGGAACGCTGTACTAGTTTCAAGCTTGTTAGCTATCGTCAGCAACGTATACCTTCCTGCCAGATTGTTGAACGTATATACTTACCTTATGCCTATTAACGGCTGAGTAGCCCAATTTGCATATCGAGTGGGTTAATCGGCCGGGTGCACCGAAAACGATAAACGGAAAAAATGAAATGATATTTCATTTCCCACTCTTAGTACGGCTGTTACTTAAATATAAGTATGTACACGTACATACATATATGTATACCGACGTACAGTAGTATGTATATATATATATATACATACATGCACACATATATATATGAACGTATGGATTCACCGAACAACGGTGGTGTCTAGACACTACGGCTTAATACGGGATGTTTGTTTACAAACACACCGAGCATTATAATAAATGTTCGGTGAATCCATACGTGCATATATATACGTGTGCATGTATGTATATATATATATACATACTACTGTACGTCGGTATACATATATGTATGTACGTGTACATACTTATATTTAAGTAACAGCCGTACTAAGAGTGGGAAATGAAATATCGTTTCATTTTTTCCGTTTATCGTTTTCGGTGCACTCGGCCGATTAACCCACTCGATATGCAAATTGGGCTACTCAGCCGTTAATATGCATAAGGTAAGTATATACGTTCAACAATCTGGCAGGAAGGTATACGTTGCTGACGATAGCTAACAAGCTTGAAACTAGTACAGCGTTCCTTTGTCAGTGTTGAACAAACGAGCAACGGTGGTTGCTAGACACTACGGCTTAATACGGGATGTTTGTTTACAAACACACCGAGCATTATAATAAATGTTCGGTGAATCCATACGTGCATATATATATGTGTGCATGTATGTATATATATATATACATACTACTGTACGTCGGTATACATATATGTATGTACGTGTACATACTTATATTTAAGTAACAGCCGTACTAAGAGTGGGAAATGAAATATCGTTTCATTTTTCCGTTTATCGTTTTCGGTGCACCCGGCCGATTAACCCACTCGATATGCAAATTGGGCTACTCACCCGTTAATATGCATAAGGTAAGTATATACGTTCAACAATCTGGCAGGAAGGTATACGTTGCTGACGATAGCTAACAAGCTTGAAACTAGTACAGCGTTCCTTTGTCAGTGTTGAACAAACGAGCAACGGTGGTTGCTAGACACTACGGCTTAATACGGGATGTTTGTTTACAAACACACCGAGCATTATAATAAATGTTCGGTGAATCCATACGTGCATATATATATGTGTGCATGTATGTATATATATATATATACATATATGTATGTACGTGTACATACTTATATTTATTTATATATATATATATATATTTATTTATTTATATATATATATATATATATATATATATATATATATATATATATATATATATATATATATATATATATAACGAAGGAAATGTGGTAAGGAACCAGGTGGACCATAACGCACCAAAGTACTCAATACTTAGGGTAGTAGAGTGGGTAATAGTAACAAGTAAGACCCCGACGGCTGAGCTCAAGCCGTTTCGACGGAAGAGTAGAGAATTAGCCGTCGAAACGGCTTGAGCGCAGCCGTCGGGGTCTTACTTGTTCCTATATATATATATATACATATATATATGTAGTATTAAGGATACTATTTATGGTTATGTATATACTAAAACCTTTTATAGTTATATATATTATAAACCCTAAACAGTGAAAGACAGTCATTTATTACTACCTTATTACCAGTAAGATAAATAGCTCAATGTAATAACATCAGTTGTTCTACAGAGCAGTTATATAGAAATTACATGAATCAAAGTTCTGTTCAAACCATTTATTAGCTTACAATTGTTTCGTCCAAACCTAGGTTTGGAGTCTTCGGAGCAATTTTTCAATGATTGTTTACATACATGACCTCCTTTCCAACACAAGAGACATAAAGAAACATATGTATATATCGATGCACAGTGGGTTGACATCCATTATACTATTGTAGCATGGCAATTTACATTCAAAGATTAAAATCATATTAAAAGAAAATTAAAACAAAATACATCGTTGATTATGTGAAGGACATATAATCTATATATTGCGTTTCCTGGATTGTGAAAATGGTGGTGTATACGAAAACCATAACATTATTTTGCTTCTCATTTTTAATATTTCTCTGCACACAAGCTTCTATATCACACATAAAAAATACTTTACCAATACAACCCCCATAATACTCTTGATTGCCCTCTTAAAGTGCTTGTATTCCATATAACACCTTGCCGCACTATAATCTTATATAAATAAGACACACGTGCATGCCCCACGTGTAACTATTGCATACACTAACAACTTCAAACTATCCTCTTGCATTATCTTCGTAAACTGCCGATGTTGTATTTTAACTTTAATTTTCTTTTAATTTTCTTTTAATATGATTTTAATCTTTGAATCTAAATTGCCATGCTAAGATAGTATAATGGATGTCAACCCACTGTGCATCGATATATACATATGTTTCTGTATTCTCTTGTGTTGAAAAGGAGGTCATGTATGTAAACAATCATTGAAAAATTGCTCCGAAGACCCCAAACCTCGGTTTGGACGAAACAATTGTAAGCTAATAAATGGTTTGAACAGAACTTTGATTCATGTCATTTCTATATATATATATATATATATATATATATATATATATATATATATATATATTAAAGTGAGTAGGTAAAGATTTTTTTCTTAACCTGTCTGCTTTTTTCATATATGATATTATTAGGTACTGAATCTGTTAATTTTATTAACTAACTCATTGAACCAAACTCAGTACAAATTGGACACCCTCTATGTATGTATCTATACTTCTATATATATATATATATATATATATATATATATATATATATATATACCTATGTATATGTATATGTATATATATTCTTGTATATATCTATATATATATATACAAGTGTCTTGTATATATATATATATATATACAAGTGTCTTGTATATATATATATATATACATATGTCCCAAGGCTCTGATACCATCATCACTATAAACACAGAGCTGGCATATCTAAGGACTGACTAACTGCCTAATGAGGTCATAGCCATTCAATGGCTATCATCGAAATATATATATCAGTAAATAAAGGATTATGAGTTAATCCAATTGACTTATGTTTCCTCACTATATATATATGTATATATATACATATATATAAGAGAGTATTGAAGTTTGCTTGAAGCATTGTGGAACAATAAGTAAATATCTTTAAGTCGTTTGGAAGCCTCGACAATGCAAATGGGTAAATCTCCGGGTAACAAGGTCCGGTGGTGGAGAAAGAGATGTAAGTGGGTGTACGTTGAGATGCGTGGTGTGTATAAGATGTGTGAGATGTGTAGAATGAAGGGAAGAGTATAAAGGATAGAATAAAAATAACAACACAAGAGATAGTTACCTTGGGAGAGATTTAATAGTCCCTATATATTTCGGATTCACATCCATCAACTGGGGTTTTTTTCCGGGGTGGGGGAAAAGGTTGTCTGTCGGACAGGTCCGGAATGCGTCCTTCGCTGTTTGTTGTTTTGAATATCTGAGGTATTCGGCAGAGCGCGCGTGCGCGTGAAATGGGGTCGGTCGTACAGAGGTCAGCGGCCGAATGAGGGAGTGGGATGCCGCTAGCTGTTTGTTAAATGTTACTGTGTGTGTGTGTGCGTGTGTTGTTGTCTAGCTTGAGTGTGTGTATGTGTGTGTGTGTGCGTGTGTTATTGCCTTGTTCCTCTGTATTGGCAGTGTAGTATGTTCGTATGGTGGAATGCTACTGTGTGTGTGTGTGCGCGTGTGTGTGTAGTTGTCTCGTTTGCGTGTGTGTGTTGTGTGTTGTTGCATCGCTTGTTAACTTAAACCAGCCATCTCATTTCGCTTCTCTCTGATCGGTTGTTTATTTGCGGTTGCAGTCGTTTGATAAAAAGCGCTTCCTTGATACGTAACGTGCCGACGTTTCTTTCAGTCGCTAGAATTGTGACAATGGGCCTTCCGTCTTTGTTTCCGCATTTGTCTATGTGTTTCCGGAAAGATATACACACACACACATATATATATATATATATATATATATATTGAAAGAGTGAAGAATATCATGGTCAACAGTACAAAAAGGGTTTTATTTACAGTATGACAATTGTTTCACTGATTAAGTTGTTTAAAATTGCTGAATACTTGAAGCAGTGCCACTCAATTTTAAATACGTTGTTAGCTTAACCAGAGTATCGGAGATAACTGTTATATGTTCATTATTTTTACGAATTCAAATTACAGCATCAATAATAATATTAATAATAAAGATAGAGAGAGAAAAAAGAAAGAGAGATAGAGAGAAGAAAGAAAGAAAAAGGAGAAAGGAAAAAGAGAAAGATATAGATTGGTTTAGCAAATTAGACAATAAAGAATCTTCCGACCTCATACAATTTGACATCAATGACTACTACACTTCTATTTCCCCAGTAACCCTAAATAAGGCACAAAAAACTCTGACCTATCACCAGAGGAAATTAAAATAATACTAGCTGCTAGAAGAACAGTAGGTTCGATAATGGGAAAGAAAAAATATACAAAATAACTTTGATATCACTATGGGATCGGACGATTTAGCCCAAGTAACGGACATTGTCGGAATATATATAGCACATATCTTACATAAGGAATTTAGTAACCTACAGGGAGGAATTTATAGAGACGATACATTACTTTTAGCTAAAAACCTAAATAATCAAAACTTAGAAAGTTTACGGAAAAGGATTAGAACATTCTTCAATAAATTAGGCCCTAGCATCACTTTTGAACTCAACTCTAGAAAAGCTAACTTCTTAGATGTATCACTTAACCTAAACACTGGACTAATAGAAACCTCCCATAAAATAATCAAAATCTAGCTTACATTAATTATAACTCTAATCACCCTCGCTCCATAATTAACTCCATAGCACATAATATATCCCTTAAAATCTTGCGCTTATCTTCTAATCTAGAGATTTTTTAACGAACACGATAACTACTACAACATAGCTTTACTTAATGCAGTCCATAAAGAGAGACTCAAATACATACCAGATACAAAAGATAACAACACACTTAACAGAAATAACACTATCCACATCTATAGACACAACAAATCTAGGAGTAAGCATAGGAATTGGCAACAAGTACGAGAATTAATTGAAACGAATACTAATATAAAGACCACTAGAAACTATAGAAGATGTAGAGATAGAAAATACTTATGGTTCAATCCAATATTTAACTCCTCTATAAAAACAAAACTACCTTATAGTTTATTTAAATTAGTTGACAAACAGTTCCCTAAAAACTTCATAAATATAAATCTTTAATAGAAAAAACTATCAAACTAACTTACTTCACTGCCAACAACATAGAATCGCACGTACATAAAATTAACTATAAGAGAATTTCTAACTCAAGTAGCCCGTAAACAAGTACCATAACACCAAATATAAAACACAAACAAACACACGTCAGACACATCACCACAATACATCAACAAACCCAATTCTCAGCCCATACATAACAAAATATCGAGGAACCGGCACATAGGAAGGCATCAAAATGTAACTGTCATCTACCTGATAAATACCCATTACAAAATAGATGCCTGGAGTCAAATATAGTGTACCTATGTACTATAAATTTAGGCAACTTAGCATGGCACTACATAGGTTCCATAGCAGAGGAGTTCAAGAAAAGGTGGTCTGTCCACAGACACTATAAATAACAGGAAGCTTATGAATACAACAACGCTCGCCAATAAAATCTGGCAGCTCAAAAATGCAAACCAGGAATACAGAATCAGCTGGATGAAGTTATAAACGACAATAGCCTAGAGAATTGGCATGTCCCACTGTGGTCTTTGTAATATGGAGCTATTCCCAATTATAAAATACAACAAAATGCTACTTAACAGCAAAATTGAAAGAACTATTTTCTGTAGGCATAAAACGACGACCAAATTTGATAACTTTAGACCACCTTAATTCATCCCATCTATTCCATAAATCAAATTGTACCACTTAGATCTATTATAATATCCAATTATTATTATTATTATTATTATAATAATTGTAATCTGTCAATGAACCAACATCATAACCTTTTATATTTTATATTTTATTTATCTCTCTCTTTCACTTTCTATCTTTCTATTTCTCTCCTTAAATTTATTTCATCTCTTATCGAATTATTTTCACTTCTAATATAACTTGCAATTAATTAATCAAATAATTAATTAATTATATAATTAATTTATTAAAATAACCAATACACACATAAATATATTTAACATGTTCATGTTTATACCTTCGTATCTCTGTTTTCACCACCAACACCACAACTACTCTCAATAATCTTACTATGTTTACTTTTCTTCGCACATATAAACATTTTTTAATTAGTTATTTTCATATTTTGTATTATTTTGTATCATCCTCGATGTAACTTATTTATTAGCACTTATTTATTAGCATTTATTCATTTATTGTTAATATCATTATTTTTCCTTTATTTTTCTTTTTCTTTACCGTTATTTTTATTTATACTTTTCTCTTCTCTTTCTATCCTCTTTTATTATTATTATTATTATTGATGCTGTAATTTGAATTCGTAAAAATAATGAACATATAACAGTTATCTCCGATAATCTGGTTAAGCTAACAACGTATTTAAAATTGAGTGGCACTGATTCAAGTGTTCAGCAATTTTTAGACAACTTAATCAGTGAAACAATTGTCAGACTGTAAATAAAACCCTTTTTTGTACTGTTAACCATGTTATTCTTCACTCTTTCAATATTATTACTCCAAGATAAACTTACATAGGAATACTAGAGAAGTCATAAACTCGCCACCTACGTAAACCTCTTGTTGAGTCAAACAACGCCGTACGCTAAAACTATCCATAATACGAAGTATTCACAACCTCTAACTGGATTACCTATAACGATATTTCGTTATCTCTTATATATATATATATATATATATATATATATATATATATATATATATATATATATATATATATATATATATATATATATATATATATATATATATATATTTATATATATATATATATATATGAGCGGAACAAGCAAACATTAAAGAATCTTTTAAATAAATTAAAATACGATTTAAATATTTACCTCTTCTAGCGCCATGACCGACGGTTTCGCTTATCAAAAGATTGGAAATTCAGAGAATTTCCAATGGAAAGATATAGCTCTTCAGATAACTTTTCCAAATCTACTAGACATAAGTCCACATAGATGTAGATATATCACCCTCTGCCTAGTGAATGAATCAAGCCGTTAAAATGACCCACACACTTATTGGACCGTTAGAAAAAACAGGAATTATAGACTCGCTGATATTTCATGCTGCTAGAAATAGCAGCATAATACAGCATTTTTTTTCTCTACATTAAGGAGAATACAGATAAATGATATAGATATCTCAGTAGGCACTAGGTACCCACAGAAATATATATGGTATCTATAATATTTATATATATATATATTACTAAAATATCTGCATGAAAGAACGGAGACGCGAACAAATACGGCAGGGAACAAACTTAATGTCATATTCGACGTCAATCTAGAATGGACACAATAATTTCAACTGAATTATCCAAGATGTCAGAAGTTAGACATTTCGCATCGTTTGGAAGAGTTGTATGTAAGACGATACATGGTACATAAACAGTGTTACACAAGAGAAAAGAATGAAGGAAGGAAATGTCCTTCGCTTTGCAACAGAAATTACAATAAGGCAACAAAATAAATTAAACATTAAAATTGTAATTGGAAAATCATCTTACCAGGCGGCTCATTTGTCGTGGTGATCGAAGCTTTACTGGAAATGAAAGGCATTTTCTTAATTTTATATGTGTGTGTCCAAATCCAAGAGCACTTGAAAACGTATGCGTACTTAGGTTTGGAAAAATTACCTACGTGGCTTTCTTCTTTCCAGATATGGACACTTCTGGCTTCTGGTTGTTTCCCCAAATAAAGATATTATGCAGACTGCGTTGGTGGGGCTTAGAACCATTCTGAAAACGAAGTATCTTACAGGAGCGTTGAACAGTGAAATATTGCTGGGCTAAGTGTGTAGTTGCAGGAGGGATTAGCCATTGAACCTCACCACGTTGGTAATTTTTCCAAGCCTAAATACGAATACGTTTTCAAGTGCTCTCAGATTTGTACACACACACACACACACACACACACACACACACACACACACACACA
>OZ024741.1:96254501-96284501 GCA_964016885.1 Eledone cirrhosa
AGTTTGTTTTATAAATATTGACATATCCAGGAAGAAGATCTTAGCGGTTCAAGCTTTTCCTGCATAGTAAAAGGAAAGAAAGGAAAGAGAAGAGAAGTCAAATATTTCAAATTATTAAAATGAATATGCAAATGAGGTTGAGGTATAGGGCTGAAACAAACGTTATTTTTAGATGCTAGGTAGATTTACATAATTATTAGGATATATATATATGTATGTGTAGGAAGAAGAAAGAGAAAGAAAGAAAAGCTTGTATTTACGTGAATTTAAAAAGAATAACAGTTTGTAGGAATGGTGTAATATGATTCCAGAATTTAAAAAATTATTTAGCTATATTATGAGTTATAATATTATATATATAATCAATTAGATTATATGAAGAATTATGGTTGTATCTACATTTTATCTTATTACATTGCAACAGGTTATAAGTATATAAATATCTATATAGACAAATAATTGTGCAAATATAAGTATTATTGGTGATGTTATAGAAATAAACCACACGTATTTTTTACGTTTCTAATATGAGTTACGAAGGATGTTGATTTTACATTTTACATAAATATTTAAGAAAAAGACGTAGTTCAAATTGTAAGAGAAGAACAATTTGTAGATTCTAATATTTTGCTCCAACATTGAAAATGTTTTCAGAACATTTTTAATTTAGCGAAATTATATAATTTATCATACAAGTTATCATGTCTATGTTTGCTCAATTGCTATTATTTGCTAATTTGATGAATGATTTACTTAGAAAGTGTGTAGAGAAAATTATATATTATTTTGTGTGAGATTATAAGGTATTTTATATTATATGTTTTTCAAGGATGAGAATTTCAATTACATATTATTTACGTCGAAAGATGTGTGAAAAATTTGAAGATTAAAGAGAGGAAAAAATGTATTATTAGATAAGTCGAGAGTGCATTTCAAAGAACTATCGTAAAGAGGATATCTTTCAGAATGTCAATTAAAGAGTATCAATCTAAATCTAAAAAATAGATTAAGAAGAGTATCATTAGGAAAAGAATATCAAATGGTAAAAATACTAAATTTAAGAAGGAAGATCATTTGAAAAATGTAAATTTTTAAAGAAAAGAAAAACTCAGTAAATAATAGGATCATTTTAAAGGTGTATAAGATATAGTCAAGTGTAATGAATATCATAGATTAAAAATACTTCGGAAAGTGTATTTTTTACCGAGTTTTTCTTTAAAAATTTAAATTTTTTAAATGATCTATCGTAAAGGATATCTTTCAGGAAAAGAATCTCAAAACTGTCTCAGAATGAGAATAAATGAATGATGAAACAATTTTGTCCAGTAGCGTGTGCAAAGACAGAAAGCAAGGTGGACAGGTCAATCTCGTGCTGCTAAAAATAGCAGCCGTTCAAACGACCAAAAGTTTCTCTACCGTTGGGGAGAATAATATTAACCTTTGGTCGTTTGAACAGCTTCTATTTTTAGCAACACGGGATTGACCTAACCACCTTGCTTTATGTCTTTGCACACGGTACTAGACAAAATCGTTTCATCATCCTTTATTCTCATTCTGAGGCAGTTTTGTATGGCGCCAGTTTGTAATTTGAACTCGGGAATTTTATATTCTCTGAGAGAGAAAAGCCTTCTGACGAGGATCTCTTTCTCAATGGAAATCTGCTTGGATTATCTATTTGTTTGGGATCTGAAACCGCGGTAAGTAAGTACAGTGAATTTTTTGGAATCTATATTTTTTATATATTTTTTATGATATTTTCTGTGTTTAGACTCCCTGATTTTATATATTCTGGCTTGTTAATTTATTAACTTGCCATTGAACCACATTAGCATACGGTCGGACTATACTTATGTCTCTATGTGTATTAATTACATGTAGGAATATATATGTATATATATTAATATATGTATATATATTCATATATATATATACATATATACATACATATATACATATGTATATATATATATATATTCGGTGGCCTAATGGTAGGTGTTAGAGACAGTGAAGATTCTGGTCAGGAGTTCAATCTCTGTCCGTTCTACACTAAACACTATATAAATAGATAGATATGTTTCTTTTATTTGCCACTAGGGCATCAAAAGTGGGACAAGTACAAAGGGGGGAGTTTACACAAAAAGGCGTCCTCAATAAGGAGGAGGCAATAACAAAATATAAAAATAAAATAAGATATAACAAAAAATAAAATTTATAACAAAATCCTCAATAGAGAGGAGGCGCCTTGGGGAGTCGCACACACCCCCAAAAAAAGTGTGCAACCCTTCTCCTCAGGAGCACAGAGAAGGGGTGCTCCCTTGGTCTTTCATCTTCCTCACCTATAGTCTGATGTAGAGTGAAGGCCCATTCACACGGGCCATTCTCGTCACTTTCACCCATCTTTCATAGAAACGGCTGGGGTGCAGCATCTCTCTCTCCATCCTGATCCTTCTTCCGAAATGATATCGGAAGAAACGGACCAGTTGTTGGCCAGAGAGAAAGGTGCCTGACCTCAGTCCTTTCAGACGCGTCCACCATACAACCTCTTTCGCCATGGCTATTACGCACAGAAACACCGCCTCTGCTTCATCTTTGAAGGGGGGAGGCGGCTTGATCATTACAATAGACTCGGTGGTCAACCAGATCGGTCCCACCCTTGACAGTAGTTGTTCGACATAGCCCCACAGATCGGCTACGCCCGAGCAGTGTACCAATGCGTGTGCAACGGTTTCCTCGTCGCACACGCATCTGGGACAGATCTTTTTGGCGGGGTCCCTACCCGGGTGCCCGTGTCTGTAGAGCCTTTCTCGAACGGGTAAAGCCCCTCGGTAGCACTGCCAGGCCAGGGACTTCTGGAAGTTGTCCATAGGTCCCGGGCTGAATGTCCTACCGAACAGGCTGGCCAGTTCGTCCTCCTCCATGTCTAGGGATTCTCCGAGGGCGTCGTCGCACCTGCTGCGTACCAGCCCTCTATAGAATGTTGCGGTGGAGTCTCCACTGATAACCGGATCCGCCTGCCAGAGGGCGGTGAGCGCCTGGGCACACTCAGTGTGCCAGGCGCCCAGTTTTCTCGGTCTTTGCTTGACCCAGGATTGCAGCTCGGTGAGTGAGACGAGTCTGGGAAAGGTTCGTCTCACAAACGAGGCCCACACCGGTTGTCCGGTGAGGAATACGTAGAGGTGCCGTAGCCTTAATGCGTGTTTACGCATCATTAGCCACGGCATCCCCAGCCCTCCTTTCGAAGGGTGTTGACAGCAGATGGATCTCCTCACCATAGGAGCCCGCCTCTTCCAAAGGAATTGGAAGAGCGCGCGCTCCATCTTGGTGAGGGTTTCCCTTGGGCAGGGCACTACGGTCAGGCGGTAGTAGATGACGGACGCTATGTAGGTGTTCGCCACCTCCCCCCGACCTTTCAGGGATAGTTTGCAACTGGCCCACTTCTGGGTCAGTGCAAACACCCTGTTCGTAACCGCCGCCCAGTTTTTCTCCACCTGGAGGTCCGGTCCGAACCAGATCCCGAGCAACTTCACCGGGCCCTCCGTCCAGCGTCCGACGACGCCATCGGAGGGCATCGGTCTGCCCCTCCACGTGCCGAGTTGCAAACCGATCGACTTGTCCCGGTTCAGCTTAGCCCCTGTGAACTTTTCGTACTCCTCCAGTAAGGTGCCGACCGCCTCGATTTCGGAGGCCGTCGACACCATTACTGTCACGTCATCGGCGTAGGCCGACACCGCTTTCCGCAATCCCGGTTCCAAAGGGATGCCCTGCAACAACTCCAACTTCCGCAGTAGTGGCTCGAGAGTCAACACATACAGAAGGGAGGAGAGAGGGCACCCTTGTCGGATGGACCGCGCGATTTTGAACGGCTCCGAGAGGTAGCCGTTCACCTTGACCCTAGAGCAGATGCGGCTGCTGTGCATAGCAGTGATCCAGCCCCTGAAAACGGGCCCGAAGCCTGCCGCCGCTAGCACCGCATCCAGGTAACCATGGTCGACCCTATCGAACGCCTTAGATTGATCCAAGTTGATCAGAGCCCCACCAAAGCCGGGTTCGTTCCCAACCCTCTCTATGATGTATCGCATGAGGTGGAGGTTGTCATGAATGGATCTGGACGGGATAGCGCATGTCTGCGCATCTCCCACCAGGTTGCCCACGACAAGCGCCAACCTCTTTGCTAGCACCTTGGCCAAAATCTGTAACTCTGTATTTAGCAGAGTTATGGGCCTGAAGTTACTTATTTCGTCCCCCTTGTTCTCGTCCTTCCTCACTAGCGTGACTACGCCCTTGGTCACAGTACAGGGAATTCTCCCGTTCTGATGCCAGTTGCAGTAGACCGCCTCGAGGAGATCGGGGAACAAGTCCGGCATAGCTAGATATAATTCGTAAGGAAGACCATCGAGACCCGGGGATTTGCGTTTGCCGCATTGGCTCAGCACGTCCTCTATCTCAGCGGCCGAAATCGGCTCCTCGCAGGACTTCGCCTCCCTGTCCGAGAGGCGCGGCAGGCCGTCGAGGTATGGACCGAAGTCCACGTTCCCAACCGGCTCCCCGCCCCTCCCGAACAGTCGGGCAAAGTGCCTTTGAAAGGCCTCACACATCTGCTTAGGCTCAAGAATCCCCCGTCCATCCAGGTCTCGCAAAGACCGGATGGTGGATTTAGTTCCACTCTTGGCCTCTGTCACGCGGGCCCAGCTAACAGCTTTGGTCCCCTCGTTCCCTAGAGCACGTATTTTACTTCGGACAACGCAGCCTTCGTGCTTCGCGTCGAAAAACTGGCTCAAAGCCGTTCTCGACGCTAGCACTCTGGCCACGTCGCCGCTTCTAATTGCCTCTTCTACTCTATCTATTAGCTCCCTTTCCTTCCTATTCCTATCCGCAGCTAGAACCTTACTAAATTCTATCGAGACTACTCTAATCTCTCTCTTTAGAGATACCCACCACCTGCTGTTGACGATCGCTCCAGTCAACCGTTCCTTAACTAACGTACTAATCCGATTCCTGTAGGCTCTACTTGCCGGCAAGGACAAGTTGAGCTTCCAGTAACCGGGGCCCTGTCTATGAGTTCTGTCAAGGTTGACCATGCAGGTCACTAATTTGTGGTCTGAATAGCCAACCATGCGCATTTTTGGACAACTTAAAAAGTCCTTATCCTTAATTCTAACTAAGAACCTATCTAGGTACGACCTAGATGATCCGCTACGATTTGCCCAAGTCCAGGTTGGCGCAGTCGGAAAATCTAGTCGATATCTATCGGCCAGGTCAAATCGACCGATTAACCCTTTGAGGCTATTACACCCCTCTCTATCGGGGCAGGCCCCTACGTAGTCCCAGCGTGCATCTAGGATACCATTCCAGTCCCCCACTAATAGCAAGGAGCGGGACGTCCCTAGAAAAGTCTCCAGACGATGGAAGAAGTCCGGCCGCATTGACCCGAAAGGGCCGTAGGCGGCTACCAACCTAAACGCTCCGCCTTTACCACTGCCAAGGTCCAGAACCACTAGTCGACCCTCCGGGTCCAAATGTACCATCTGTGTTGCGAGACCCAGATGTTTTTGCAGCAGAACGACAACTCCACCCCCACCTCCGGGCTGACAGAGAGATGCGTGCATCTCAAAGTCATCAAAGGCGGGGGCCAGCTGTCGCACGTTGCTGATCCGGGCCTCGCAAATAACCATCACATCTATACGTTGTGACCTGAGGTCATTTAGAAGCATTGCTTGCTTCCAAGTTGAGCCCAGGCCACGCGCATTTAAACAGCCTACTCTTAGCATAGCCATGTTGGTGGTGAAGAGAAACGGCACTTACCTCTCTGCGTCCCGGGTATCGGGCTGCACAATTTCCATTAGGGTGGGGGATGGGTTGTTGGGTGGGGTGGTGGTTTGTGGAAGTGTGGGGGCATCAGTGTGATAGATACATAATTAGTTAGCTATATATTGTCCTTATATTTCCTTATTTTTTCTATTAGTAGACAATACTATGGAACAACCTTGAGGAAATTTAGTCGATCACATCAAACACGGTAGGTATATTTTCAAGCCTCGTATTCAATTCATAGATATCTGTGAAACCGCTAATTTACGGGATATAAACAAACTAGTAAACTAAAACACTGTCACGGACACACACAAAAATAGAAAGATAGACATACACACAAACATACATATTTTTTCAGAGAGGGAGACAGACGTAACAGATAATTTGATGTTTCTACACATGGCTAGAAGGATATATTGATATCCAGACTGATAAACATGTGGGGAACAACATTGATAAATATAGAGATAAGTCTGACGAAGAGCTATGTAAATATATAGATATATAAAAGTAGAAGAAGATATACACAGACAATAGTTGCGAGATCATATGATATATGTGTAGATTAAAAGGTATATAGATGTATAGATAAGATAGGTTTTCTAATAGAACAATCATTGAAATTAGGTCTTATCTAAGCCGTTCATAGACTTTATTTTTGTTTGGAATGCCTAATGTCACTCGGTGCAAATATGCCTCTCCCACCTAAAGGGATCACAATGGAATGTCTGACATAACATGCAATATGTTGTCTGCTAAACGTAAACCTATGAAGATATAGACACACACACGTACACACATAATCATAGGCAAGTACATGTTGCAGTATGTATGTATGTATGTATGTATGTATGTATGTATGTATGTATGTATGTATGTATGTATGTATATATATGTATTTCTTTCTCTCGCTCCCTCTTCTCTCTCTCTCTCTCTCTCTCTCTCTCTCTCTCTCTCTCTCTCTCTCTCTCTCTCTCTCTATATATATATATATATATATATATATATATATATATATATATGTATTGTATATATATGTATTCATTCACATGCACTGCACACATACCCAGATGTATATATATAGAAAGATAAACATTTGTATCCAAATATGTTTTTCTGTGATCGTGATTATATACTTTCATGTATATATATTTATACACATACTCAACATATGTATATATATACATACATGCATATATATGTATGTAAGTATGTATACACAATACATCAGTGTATTTCGTGAGTTCCACACGAGATCAATATTATCTGTCAAGAATCTGGTTTCTTTGTGTGCCGTCTTCTCTTTTATTTCCAATTTCGACAAGACCTTTTCTCTTTTTTTCTCTTTTAAACATAGTCACCTCTCCGTTCCTCAACTGCTCCTTCACCTTCACACATGTTTACACTCAACAACATCACTCTCTTTGTGAGCAGATTGTCATTCTAGACTATCACTATTTGTCTGTCTGTCTATCTGTTTTTCCTTCACTTTTTTTCAAAGTTTACTTTTTCATAGTTATATGACTTCATATAGTTTTCCAACGTTTTATGTCTACTTTATAGTGTATAAATTAAAAGAAAACTTACCCTTCATACGCAAATGCGTTTAAACACACAGCAGGCGTAATTGTAGCTTACCAATGTTGCTCGACCTTTGCACAATGTTTCATAAAATTTAGTAAAGGTATAATTTATAGTATAGCATCTAAATAGATTTTATTATAACTACAAATAGGGCGGTGGATTAGCAGTATCGGTAGACGGTCGGACGCCATGCTTTGTAGCATGGAGTTGCACCCCTTTACGGCCTGAGCTCAAATCCCGCCGAGGTTTACTTTGCCTTTAATCCTTACGGGGTTGATAAAATAAAGAACCAGTAATGTACTGGGATAATTGCTGGCCTTGTGCCAAAAGTAGAAACAATTATAACTACAATTAAAAGGGCGGTGGATTGGCACTATCGGCAGAAAGTCGGACACCATGCTTTGCAGCAAAGAGTTACGGCCCTTTACGGTCTGAGTTCAAATCCGGCGGAGGTTAACTTTGCATTTCATCCTTACGGGGTCGCTAAAATAAATCACCAATAATGTACTGGGGTTGATTTAATCGACTTTCCCCTTCTCTCAAATTACGGGCTTTGTGCCTATACTAGAAATCATTATAACTACAATTAAAGATCACTAGACAAGTGACCAATGTACGAAAACGAACTCGATTATTTCCCTTCGGCAGTTTAATTTTCTTAATAATGCTGCCACCGCCGATTTTAGGCTTTGTCAACTCATCCGACTTATTTATATGTTAACCTGCTTGTTACATTTAAGTGAAACAGGAAACAATTTCAGCAAAAAAATTAATTTAAATATTTTGAATATGTTGGCTATCTTTCATTGCTTATGGGGCATAACTACAAAAAAGTAACGTCGTTTCAGGAATTAAGAATTGCATAAACATTAATTCCATCAATATATAAGATAATGTACTCTCTAAAAATGCCATTAAAATTCGCAGAGGCGGTGGCGCACTAAAATAATCATATCACCTATAGTTTGCATTTATGTAGAAAGAATACACAGAGCTATCGCTTTTTTATTAGTAAAATCATTTGAAAACCTTTCCTATAGTAGAACGCATTTGCATGTATCGGGCATTTCAATAGTACATTAAACATAATTATTTGCTTCATTTAAATTCCAAGCGACTTGATTTAATATCAAAATTGCTTAATATCTTTAATACAGTTTATGAATGTACTCTAACATAGAATTGGTTGACTAATGATTTTAAAAGTCATTGTCGTTCTACCTGAGCTCATTTCACAAGGATTTCTAAACAAGCAGCGGATTTCTATGTAGCATAGAAAATGTAATTAATGATATAAAAATAATTGTTTCTACTTTTGGCACAAGGCCAGCAATTACCCCCACTTTATTACTTGTACTTTATTTTATCGACCCCGTAAGGATGAAAGGGAAAGTTAACCTCGGCGGGATTTGAAAAAATAATGTGAATAAATTGCTCATTCATACATGATCATCTGATCGTTTTAGGCATATGTATAGATAATCTCCACCAGGCCAATTTCAACGAGACACTACACGTTTTATGGAAAGCATCCAATTTTAGAAATTATAACAAAAAACAAAGAAATATCGTAATTTTTTATTATTAAGTTGTGCCAAAGAACTCTTTATAACGCGGAAAATCCAAGGTTTCTTTTGAGGAACCTAAGAGTTTCTAGGAAACATTAATATAATTTTATTCTTATATAAGAAAACAGGATGAAGTTAGATAGCTACTTTTTCTAGCAGTTAGGGCAAAATATATTTCCAGTATATACATTGCTTTAGTAATTTCATCGCGTTCTGTGAAATCTTAGAATAACATTGGTAGGTAATAGTTTGTCAGAGAAAATATTTTGCAAAGAACTAAGTTGGTGTGTGAGTACTCAGAACGACTATGATCACTAGTTGATATAGTTGTTGTTTGACATTGAACCAACTAAAGATTTATTGGCTCCATGGTTGGAAAACCAAGCAGGCATACATACATATGCGCATGCAAGCACACGCGCAAACCACACACACACACACACATATCTATATAGAATCTGAAGCTCACAGACCTAATCATATAGGTACACACATGCACGCGTGCACACAAAATTCCACACAGCTAAAAACATGCACAAGATAGCCACGCACACACACAGATAAACAAATAATGTACACCTAACACACAGAAGTACAGACAATCACACGCAAATAAGCACATAATACACACATAAATCCACAGGTAGACACACTATATACATATCCTAATCAACGGTAGTCTCTTCGCGGTGACAGACCTATGACATGCATTATATTGCTTAACTTGCGGCTCAGTTTGTTCATAAAGCTTGTTCCTTTTACACGGGTAAATTATATGATCCCGAGTGAGAATAATTAAATTTTGCTCATAGATCAATAATGTTGAAGCAAGGCTATATTTCCATGAAGAATCTTGATTTGAAGCCACTCGAGATTATATAATTCTTAATAATTGTAGCAGTAATTCGTCAGCATGAGTCAGACGCATTTCAGTCCATGTAAATATAATCAAATCAAGAATAAACGTAAGGTTTTCAGATACTTTTTGTTCGCTCTACACATATATATATATATATCACTGGCAGTTTCAATCCAGGAAAATCCAGCCATAATATTATAGTAGAAAACAGTTGTTGAAGATGAAATGCAGTGGTATCGAAACCATGATTTATAAAACGAAATAGCTGCCGAAACAGCTTGAGCTCTGCTGTCGGGTTCCTGACTCTTTTTCTATTACCCACTCTACTACCCTAAGTATCGAGTACTCTGGTGCGTTATGGTCCACCTGGTTCCTTACCACACTTCCTTCGTTATATATATATATATAACCAAAGCTTAATATAGTTAATTGATTACTCAATGAATATAGTTTTACAATAGATTAAAAGCACTCTACAATGAAGTTTTCTGGAGTTATTAATATATATATATTATTCAAAATATTAATAAATGAAGACGTTCACATAATCAAAATATATGTTTTATTATATATATTTCGGAGGTACTGTGCTGTATTTTCAGTACGTCCACATCATTTTTCAATATATATATTGTTCATTTGCTTTAGTAATACTTTTTTTAAATTGTAAAGAGACTTTATGGATATCCTATATATATATATATATATATATATATATATATATATATATATATATAGGAACCAGTAAGACCCCCAAAATTTTTTTTTTCGAATGCACCATGATGTCATTTGTGTTATCATACTCTGTTAGGTTGCTACGGAGTTTTTGTAGGAATCGGTTGTGTCTGGGTTTAAATTTAATGTTCTTGACCAGTTGGAAGAGGTCATTCTCGAAGGGTGCGAGCAAGGGGTTCAGGGGCGGAGATTTGTAGGTAATAAATCCGAATCTCTCCTTGGTGCCGAAGTCTTGGTTGTCGCAATATCTGTCATAGAAAAAAGTTCTCCATCTAAGTCTTTTCGCAAATAGATCGATTTTTTGCGTGAGCATCCGAAGGTAAAGTTTTTTCGGTGGGATTGGGATGTTCTTGGTAGAGAAGTCAATGTTGTGTTTTCGCATGGTGCGGGTGAAATGAATTGGGCTTAGCGGAAAAGTCTGGATACGGCGTGGTAGGGTCGGAAAGTGCTCTACTACGGGAGTAGGAGCTAGATAACGAAGGAAATGTGGTAAGGAACCAGGTGGACCATAACGCACCAAAGTACTCAATACTTGAGGTAGTAGAGTGGATAATAGGAACCAGTAAGACCAGTAAGATAATAGGAACCAGTAAGACTGGTTCCTATTATCCACTCTACTACCTCAAGTATTGAGTACTTTGGTGCGTTATGGTCCACCTGGTTCCTTACCACATTTCCTTCGTTATATATATATATATATATATATATATATATATATATATATATATATATATATATATATATATGTATATATATATATATATATATATATATATATATATATGTATATATATATATATATATGTATATATATATATATACATATATATATATATATATATATGTATATATATATATATATATGTATATATATATATATACATATATATATATATATATATATATATATATATATATATGTATATATATATATATATATATATATATGTATATATATATATATGTATATATATATATGTATATATATATATATATATATATATATATATATATATATGTATATATATATATGTATATATATATATATATATATATACAATATTAAATAAATGGAAACTATATTTATAAAACCATATTTATTTCATTATATATATTTCGGGGATATCATATTAACAATATGCTATGCCTTCCTCAGACAAAATACAATATAAACAGTTTTATAGATAAATAGATTCGACATACCGTTATAACACCGACTTCCATTTGAAGAGGTTTACGCTGGCAGCGTAAACCTCTTCAAATGGAAGTCGGTGTTATAACGGTATGTCGAATCTATTTATCTATAAAACTGTTTATATTGTATTTTGTCTGAGGAAGGCATAGCATATTGTTAATATGATATCCCCGAAATATATATAATGAAATAAATATGGTTTTATAAATATAGTTTCCATTTATTTAATATTGTAAATATACTCCAAATATTTGTCGAGTGCTTTTATATCAGTTATAAATATTTACTAGTTGTAACCCAACAATTTTAAATATAACTTTCCATGTATATATATATATATATATATGTATATATATATATATGTATATATATATATATATATATATATATATATATATATATGTATATATATATATATATATGTATATATATATATATATGTATATATATATATATATGTATATATATATATATATATATGTATATATATATATATGGTGAAGGCGTGTGGCTGAGTGGTTAGAGAATTGGATTCGCAACCGTAAGGTTGTGAGTTCGATTCCTGGACCAGACGATGCGTTATGTCCTTGGGCAAGACACTTTATTTCACGTTGCTCCTTCTACCTGGAGTTGCGACCGATAGATAGTATTAGCAATTGGAAAGACCAACGGAAACATTGTTCCCTCGGTCCGATTTGACGAAAGTCGATCGTCTTCCTATATATATATATATGTATATATATATATATATGTATATATGTATGTATATATATATGTATATATATGTATATATGCATATATATGTATGTATATATATATAAGGCCTGCCCTATGAGCTTTACGAACACATACCAGGCTTGTTCGGAGACCTCTTGAATTCCCAGCTCTGTGACCCGAGAAGCGGTGGCGCTGCTTAGAAAGGACCAGAACATGGGGACAACATAGATAATTTAGGGCCCATAACTCTGCTAAATAAAGAAATGAAGATTTTAGCCAAGGTGTGAGCAAAGAAGTTGGCGCTTGTCATCGGTAGTCTGGTGGGAGAGGCACAAAAATGCGCCTTAGAGTCTCCTCAACTTTGGAGAAGTTGTTTTGTTTGTTTTAAATGTTTATTTTTTTAGTCTCTTTTATGAATTTTATTTTACACAAAGAAAAACCCACACTGTATCGACCTGTATCGTCTTTAATGTTTCCTTAATGTGAGCCCTTTGTGGCTAATAAAGAAATCATTATTATTATTTTCATAATTTTTCACTTGTTCACTTATCTGTCATTGAGATGTCATGCAAAAAAAAAAAAATCTTTTATATATTTTAACACTAAGATTACCACATGGAATTTTACCTTCTATTTCGTATTTATTCTGAATGACGAACTTCTAAATCGCACCCTGCATTAAAAAAAAAGAAAGAATATATATATAATAACAATAATTTATGTTGTGATGAAGTCAAATCTCCAATGGATGATATTGTGACAGCAACAATTGGCTAATTTGAACAGTTGAAAATAAACTAACGTTAGAGCGGTCACTCCTGTCAAACTGTAGCAAATGAATAGACGTTTCGGCGTAACATCAAAAGTAAACCGCACTATAGCTCCTGCTTTTTATTATTGATTCTTTTTCTTTGTTTTTATCTGTGTTTGTATTATTTTTGTTACTTTTTCATTCTTTGCGTGCTTGATTTATTTTTTGTTTTTATTGAGTCCTTATATATTTCCTTTATTTTTCTTCATTCTTCCAACCATTCCTTATTTCTTTCTTACATTCATTTTCCTTTCTTTCTTTCTCTTTGCATTCATTCCTTCCTTCCTTATTTCTTCATTTCTTTCGTTCCTATTATTCCCATCTTCACTTTGTTCACAACACCATTATTTGATGGAGAAATGTCAGAGTTCTGTGATTAATGTTCCAGGTATTTAGGATGCCAAGGAATCATACTGTTAAAGAGTGGTTAGTAGGCTCTGTCGGTAGAAAATCGGATTTGAGTCAAATAATCAATGGTTCTTATCATGTTGTCAGACGCCCCTATAAAATATTCGTAACCAGGACCCACCACCAAATTGTACCCATAAACCAATGGAAAGCATGTATTGCGTTAATATAGGGGATTTCCTTAATTAGTAGCGCACAGTTTGTTTACTAATATGTGTCTGATGTGGATTACACCGTGTAACAACATTTTTTTTTCTTTGTTCCTGGCTTGTAATCACTTTTTTTTGTGTGGCTTAGGTCCCAAATTAATAAAAAAAGTGCTATTAAAGAGTTAAAAGTTTGGGTTTGTAAAAATTCTAAAAATTCACTAGAATTATTTGTATGCTGGATTTTACGTTGTATGTAAGTTTAATTTGCTTATGTTAAATGATTTTTTGAAAATATGTTTCAGGTTAAATTAAAATTATAAAATAAAGAGTAATACCTAAAGAAAATTATAAAAGTGCAATAAAGTATAAAATTGTTAAAAAGTGGATTAAAGAGATTTATTGATACTGGATTTTAGCACCCTGAATAAAGGGTAAGTTGTGTTTTTAGCACGAATTTTCATTAGTATGATTAGTGTTCTTTTAAATTATTTAAATATGTATTTCCCTTTCCAATATTTATTTTGTATTGCATATCAAATTTATTTTCCAAGACAAGTATTCTGATGAAGAGGAGGAGATGGATGCTGAGGACTTGGATTACCTACCTGAGGTACCAGAAAAAGTTCCTCACTTCCCAAACCCAAAAGAAGTCAATGACTTGGTCAGGGATATGGGTCTGACCAAGTCCAATGCAGAGCTATTCGTTTCCAGGATGAAGCAGTGGAACTTGGTCAAGGAGGAAGTGCAGGTGACAAGTCAGAGAAGTCGACACGAACCTTTCTCAGGCTTTTACACTCTTAGGGATGTCCTCTGCTTCTGCCATGACGTGCCTGGACTGTTTGAAGTTATTGGGTGCCGCTTGTGCCCAAGGAGTGGCGGCTACTTATAGACAGCTCCATCACAAGTTTGAAGGCTGTCCTCCTCCACAATGGAAACAAGTTCCCGACACTGCCCCTAGCTCATTAAGTCTGCCTGAAGGAATGGTACTACAGTGTGAAAGTCCTCTTGGAAGCTCTGCAATACAACCAGCACAATTGGGAAATCATTGGAGACTTCAAGATGGTGGCTTTCCTGCTTGGACTCCAAGGAGGCTTTATCAAATTCCAATGCTTCCTCTGCCTTTGGGACAGCAGAGCCACCTCTAACCACTACAAAAGAAAGAACTGGGAGCAGCGAACAGAATTTGTAGTTGGGACCCGGAACGTCATGTGGGAGCCACTGGTTGATCCCAGGATTGTGCTCATGCTGCCACTGCACATTAAGTTGGGGTTGATGAAGCAGTTTGTGAAGGCTCTCAACCAAGAATCAGCCGCTTTTAAGTACCTTCTTGAGTTCTTCCCCAAGTTATCTGAGGCCAAAATCAAAGGTAGAATTTTTGTTGGACCTCAGATAAAGAAGATGTCTGAGTCTACCAAGTTCTCCAATAAGCTCAATAGGATTAAGAGAACAGCATGAAACTGTATCAAGGCAGTTGTTAAAGGCTTCCTGGGCAACTACAGAACTGAAAACTACCAGCAACTGATGCAGGATCTGATAAAGGCTTTGGCGCCATGGGATGCAGGATGTCGCTCAAACTCCATATGCTGAACGCTCACCTGGAAAAATTCAAGGACAATATGGGCGCCTACCCAGAAGAACAAGGCGAACGATTCCACCAAGATGTGAAAGAGATAGAGCTGAGGTACCAGGGCCACTACAATGAAAAAATGATGGGCGACTTTATCTGGGGGCTAGTGCGGGAATGCGACCTGGACTACAACCGCAAATCCAGGAAATCCAGTCATTTCTGACGTGTATAAGTTGCTTTATAAGTGTTATTTGTTTTTACTTGTTTGCTTTTGATAAGCTTGTGTAATAAAATAAATATATACTCTGTTGATTTAATTATATGAACTGATAAATTTTTTTAAAATGTGTTTTTTCTTGAAAAATATGAAAATTTCGAAATATCAAACTCCTGACCACAAACCCAAACTTCTGATTAAATAATAGTGTTTTTTTAATAATAATTGTTTCTACTTTTTGGCACAAGGCCAGTAATTACCCAGTGCATTACTGGTACTTTATTTTATCGACCCCGTAAGGATGAAAGGCAAAGTTAACCTCGGCGGGATTCGAACTCAGAATGGCAAGGGCTGTAATTCTGTGCGTCAAAGCATAGCGTCCAACCCTCTACCGATACTGCCAATCCACCGTTTTTTTTTATAACAATGGGATATAACAAACCATGAAATGGCACTTAGAACCGGGGGAACAAAAAATATGTTACACGGTGTTATTAGAACCTATCCCACATATTACTAAAATACATACACACACACAAGGACACACACTCACTCACAAACAGAAACATAACACGCACAAACACACATACATACATACATACATACATACATACATACATACATACATACATACATACATATATGATGGTTGCCCCCTCGTTATCGAGGATGGCCATTGCACGATATAACATTATTAAAAATTATCAATTAATGCTATCGTGCAATGCCTCTGCGTGAAGATTTTTTTTTTAAGTGAGTGAAAACTGTGCACTGAGCCAATCCCACTGTTGAGCGACAGTAGCTATAACCCGAAAAGAAGAAAAGATCAACATCATATATACATATACACATATATACATATATACATACATACATATAAACAGTCGACATGTGAAGTCGATGCCTTCCATCTTCATCACAAATGATTTAGATCTCCAAATCTACGCTTTTTTTTTTCCACCCATGCCGTCGGAGAATTTCTCCAGGATAAACTGTTTAATGCTATGTCCAGAAATTAGGAACATTATTATTTTGGATTGGCTGTATCGGTAGAGGGTCGGACGCCTTGATTTGCAGCTTAAAGTTACCGCCCTTCAAGGTGTGAGTTAAAATCCCGCGAGGTTAACTTTGCCTTTCATCCTTATGGAGTCGATAAAAAATGAACCAGTAATACACTGGGATAATTGCTGGCCTTGTGCCAAAATTAGAAACAATTGTTATTTTAAACTAACCATGAAGAAAAAATATGGAAATATGGAAATGTTTATTTAAAAGTGATCCACTGGCATTTATGCAAACTGAATAATTTACCCCATTCTAAGAAATGCTATGAGCAAAATCCAGATATCAAATTCATAATAATAATAATAATGTTTCTACTTTTGGCACAAGGCCAGCAATTTCCCCAGTGCATTACTATTACTTTATTTCATCAACTCCGTAAGGATGAAAGGCAAAGTTAACCTGGCGGGATTTGAACCTAGAACGTAAAGGGCCATAGCTCATATGCTGTAAAGCATGGTGTCTGATGCTCTACCGATACTGTCAAACCACAGCCCTCATAATAATTGTTTCTACTTTTGGCACAAGGCCAGCAATTACCACAGTGCATTACTGGTACTTTATTTTATCGACCCCGTAAGGATGAAAGGCAAAGTTAACCTCGGCGGTATTTGAACTCAGAGCGTAAAGGACCGTAACTCTATGCTGCAAAGCATGGTGTCCGACTCTCTACTGATACTGCCAATTCACCACCCTTTTTAAATAATAATTGTTTCTACCTTTGGCACACAAGGCCAGCAATTACCACAGTGCATTACTGGTACTTTATTTTATCGACCCCGTATGAATGAAAGGCAAAGTTAACCACGGCGGGATTTGAACTCAGAACTAAAGGGGCCCTATTTAAATAATTGTTTCTACTTTCGGTACAAGGCCAGCAATTAACCAGTGTATTACTGGTACTTTATTTTATCGACCCTGTAAGGATGAAATGCAAAGTCAACCTCGGCGGGATTTGAACTCAGACCATAAAGGGCCGTAACTCTTTGCCGCAAAGCATGGCGACCGACCCTCTACCGATATTGCCAATCCAAAATAAACGGTTAGAGGGTCCAAGGAAGGAAATTTCAGATATTACGTGTATATTCATGCAGCATTCAGTGCCCAACACTTTAACTCGGCATTTGCTACCTTGAAGTATCTCACTAAGCTTTGTTTTTTCTAATCTGAACTATACCAACGAAGTCAAACTGACCGAAACAAATGTACGTAATTTTGCGTTTCTATACATAGAGATGACTGTTAACTCGAAACAATGTAATGTTTTTAAGTTCATGTCTTTAACAGAAAATTGGTAACAATTGTTATGAGGATTTCGGTTTCTATATACCACTCAGAGCGAAAGCGAAAATTTAGAATTTATTGTGTTCGGCATTCAATGCACCGACCGTCCTTATATTAATACACACACACACATGTATATATATGTATGTATATATATATATATATATATATATATATATATATATATATATATATATATATATATATATATATATATATATATATATATATATATAAGTGTGTGTGTGTGTGTGTGTGTTTATGTGTGCGTTTTAACATAAGGGCGATGCATTCAATATATATATATATATAGTGAAGAAGATAAAATAAAGAAAACAGTGTGACGATAAACATAAAATAAGTGCATTGTAGTTTCAGTGAAAGGGATCAAAGGGTGATAAAGACAGTGTAGGAGGGTGAGAGAAGGGGGAGCTAAATACAATGTATCTAGTTAACAAAATATATTTCACGCTCATGTAGACTAATACGGAACAATGTATAATACATCATTCAATAGAGTACACCCCATCGCAAATGAGAATGCATCTTTATCTACCTATCAACAGATACCCTTTTCTCTCATACATAATCTGCACCCATATATACAGACAGACAGACAGACACACACACACACACAAACACACGCACCACACACGCACACACAAACACACGCACCACACACGCACACACACACACAACATATACATACATATATATATATTTATGTGTGTGTCCTGACTCTTATCCTATATATATATATATATATTGAAAGAGTGAAGAATTACCTATAACGATATTTTGTTATCCCTTATATATATATACGTATATATATATTTAAGAGTTAAACAAGATTCAATGAGTACATCAAAGAATGAGTTTTACAATAGATTGGAAGCACTCTACTGTAAAAATATTTTCCAGAGTTATTAATATTAATTTCAAATATTAACAAAATAGATATTCCTGTGATCAATTATATTTTATAATACCTATTTCAGAGGTACTGAATTAAGTTCAACAGTACGTCCTCATCAGATAAAATAAAATGATACATGACATACCCTGACATGGTAGATGGTTAAGATTTAATTAAGGTAGTGATTAATTTATGACAAAACTCAATATTTATACCCTAATATTGAGAACATGAGAAAACGTAATACAATCAATAGAGAGAGTGTGAGTAATATATTTTAAGAAATACATTCAAATCCCGCCGTGGTTAACTTTGCCTTTCATCCTTACGGGGTCGATCAAATAAAGTACCAGTAATGCATTGGTAATTTGCTGGCCTTGTGCCAAAAGTAGAAACAAATTATTTCTGAAGACGGCGGGTAGAGAAGACGTATGTATATTTTCTTACTTTGATAATTTGTAATATATTTTACATAGATCACTAATAGAATGTACATACGGAGAACTACACCCCAGAAACGATCATAAAATAATGAGTTTTACAATGAATTACCCGTATTTTGTTTAATTTCATTGTTTTCATTATTTGTACACACACACACACACACATATATATATGTATACATATATATCTGGCAATCAAATATCATTATATATATGTATATATATATATATATATGTATATATATATATATATATATATATATATATCTGTCAATCAAATATCAACGAAACATACATATATACATGTATACATACGTAGGGATATACATATATATATATATTTAAAGGGACCAACGTCAATGAACTCTGATTGATTCATTAGATTCCGGATGAATGTCAGTAGAGATTTCCCTATAATTAATTGCTTCGTTTGTTCTGGTTTGTCAAAAATGTTTCTTTCCTTACCTGTTCTTCAATCTCCACCTTTAATTACCAGTAAAGATGTGTGATAGATCGAGTGAGAATGCGTGAAAACAATGAGAGAAAATTATAGTGTGGGAGGATAAACAATATATAAACTCGAAGGAGACACATAAGACAATTGTGAGTACTTTGACTTTCTGACAATTCAATCCGTCTTTTCTAAATAAAATTTGCTGCTTAAATGATAATAATCTTACTAAACGGATGAAATCTATAAAGTTGGAAATTGTTATTTTGTTATCGTAAGTTGACAGAGATATACGTAACACGTACGAATCCCATTTTATAATTTACTTTTAAATGTAAAGTGTTAAATGATAATTCAAAAGTCATTAATTTCAACTGCATTTCTTTAAATGTACAAAAGTAAAAATGTACTTTAAATAATGAAGGAAATATTTCATTAAAATCAGCTGTAATATTTCCAATATTACAAAAAGAAAAACGAAAGACTATTCGGGACGATGTAAAATATCAAGAATGGTCAGACACTATTATAGAGAGTCGGACGCCATGCTTTGACGCATAGAGTTAAGGCCCTTGCCACTCTGAGTTCAAATCCCGCCGAGGCTAACTTTGCCTTTCATACTTACGGGGTCGATAAAATAAAGTACCAGTAATGCACTGGGTATTTGCTGGCCTTGTGCCAAAAGTAGAAACAATTACATTATATTAAGTGTTCATTTTGTTATATTTGTTATATTTAGTAAAACGTAATTTTTAGAATGTTTTAGAGTTTACGGCTGCATCCAGAATAGAATCTTCACTCAATGTACACTTAATTTAAATTTCAGATATTTCACACTCAATTTTATATAACATTATAAGCATATATTAATTTAGTAAAAGTCATATAATCGTGACTTTATGTATGTAGTCCTGACTTAATGTATATTTTATATTACAAACAGACAAAAAGTTAAACTATATATATCACCATTTTTCAAAATAATTGGAAATTTATGTAATTTTTCTTTCAAAAGATGATACAGTTTATAATTATACGTCGGAACATATAATCTATTCTCACTAACGTGACAAAAATATTTGAACTTTCATTTTAAAAAGACCATTCCCCTCCCCGTCTGAGTTTAAACAAAATTTAATTTGTTGATTCATTGAGTTTCCCGAATCTCTCTCGAAACACATAAACATACCATTTTGGAAAATGTATTTACTTATCAACACAGAACAAGAGAGAGAAAAATATGCCTTATATTTGTATGGAAGACGCTTGAAGGTAATACAGAGAATACATCTGGGAGAGAGGAAATGAGAGTAGACAACAGTCTGTGAGAAGAAAGAAAATAGAAAAGATGGAAAGGAGGGTACACATATCAGAGGGGTATAATATTCAGATCATGAAACAGAACTATACTTAAACTTTCAGTATTGGGAACACATCAGCTTCCATGTTGGGAATATTTGAGTTAGTAATATATAATTTCGTTGAACCTATCGGCTCTTCACGGACCCACAGTTTTCTGCATTTCATTATTGTAATTATAATGTACTGTTTTAGTATTTGGAGTGGGGGACTATAATCGACTATATCCATTCTTCAAATCTTAGGCCTTATGATTATGCTACAAATCAATATTTACATTGTTTTCTGCGTTAAACTTAAAGCCAATATGTTGGGTGGCAAACAAAGTACTTTGAAAGAATTGTATTTGAGATTTAAGACACCAAGCTTTCTAATTTCAGATCTGGAGAAAATTGCTTATAAACAATTCTAGTAATATATTTTTAATAACGAGGAATTTGTTTAGTGTTTTGTGGCTTTGGTAATCGGTTTTTGCGTTGTTTTTCCATTATTACAGAGGCGTGTGACAGCCCCCCCCCCACACACAGACACAGATACACACACACACACATATATATAGATAGAGGGAGACTGCGGTCTCTCTCTCCTCTCTCTCTCTCCCTCTCTCTGTCTCTCTCTCTCTCTCTCTCTCTCTCTCTCTCTCTCTCTCTCTCTCTCTCTCTCTATATATATATATATATATATAACCGAGGAAAGGAAGACAGAATAAGAATGCGACACCCAGCCTTCTTTTATTTACCATGATGGAGTAAACAAATGTATATTTCATCACAACGTTGAAAAATTACTCGATACAATATATTGACGTGAAAATAAAAGGGAGTAAAACCAAACCAAATAAAAAATTGAAAATCTAGAAAACCTATAATATTTCTATACAAATTGATTACCCATTTCTCATCTGGTGATAATGATATATGTTCTATTCACTTTTTAGATTGATGTAGCCGAGAAAGCAAATCTACATATCTGTCTTTCAAATTCTGTTTGGGTTTTGGATCGCCGCCGCTGACAAACACGACGTAAATGACGATCAAGATAGTATACCTTCTTAGCTTGAAGAATAACATTTCTAGATCTATTTTGGTAGAACTCTATTAATCACAAATCGTAATAACACTTATATAAAAATATAAGTTCTTGCTCTGTGAGGAGACAGAAGCGAAGAGACTGACGCTTCGTAACAAGGGAACGTGGGTTACAAACAACAACAGAGAGTTGATGGTCTGTGATTATGAAACCAGGTTTCACTAATCGATTGCGAATACAAATGCAGAGAGTCTATTGCTTTGTTGTTTAAATCTAGATCAGCCTATATTGAACAGCAGACCTATGATCAAAGGCCACCCAGCGTTGACAATCCCATCTTTTTTAATATATATAGTAAGATTTCATTGTCCAATTAGTCCTTTTTTTCAGATACCGGGGTAAAATTTGAGAAAAGGTTCTGTATTATTTCTAGAAGGTCGTGTCACAATGTAGAGATTTCCTTATTAGAAGGTTGTCAAACGAATATATAGACACGCTAACAGACCAGGGGGACATAGTAAAGGCAATGGACTACTGCACCACATCAAATATTGTTCTGTCGATACAAATACAGCCATCGTAGAAATCATCCGGAGACACAACACTCGATTGATTGACATGGTATCACTAAGACACCGATATATAAATATACACCGCCACCCTCTGCTTTTCGAACTCTTCTAAAATGGCATCTGTCCATGAGATCTAGGTTATCTGGTTCAATCTCAACATAGACACGTCTAACACATTTGTCTCTCCTCTCAATACTCATAATTTGTCCACTATTAACTCCTATACCTACTCGTTTCTCATCAGCACGTCAATCTTCAAAACATTCTCTTCCTGTGGATCAATTTGAGCACTGCCCCTTTCTCCAGACATAACTATATGAAATAAAACAGCTGAGGATGTGCTGATTTCAGGAGGGACCACCAGAAAACATCAAACTTAGAATATATTCCAAGGCATCTAAACAGATGAATTTTAATACGTTTTTCTTGCTGAGCTAAATCACCAATACGTATCCAGAAGTTCAAGGATATCAACAGCTCCTAAGGCTCATAGATTATATAATGGCTATCTTAATATGACGAGTTACCTTTTACATACTGAAAAATGATCTAGCTTTGTTTATTTGTTGAAGATATTTTAATATTAAGCACTTGGGATGGCATGCGCATGACAAGCATTTGTTTGTTCCCTAATATGGTAAACCTCAATTATAAAAAAAATTCGTTGTTGGTGTAGTAGTAGTAGTTCTTGATTATAGTCCTTGTCAATCCAGATGAAATAGATCTCTGATCAAATCGTCACAGCATTGATCATGTTGCCTTTAGTTTCAGAAAATATATGCAGGACTAAATCATTCCGTATTTCGCGACCTTTTAAAGCTAGGAAGGTGTCGCTCGAGGCATATTAACTATTATGTCTAATAAGTAGAGCGACTACGTAAATACTTCCTCAATGGCTCAATGAAATCTTTGCTATTGTTTGTCGTTGTTTGATTGGGGTGACCTATGGTGAAATGTATTTCGGTTGTGACCATCCTTTATCTTTAGTAGTATCTAGGACGTCATTATAAAATATGACTTTCTTTCATTTTATGACTGAGGTGTGATATGATAGATCTTTGGCTTCTGTTTTAGTAGGTCGAGAAATAACGTAGAGGAGAGTTTCGCAAACATTTTAGGATCCTTGACCCCCCTCCCCAATGGATTGCCACATATATTCTCATACCTTTTCCCAAAGTGTTGAAATAATCATCATCATCAGTTTATATGAGATCCCAGTATGATCCATTGATAAATTTGCCAATGTGATTATATTTTATATATTAATAATAATGACCAAAACAGAAAAGAAAACCAAAAAGATTTTGTCAGATATACATTTATATAAAATAACAATAAGAGGCTTCCTCGAATGAGCATCGCTACTTCAGGTTCACCATCTCTTGTCAAATTTGGAGTGATTACATACTTCCACGAGAAAGCCTCTACTTGGTCGCTCGTCATGGTAGAAATAACAGTCACATTTCCATCAAATCGAAAGCGGCCAATTTTAATCAATGAAATAGAATTAAATAACAAAATCACTAAATTAATGAGATTGTCAACCAAAATACACATGGACATACGTCGTGACGATGGGAGGTAACGTCGGGATATTGAACAGTATCAATGACTTGTGACGTACCCAGTATGGTGATTATAATAACTGCTTGAAGACGTTCGTCAGATTCGACCAATTCGTATAAATTAAGAAATCTAATCACGAAGTAAACAACGTGATCAACGCAGCATCAGTGAACTGGGCATGTAAATTTACATGTACAAATATAATTGTGTCTAATTATAATAAAGTAACTTCCTTTGAAAATTGAGTATATTTCATTAACGATTTAATAGAAGTAACATCAGTGTAAACAACACCTTTGAACTTGTCAAGTGACGTATCAAATATTACTCTTACATTGACAAATGATATTTAATTACACTCTCATATGGTATCTCTGTTCTCGATAGATTCTCTGAACCTTGATTTATGTGAAACAAAATTACAGTATTTCTTGATTACTCGTAGGCATAGCCGTCTGGTCAAGGTGGACACTTAGCAACCATATGGTTCAAGGATAGATCACATGAGTAAATCGTTTTAAAGGTAATAATCCCAAGTTGACTAATGACTTATGAGTACAATTTGCAAATGTGGGAGTGTGCATAAATAAATTAGTTTAACGCTTGAAATAGCAGATGGAGAGTCACAAAACGCCAGCACCAACAATTTTGCAAGAGATGTCAACATGAATGGACCTATTATTTTTATCTAAAGATATTTTTTTCCAATTCCATCCCGCCCGTCCCCATAATCTATTTTATTTCTCATTCTTTCTGCTGAGGAAGGACTACCGTCCGAAACGTTAAGACCATCTTCCTGCTATATCAAGCGTTAACCTAATATATACCTTCCATATACTGTACCGATTGTGTTGTTATTTCTGTTTACCTTTTACACACACACACACGCACACACACACACACACACACACACACACACACACACACACACACACACACACACACACACACACACACACACACACACGCACACACACACACACACACACACACACATATATATATATATATATATATATATATATATATATATATATATTTATATATATATATTTATATATATGGTGGCTGCCAACTTGTTTTCGAGTACGGCCACTACTTTATATCCATGTAGGAGAACCCCTACCGATGCTCTGAACGAGTGTGACTTTTTAGTCCAGCCAGCGACTTGAGAACTCTGGTACAAACACTACACTTGTGACAATTATTGACACATAGTGCTGGACCCATGGTACCATGTGACGACAAGTGCAGAGAGATCTCCAGATATAAAGCAATGCCTGTGCCGTGAAGCTTTTATAGTGAGCAAAGGCAATGCACAAAGCCAGTCCCACTCTCTTAACCAAGATGATATTTACCAAAAAGAAGAACAAGTCAACATCAGTGGATATCATCAGGGTTGCAGGTGTTATATCAGAGTTTTCTTTCTCCTAGAATTCTGCCTTGACAAAGGCTAAGGGGTCATCTCTCCCGGTGATTTTTGGATGGCCATTGACTCTTAAGAGTTCCTTTGCCCTTTGACAGATTTTGTGTTTAGTCCTGCAGGATGTCCAAAGTCACCCTCCTCACCAAGAAACCTTGGTGGGGTTGCCAGTTTAGTCGCCAACGACCCGACCATGAGACAGGTGGTACTGGGATACATGTTACCAGTAGCATGTTATCAGTAGCATATATGTTACCAGTAGCATACATGTTACCAGTAGCATATATATATATATATATATTCATTAAAGTTGGTGGTTCATCACTGGAGAGGACTTTACATTCTGTGTAGTTAACCATGATGCAATAGCTTGAAAGCACACAACGCGACGCAACTCAATCATCTTTGGTTTAAGATTCAGTTGGTGGTGCCTGGATAGAGTTAAAATTATCGGCCTCTTGTCGCTTTATTCAATTATATATACAACACACAACACACCAAAACAAGATGGTGTAATACAGAAAAAAAGAGAGACACAAAATCAAAACCTAGTCACTGATGTCACAGAATGTGTGACGAAAGAGATTTGACAATATATACACAATCATCCGGTTATCGAACCAACCAACCAGCCGGAAATTTATAATAAATTGAAGTGAAAACCAACAGGTGCGTGTGTATTTATTGGCCACATGACCCTCCGAAAGTCTCTCTCTCTCAATATATAAAATAAATAAATAAATAAATATATACATATATATATATATATATATATATATATATATATATATATATATATATATATATATATATATATATATATATATATATATATATATATATATATATATATATATATATGTGTGTGTGTGTGTGTGTGTTTGTGTGTGTGTGTCTGTATACATTCCAAAAGAAACCGGTATTTCGGATTGCATTATGTTAAATCAAAAGGTAGCTTGTTTCATTCAATCGTAAGACAGACACCCGGATGTAACACATGCGCAAACTAAGCACACAACACATACAAAAACAAGATGGCGTAGACAGAACAAAGGAGAGGCACAAAAACAAAGAAAAGAATCCCCAGTCACTGAAGGGGTCACAGAATGTGCTTACGAAAGAACTTTGACAATATATGAACAACCGTCCGGTTGTGGAACCAACCAACCAACCAACCGGAAATTTATAAATTCGTAAATTTATAAATTTAGTTTATAATAAATTGGAGTGAAAGCAACTGGTGCGTGTGTTTCTTATTGGCAACATGACCCTCCCAAAGCATAACAATATATATATATAAAATATATATAGAAGTGGTTACACAACAGTTAGTTCACCATACCGAGAACAATTGTTTCACCTTAGCGGATCCTCAGCTCGTAATGGACATGGTTATACGGAACACACACACACATATATATATATATATATATGAGTGTGTACGCGCGCGCGTGCATGTGTATGTGTGTATATGTATATATATATATATATATATATATATATATATATATATATATATATATATATATATATATATATATATATATATATATATATATATATCGTATATATTACAAAGTGAATTTTTTTTACAAAATGAAAAATATCCGAGGTGTCCTACACGATTGAAAGTATAAGGATAAAAGATGAAATCAAAAATGCAACTGGAGTCTTTTTTTAAAAATATATATTTATTTGGTTCCTTTACCGGTTTCGCAGTTCTTCTGCTTTTCATAAGTAGAATTGAAATGGAGGGTTTGTGGTTTTATATATAATAATAAGTTGACGGACCCGGCGTATTTAACAATACCAGGACTGGCTTAAATGACTTATATATATATATATATATATATATATATATATATATATATATATACATTTATATATATATATCTATCTATCTATCTAAGGCGGGTAAAATTCCCGAGATCCATGGACGAGTTCTCTCCAGCGGTCTCTGTCCCCCATTATCGCTGCCATGTCCTGCGTCTCCAACAGACCAGTGTATGTCCTTAGGGCATCAACATATGTTAACCTTGGTCTTCCTCTTCCAGTGTGTCCATGTAGGGGCTCCCAAAGGAGCACGGAGTGCAATGTCAACTCTGGATGTCGGTGAGCATGTCCAGCCAACCTCAGTCTCCTCTGTGTCACTTTTGAGCTGACTTTTGGGAGGCTCCCATACAGCTCTGAGTTTTTCATCCTCAGTGTATACTGATTAATGTTCAGAGCCATCCTCAGCATTCTCGTGTAGCACCCATCCACCATCTGAGTGAGTCTCTTGGTCAGTGTCCAAGTCTCAGACCCACACAGCAGCACAGACTCCACTACAGCAATGAAGAGGCGGATTTTCAGGTCTCTACGAAGGTCCGACTTCCACACCGATCTCAAGCTGTGGCACGCCGCCCAGGCCTTGCTCTTCCTCTCAACCACATCATCTTCCGTATTCCCAATCTTTGCTCCCAAATACAGGAAGTCCTCAATCAATTCCAGCGGCTTCCCGCCTACATTAGTGATCCCCTCTGGCTTCTCAACATTCTCTACCAGATATTTTGTTTTAGTCTCATTCATTCTCAGCCCCACACTCATCGACACAGTCTCAACCTCCCGCATCAAATCCTCTGCCTCCTTCACTGTATTTGTCACCAAAACTATGTCGTCGGCAAATTCAGCATCCGATACCTTTTTCGCCCCAACTCTCCTGCTCTGAGCCGGTGCTACAGTAAAGCCAGAGTCCTGGTGTTTCTCCAGTGCAAGGCGCATACAATAGTCCACTACGATGATAAAAAGGTAGGGAGCCAATGTATCTCCCTGGAGCACTCCAGCCAGTATCTCAAAGAACTCTGTCATCCCATCAGGTGTAATGACTTGGGCTTTGGTGTTGGTGTAGAGCAGTGATATCAGGTCCACTATCCTCTTGGGGATTCCATAAGCCTGTAAGATCTTCATCAGGCAGTAACGGTCCACAGAATCAAAGGCCTTCCTAAAGTCAATGAAAACCATGACCGCAGGAAGGCACTTTGCTCTAGCTCCCTCTAATATCCTCCTCAGCATCAGGATGTGACTGGTGGTTGATCTACCCTCTCTGAAGCCGTTCTGGTTGTCCCTGAGCTTCTTCTCCATCTCAGGCTGGATCCTGTTAAGAATCATCCTGTTGAGGGTCTTTGCCACAAGTGACGTCAGTGAGATCCCCCGGTAGTTGTTGGTGTTAGAGAGATCTCCCTTCTTTGGCACTGGGACGATGTTACTGATCCTCCACTGATTCGGGGCAACTCCTTTCTCCAGTGCCCCGTTACAGAACCCCAGGATGATATCATCAAAATCACACCACTTCATCACCTCTGATGCTACTCCATCTTCTCCATGAGCCTTGCCCTCCTTGATCTTCTTCTTGGCTCTCTGAAGCTCCTCTCTGGTGAAGGGCTCTGTCTCAACATCCAGTTCCTCAAACAGCCGCCTGATCTCCCCAGTGATCTGGGCTGTGGAGGGTGGCTCTCCTAGTAGGGTCCTAAAATGGTCTAGCCATTTCCTCTTCCTATCCTCGGGCCCCGTTCCCTGGATCTGACTCGAACACCTTTTCTTTCTCCCTGTGATCTCGTTGATGATCATCCAGCTCTCCTTACATCCAGATCTGTCAACCGCTCTCTCCACACTTCTGATCTTCTCTATCAGTGCCTCCTCTCTGACCTCAGTGTAAGCGGTACAGAGCTCTTCCCTCATCACCTCCACAGTCTCCATCCTCTCCTCCGTAGGATCAGCATAGAATTGGTCCCTGGCAGCTTTCAGGTGTTCTCTGGCTGCACACACTTTTGGGTCTGCAGAGCCGACGTGCTTCCCTTTGTTCTTTTTCCTCGGCACCAGGGTTTCACTTGCTTTCGCCACTGCATTGGTGAAGTGCCCGTACCTCCTCGTCACACTCTCCTCAGTCCATCCAATCTCTCTCTCCTCTGACTCTCCACACAGAGCACTAAACCTGTTTCTCACTTCCACTGTGAACCTCTCCTGTAGCTTATCATCTCCCTTGAAAGCTCCCCAGTCATAGATTGTTCTCCGGGGCTGAGCCTTGCTCTTTCTTAAGCTCACGCGGACCTCACTCATAACAAGCCGGTGGTCACTACCCAGTGTACTGAAATAGCTGTATGGTTCCGTGTTCAGAACACTATTCCGCCACTTTTTCCTCACCAGAATGAAATCAATCTGGGACTTGGACAGGTGCATATCTGAGATGTAGGTCCACATCTTCCCCAGATTCTTCCTAAACCTTAGGTTGGTCGCCA
>OZ024741.1:96289501-96314501 GCA_964016885.1 Eledone cirrhosa
GACGACAACAACAGCAACAGCAACAAAGATGACGACAACAACTGCAACAAAGACGACAGCAACAACAGCAACAGCAACAAAAACGACAGCAACAACAGCAACAGCAACAAAGACGACAGCAACAACAGCAACAGCAACAAAGACGACAGCAACAACAGCAACAGCAACAAAAACGACAGCAACAACAGCAACAGCAACAAAGACGATAGCAACAACAGCAACAGCAACAAAGACGACAGCAACAACAGCAACAACAACAAAGACGACAGCAACAACAGCAACAGCAACAAAGACGACGACAACAACAGCAGCAACAACAAAGACGACAGCAACAACAGCAACAGCAACAAAGACGACGACAACAACAGCAACAGCAACAAAGACGACAACAACAACAGTAACATCAACAGTAGCATCAGTAATAACCACAAACAGTGACATGTGCAGTAACAACGAGAACAGAAATAACATTAATAGTTCCAGCAATAACCCCAAAAGTATCTCTTCAGGGATAACACTAACAACAAAATAACAACAATGGCAATAATAACTATGATAGTAGCAGTAATGTAACAACAACGAAAGCAATATGCACAATAATATATTCACAAAATCAGCAACACAAGATTTAACTACCTAGTACAGTGACACTAGCAATATACTGTATTTATAAAAACAATATAAGAAGTAACGAAAAAAAAAAGAACAAAAATCAACGATAATGTTGTGTCAAGAATACTCTGGAAGACAACCAGTCCACTTCTACACAAACCACGAGGTACCCTTTATGTGGACATTGGCCATGTTGTACATAGCAGCTAAAGCAGCCTCAAATCATGCCGACGTCTTTGAAATAAAAACGAAAGGCACAATAGATAATATCATTTTGCGCTCAGATACGCTGTGTCTGGAATATAATTGATGGTATCGTCATGACTAGAACACCTTTTGGCTAAATAACGACATCAACTACGAACATATCAATAACAGAAAGAGAAATAACAACAATGATTGTGCCTCTTACATTGTACAACCTGCTAGAAATAATAGACAGATAAACCTTAAGAAAAGAGGTCACATTGAATAATTCAGTCCCAGATAAAGTGTACCGAAAATTAAAAAAAGATTGGATGGTCTCTGGTAGAAAAACTTTCATCCCATGTCTGTTCAATTTTTGTTGTTATCTATGGCTTGTAAGCGCGTATATAAAACCCCTTCATTATGTAAAAAGGGTAAGAACGACGAATGGAAAAAAATTATGCTTGTACATAGTAAGAATACCAGTACCACGAACAGGAGCACCAGCAACATCAGCATAATGGCAACAACAAAAACAACAAACAAATAAAAACAAAAATAACAACCTTATCAAAATAACTGCCAAATAGCCAACAAGTTACATCCTTCTTCTTCTTCGCCCCGTTATTCCTGAGAGGGTCATGGAGGCAGATCCCTCAAAATCTCCTTCCAGAAACAAGCGTCTCCTACTGACCCGGCTGTGAGTGATCCCTAAGAGTGACCAGCCAAGCTCTTGGATATTATCCAACCACCTTGCTCGGGGTCTACCACTGGGACTCTGTCCGGTTGGTTTTGCCCGTAAAATCTGTGCAGCGATTCTTTCCTGAGACATTCTAACCACATACCCATAGTATCGGAGCTGTGATCTCTGAATTCGGAGAAGTAGCGGCTCCACCTAGAGTGACTCTTTGATCCCCGAGTCACGCACTTTATCGAGTAAGGTTACTCAGAAGATATCCGGCCGTTTTAAATAAGAGATGGTCAAAACTGTAATACCTTTGATCCTCATCGTTTTCATGATGATGATGATGATGATGATGATGATGATGATGTTCATCTCAATCGTTATCAACATGTTATTTTTCATATTAACATCAATGTAATTATCCTCCTCTTCCTCACCATTCCATCATCGTCATTCCATAATCACCATCGGCGCCATTATCGCCGCCATAATCATGTTCGTCGTCATTATCATCATCATCATCATGATCACCATCATGATCACCATCATGATCACCACCATCATGATCATCATGATCATGATAATTATGGTCACCATCATCATCCTTCTCATCATCATCATCATCATCATCATCATCATCATCATCATTATCATCGTAATCAAAAATATGGTAGTAGCAACAACAACAACAGTAAAAATAAAACAAAATAAAAACGTATATATAACAAATAATAAAATCAGCAACAACCTCAGCAACAATTTTGTTAGCAGCAGTTGTTGTATATGAGTGGATTACGAACAACAAGTAGTTTTGTCGTATATTTGCAGATGGTTGCAGATGTGATTGCTAGGAAATTACAGAAGTGGAAGAAATCACAATTGGCAGACATTTTGAGAGAAATGTCGAAACAACAAAATGAAAGCAAATACATATAAAACACATGAAAAAAAAAAAGCATTGAAAACATATAAACGAGGAATATATAAATACATAGAAATCAAATGGAAATCAATCAATGATTTACAAAACACACGAGAGTAAAATATAATCATGTTATAAAAACATAACAAAAATAAAAGATAAATAAATGAAGTAAAAATAAAGTTAATGTAAATCTAAAATTTTGAAAACCAATAACATAACTAGAGAATATGAAAATGATAATAGTAATAATAATATCAACAGCAGCAATAACAACAGCAATAACATCATTAATAATGATAAAAGTAACAGTAATAGGAATAGCAATAACAAAAACAAAAACAATAATAATAATGATAATGATGATGATCATAATATTAATAATAATGATGATGATGATGATGAAAATAACAACAACAACAATACTAATGCTACTATTACTACTACTACTAAAAATAATAATGAGGAAAATGGAAATAACTTAAAAATATGAAACGAAACGAAAGCAAATGAAAACAACCGAAGTTAACCGGAAAAATGAAAATAAGCCGCAAAAACAGTAAAAAATATATAAACCAAAAAATATTAAAAGCCATAAGAAAGACCTTCATCATCATCATCCTCACTACTACTACTACCACCAACACTAACACCATCATCATCCTCACTACTACTACTACCACCAACACTAACATCATCATCATCCTCACTACTACTACTACCACCAACACTAACACCATCATCACCACCATCAACAACACACCCAACTCTGCCACAAAACACCAACGACTCCATTACCTCCACTACCACCACCACCATGAACCACCACCATCATCACCATTATCATTATCATCATCACCGTCAACTTCATTGCCATTTTCATCATCATTATATTTCCTATTTTCGTTGTCGTCGTGATCATCATCATCGTCTATATTATATTAACTTTGCCTTTCATCCTTACGAGGTCGATAAAATAAAGTACCAGTTATGTACTGGATATTTACTGGCCTTGTGCCTAAAGTAGAAACAATCATTATATTATTATCACCAGCATAATAGATCTTCCATCAGGTCGCACGGCTTGATAGAAAGAGTGGATAAATCGCACATTCTCTTTATATACGATACGTTGAGCGAAAATACCTCGTATGCTTACGACTACAATACTGTTGAACGTGGATCTGGTTTGTCAGATTTGACTCGGGGGCTAAACAACTACGACAATAATAAAGTTATCAGTATCATCGTCACCATCGTAATCGTAATTATTATCCTCAACAACAATCATATGAACATCAACATTAGTTTCCTCGAAATCACTATCAACATTGTCCATATCATTATATCGTCGTCATTGTCATCATCATCGACGTCATCATTTCGCATATAATTTATTGTGAAAATTAAATGTAAAACAGGAAAAAACAAAATGAGTCATCTGAATATTTTTATTTTTTCTTTATTTTTTAATATTTCCAAAACGGTAAAACTAAAGAAGATAGAAGAAAATGTGGTTTATTAGTTCATCTTTTCTCGAAATTATGTCCGTGTTATTTTGTTGTTCAATTTTTAAAGAAAAGAAAAGTCTTAGAAGTAATTCGCTTGAATGATACATGTGACGGATTTAACAATAGTAACTTGACATTCGCGGGCAATATCCGGGGATCACTTGTGGCTTTTATTTACATCAACGAGGAAAAAAAAAAAATACTTAGCAATCCTTTGTTCAAATTCATCATAAATGATGAATTGTATTTAGAAATTATTGTATTGTAAAATATTTACTGTATTGTATTTATTGTATTGAATTTATTGTATTTATTGTATTGTATAAGGTAAATGAATGCTACGGTGCTTACAATTTTCTGAAATTAATGTATTTGAATGCCCAGTATTATTTGATATATGGGACTGATATTTTATTACACATTCACACACATACAGACACACGTAGAAACACACACTTGCAAACACAGAGACACACGTACAAAAACACAGGTAGGGATTCTGTTCGACAGAATTAATGGAACGTCGGATCCAACGTCGATTTCAACGATGAATATTCCAGTTAGACAGAATAACAGAGTCATCTGGACGGTGGGAACACAGTTGACACCATGTTCTTGATGGAGGAGAACTGATTGGAGCCATAACAACAGCAACAATAAACAATACAAAAAATAACTACATACATATAGAGATGTACATACACACAGATAAACAACTATCTATCTATCTATCTATCTATCTATCTATCTATCTATCTATCTATCTATCTATCTATCTATCTATCTATCTATCTATCTATCTATCTATCTATCTATCTCTCTCTCTATCTCTCTATCAGACGTGTGTAACTTCGCGGAGAAGTTTCCGTTATTTTATGTAAGAAAAAAACGTGAGTTTTTAGTTCAGGTGGTGGGTCAACTCATTTTCGCCCCTACAGGGGCGAAATATTCGTTTGAAAAATTTTTTCTCCATCGAATTTTTGAAAAAATATTGTAAAAGTTTGATTACGTTATGAACGCTGCGTTCAACGATAATGGTGGTGGAGAGTCGGTAAGACTACAAAGCTCGCAGTCAACATCGTCTTCTTCCCTTTCCTTCTCAATAGATATTATAGAGATGGAAAGACGAAATGAAAATGTAAAAAAAAATTCATATCCAAACAACACAAATGACAACAAACAGTTCAATGACAACAAAAATAACAGCAACACCAATAATGATGATAAAAACAACAATGATAACAACAACAAAGAAAAAAATAAAGACAACACCAATAACACCGGCATCAAAGACAACAACAACACCAAGGAAAATACGAATAATATCAACATCGGTGACAACAAGAATAACAACAAGAATAACAACAATAATGACAACACCACCAACACGGATAATTCCACAAAGAAACCAAAAATCTCCTTTGCACAGACAGTTCAGAAAAAGGAGGAACTGACATATCTCGACATAACAAATGCCGAACAACTTTTAAAGGACGCTAGGAGATATGTCACTTTCGAAAAAATGGTGCATTCAGCATCAATTCTCCGGTAGAAATTCGCAAGGAAACTGCTCTCAAAACGATAGTTTTTAGGACAGTTTCCAATTCTACCCGAAAACCAGTCCAATTGTCACAGAAAGAAATTGAACTGGTTTTCAAAAATTCAATGAATGATATTGCATTCATTCAAAGAAGCAAACTTTTTGGGAGTATTTCGGTACTAATGAAGGATCAATTGACGGCCCAAAATTACTCTGTGTCGCCAATTGTACCCAACCAGTACACCTTTTTCCCTACATACATGGGAAAAAGGACACAAAAGATCAAAATCACGAGTGTCACACCAAAGGTGAACATATGGTGGATACTGTGCGGCTTCATCAATTTTGATGAAGACAGAATACTGTCAGTAGGAAAGTCCCCCAGAGATGTATTCAATGGGACTAGCATTGAAGTTCTGGTGCAAATGAGCCCAGAGCGAATAGCTATGATCCCACAACGTGTACTCCTGGACGGACTCACCTACATAAACTTTTCAGTTGAGGGTAGGCGGCCTTCATGTTACCATTGCTTTAGCAGGGGTCACCTGAGGGCTTCCTGTCCTAAATTAATAAGTAAAAAAAAGGCTCTTCTGCCGACACCCATCAAAACAACACAACCACCAACACCACCACCACAACAACACCAACACACAAAAATAACCACAACAAACACAGTCCCACCCAACCCCACTCCACCTAAAACCACTGCAAAATCACATACAGACACAACAGCTCTCCAAGACATACCCCTCTCCAATCACACAGACGATACAACAGATGAGGTTATCTCGCCATCACCCAGTGAAGACGAGGGAGAACCCCATCGCTCGAAAAGAAAGAAAAGACATCACAAAAGCAAAAAAAAAAGCAAACACTACCACAAACATACAGCCACCAACACAAACAACAAAAACATCACAAACAAAACCCCCACCTCCTGAAAACAAAATACCTACAACAAAACGAAAGCACACACAAGAACTACAGACAAAAACAAACACAACACACGAAAATTACACTTACACTTACATAAACACTGAAAACAAAACACTAATGGAGACCATCACGAACGACCCTTCGGTGAAAACCGAAGGGAAAACTTTCGCCCACTCTATTAAAAATAGCAAAAAACTGAACCTAAAACTGATTAGGGTCCCTATACAAACTTATAGGTCCCTAAAAGAAACATTTGAGAAGGATGTGGGGAATTCCTGCATGAAACCACTCAACCGCGTCCTTCTCAAATGTCTCCCCACCCCAGACACCCCCATCCCATCAGACCCCACCCCACCAAACATCTCCGTCCCCACCCCGCCGGAAACCACCACCCATCCAGACAACCCCTCCAACACCCCCATGGAAATCGTGCGGCCTGGTCCCCAGGAGGCGAAGGGTGAGTGATCTCTTTTCCTCTTTTAACTTTTCAGCACCAGCATGGCCAATATAAGAGTTGGATGTGTGAGCGTATGCGGCCTGGGGATGCCCTGGAAACAGGGCAAACTCTTAAACGACCTCAGGTCGCACAGTATGGATGTGGTAGCCATTTGCGAGTCCAGGATCCACAGCGAGCGACAGCTGGCCCCCATCTTCGATGACTTTGAGATCTACGCATCTCTCTGTCAACCGGGGGGTGGGGGCGGAGTTGCCGTTTTGCTGCGTAACACCTGGGCCTCGTAACACAGACGGTACATCTGGACCCGGAGGGTCGACTGGTGGTCCTAGACGTTGACGGTAGTGAAGGTGGAGCCTTCAGGCTGGTGGCCGCATATGCCCCATCCGGGACACCGCGGCCAGACTTCTTCAAACGTCTAGAGACTTTTCTGGGAACGTCCCGCTCCTTGCTTTTAGTGGGGGACTGGAATGGATAGGGTTCTAGTTAGAAATAAGGATAGGGACATGTTAAGCTGTCCACAAATGTTCATGGTTGCCTATTCAGATCACAAACTAGTGACCTGCATAGCCAACCTTGATAGAACCCATAGACAAGGACCCGGCTACTGGAAGCTGAACTTGTCGTTACCGACAAGCAAAGCCTACAGTAGACGGATTAGCACTTTAGTTAAACAGCACTTGACAGGGGCCATTGTCAACAACAGATGGTGGTACTCTCTCAAGAGGGCAGTTAGATTAGACTCGATAGTTTTTAGTAAAGAATTAGCGTTAGATAGAAATAGAACCGATAAGGAACTGGTAGATAAAGTAGAAGAGGCAATTAGAAGTGGCAACGTAGCCAGCGTGCTAGCAACGAGAACGGCCTTGGACCAGTTCTTCGACGCAAAGCACGAGGGCTGCGTTGTCAGAAGAAAAATACGTGCTCTGGGAAACGAGGGAGCCAAAGCTGTTAGCTGGGCCCGAGTAACGGAGGCAAAAAGTGGCAACAAGTCCACGATTCGGTCTTTGAAGGATCAAAACGGACGCGTGATACGTGAGCCGAAGCAGATGTGTGCGGCTTTTCAGCGGCACTTTGCTCAGCTGTTCGGGGGGGGGGGGGGTGCCGTGAGAGGCTATGGATTTCGGTCCATACCTCGACGGCCTACCGCGACTCTCGGACAGCGAGGCAAAGTTCTGCGAAAAGCCGATTTCAGCCACTGAGATAGGGAACGCGCTGAGCCAATGCGGCAAACGCAAATCTCCAGGTCTCGACGGTCTACCCTACGAATTTTACGTAGCAATGCCGGACTTATTCTCCGGTCTCCTGGAAGCGGTCTACTGCAACTGGCAACAGAACGGGAGAATACCCAGTTCTGTAACCGGGGGCGTGGTCACACTAATCAGGAAGGACGAGAATAAGGGGGATGAAATCGGCAACTTCCGGCCCATAACTCTGCTAAACACAGAGTTACAGATTTTGGCCAAGGTATTGGCAAAGAGGCTGGCGCTTGTCGTCGAGAACCTGTTGGGAGAAGTGCAGACATGCGCAATCCCGACCAGGTCCATACACGACAACCTCCACCTCATGCGATACATCATAGAGAGGGTAGGGTGTAAACCCGGCTTTGGTGGGGCCCTGATCAACTTGGATCAGTCTAAGGCTTTCGATAAGGTTGACCATGGTTACCTGGATGCGGTGCTCGAGGCGGCAGGCTTCGGACCCGTGTTCAGGGGCTGGATTGCTGCAATGCACAACAGCAACATCTGCTCAAGGGTCAAGGTCAACGGCTACCTCTCGGAGCCGTTCCATATTACGCGATCCATTCGACAGGGATGCCCTCTCTCCTCCTTTCCGTACGTACTGACTCTCGAGCCACTACTGCGGAAGTTGGAGCTATTGCAGGGCATCCCTCTGGAACCGGGACTGCGGAAAGCGGCGTCGGCCTACGCCGACGACGTGACAGTAATGGTGTCGAGCGCCTCGCAAATCGAGAAAGTCGGCACCTTACTGAAGGAATAGGAAATTACACAGGAGCGAAGCTGAACCGGGACAAGTGCATCGGTTTGCAACTCGGATTGTGGAGAGGCAAACCGATGCCTTCCGATGGCGTCGTCGGACGCTGAACGGAAGGACCGGTAAAGCTGCTCGTGGTCTGGTTTGGTCCGGACCTCCAGGTGGATAAGAACTGGAACGAAGTGACGGCCAAGGTATTTGCACTCACCCAGAAATGGGCCGAGTGCAAACTATACTTGAAAGGTCGAGCGGAGGTGGCGAACACTTTTATAGCGTCCGACATCTACTACCGCTTGACCGTCGTGCCTTGTCCAGCCAAAACGCTCGCCAAAATCGAGCGCGCGCTCTTCCAATTCCTTTGGAAGGGCGGGCTCCTTTGGTGATTAGATCCATCTGCTGCCAACACCCTTCTAACGGAGGGCTGGAGATGCCGTGGTTGACGATGCGCAAACACGCGCTCAGGCTGCGGCATCTCTACGTATTCCTCACCGGACAACCGGTGTGGGCCCCGTTCGTGAGGCGAGCCTTCCCACGATTCGTCTCGCTGACCGAGCTGCAGTCCTGGGTCAAGAAAAGACCGAGGAAAATGGGCGACTGGCACATCGAATGTGCTCAGGCGCTCACAGCCCTCTGGCAGGCGGACCCGGCGATCAGTGGAGACTCCACTTCGTCATTCTATAGAGGGTTGATCCGCAGCAAGTGCGACGACGCGCTCAGTGAAACTCTAGGCGTAGAGGAAGATGAACTGGCCAGTCTGTTCGGTAGGACCTTCCGCCCGGGACCGATGGACAACTTCCAAAAGTCCCTGGCCTGGCAGTGCTACCGAGGAGCTCTACCAGTTCGAGACAAGCTCTATAGACATGGGCGCCCGGGCAGGGACTCTGCAAAAAAACATCTGTCTGAGGTGCGTGCGAGACAAGAAACCGTCGCGCACGCATTCATACACTGCCCGGGCGTCACTGACCTGTGGGGCTATGTAGAACGACTATTGTCGCGGGTGGGACCAATCCAGTTGACCTCCGAGTCCATTGTCATGATCAAACCGCCACGCTACTTCAAAAACGAAGGAGAGGCGGTTTTCCTTTGTGTGATAGCTATGGCGAAAGAGGTTGTATGGTGGACAAGGTTGTCAGGGCTGAGGTCAGACACCTTTCTCTCCGGCCAACAACTGATTCTTTTTTTCAAATACCACTTTGGAAGAAGAATCAGGATGGAGAGAGAGGTGCTGTACCCCAGCAAGTTTTATGAAAGGTGGGTGAAAGTGGCGAGAATGGCCCGAGTGAATGGGCCTTCTCTCTATATCAGCCTGTAGGTTGAGGAAAAGGAGGAGGAGAGGAAAGGAGTACAAACTCTTCGTACTCCTGGAGACGAGGGTTGCACACTTTTTCGTGGGTATGTGTTACCCATATAAACTGTCTTCCCCTATTGGGGAAAATCGACTAACTTTTTAAATTCCATTTGTGATAACATTTTACACGTTTTTATTGTATGTAAACTTCCCCCTTTGTATTTGTCCCCTTCTTTTGTGCCCCTGTGGCTAATAAAGAAACATATCTATCTATCTATCTATCTATCTATCTATCTATCTATCTATCTATCTATCTATCTATCTATCTATCTATATCCTCTCACCGCGCTCTCTCCTCACACCTCCCTCTCCCTCGTAGATATGTGTTTTTTCTATAATGTTGGCTGTGTGCAAGCTCATCGAAATCATGGATTTTTAGCTTCAATTCTCTCATTGAGCAGTCATGGAGTCGCATGACCGTTATATATCACTAGCTGACGTACCCAGCTTCGCCCGGATAAACAGATGATAAGAGAAGACAGGTAAAAGAGAAAATGACTGTATTGGATATTTGTCTGGTTACAGTATGAGGCGAGTCCGTGGTGTCTGTGTGATACAAAAAACAGTAAAAGAAATCTTCCAGATATACCAGATTCTTCGTTGTACCGTTTGTGAATAGTATATGAACAATACTAGGTGCACCCACCTAGAGTAGTGACCTCTAGGAGATGGTTCATCTTCTGCCTGACTGTAAAACGCGTATCATTGCATAGACGTGGTTGTTCCACGTTTCTCAAAAGGACGATGGAAGTTCCAATCTTTTATATTATATGCAGATATAGATATAGATAATTAATATAAAAGATGATGCTCAGCCAGTTCGTCTTCAACCATCGCAGCACGCCGTCGTTGCTTGGCTCCAGTGTGCGTTGGCGTTGTTCAACCAGCTCATCTTCATTCATGGCGGCACGACTTCGCCTCTGAAGTTCGGCGTTCCGATGGCGCTGATCGGCCCGTTTTTCTTCATTCCTGGCTGCACGTCATCGCCGCTGTAGTTCACTGTTTGATAACGTCGAATTGCTTTTACCCACTGTGGAACGCTGCACGCACGTACACACACATAAACATACGCACATGTACATACACACGCACACATGGTAATAGTAACAGCGTTCACTTTGCCTCTCTGTTTCTTACTCTTCCCTCTCACTCCCTCATTAGCATTATGCATATTAATTTAAGTTTGACGTCGTTGACGTGGGCGGAGTCGTTTGAAACCTATAAACCAATGATAATCGAGAATTATGACACACGGAATACTGACATTGTTGAAATTAATATATAAATATATCGATCTCTTTTGATATATATATATGTAATAATAATAAATTTGAAGACTAAAATCCAAAGACGGCTCGATAAGGATAACTATATATCATATATATATATATATATATATGTATAAAGATACACAGACTCACCCTCAAATACACAACACACACATATATATGTAACTGAGTGTGTGTATGTGCAACAAACTTACCGATACTATTGTTGAAGGTATTGGCTCGAGGTTACACGGAGTGGGAGAGTAACCAATTGAAGGTGGCTGTAGAGGCAACACGTTAATCATACAAACATGAATAATTGTGTGTGAAAGTGTGAATAGACACAAACACAGACGCGCACACACACATATATATAAATATATATATGCACGTACGTTATCGGCTTGACAAACGGAGTGCCAATATCACAGATTAAATTCCTTCAATACGGTACCTGAAGAAGGTTTCAGTCTAATGACTGAAACAGTATACGATAAAAAAAATGCATGCGCGCCACATATGAAAAACCTCAACAACAAGAAACAAAACGGGAAGACAGCTCAGTGCAATTATGATATATATTATATTAAAGCTTGATGCCGCAGAAAACGTTTCCTAACGTTTCAGACGTTAGTCCTTTATCAGAAAATAGATTGAGAGAGAAGAAACAATAGATACATACTGAGATGAGAAATGAAAGAAACAACGGAAAGAATTATATATATATATATAGTAATAATAATAAATTTGAAGACTAAAATCCGAAGAGGGCTCGATAAGGATAAATATATATCAAATATATAAGAACCGTAGAGCAAATATTTATTAAAATAACAGTTTAAAGTTTAAGCAAAGAAACGCTGCTTTCAAGCTTAACGGGATCTTCTGAAACTAACAAAGTCAATCTATAAACGCAGATGTGGATATTTCAAAAAACGTTGCAACCGGAGGAAGACAGGAAGACGATACTTTAGTTCGTGGAAACGTTCCCTTCACAAAACATACAAGTAATAGATACTTACCTATGCAAATAAGTAATGGTATAAACATAACATATACTTAGCTACCACATCAAGACGTAAAATATCCACGTAAAGATCGTACTATCCGTTAGGGTATAATGTGGGGCTGCAATACAGGAAAGTTTTGTGCAATTTATGTTTACAAGCCGAAATTGCCTCAGATTTTTTGTTTAAGATGTGGTCTGTGGCGTAGAGTATGTCCAGGGCCTCAGCGGCGCAGAGATCACATGGTCTTTTATTTCCTTTATACGATCTAGCCCTATCTAGGATCTCCGAGTGTATATTATATTGGGTGTGGTTGTCTTTTAGACTCCAGATATAAGCTGAAAGTGACGTCATATTCCTTCTTAGAGGGTAACGCGGGCGGTGGTTTGTACCATGATGATGGTCTTTTTACCATGACTAAGTGCGGCCCTCGCGCTTGGGACGGGTTCAGAAAAGAACTCACAGCCTTCTTTAAAGGCTTCAACCTCTCTATACAGGTTGAGGCCAACCTCTCGGTCGTTAATTACCTCGACGTTACCCTCAATTTATCGAATGGCTTGTATTACCCGTATAGAAAGCCGAATGATACGCTTAATTACATAAGTAAGCATTCCAACAATCCTGCCAGCATAACCAAGAACCTGGTAAGAAACGTTTCGCTGAGGCTTTCCCGTCTATCTACTAACGAAAATATCTTCAACGACCATTCCACTTATTACAATGACTCTCTTGCTCGGAGTGGATTTGTCGATAAGGTAGCATATACAGAGTACGAGAATAGACCTAGAAGAAATAGATCCCGTCGCATTATATGGTATAACCCACCATATAATATGGAGGTGGCCACACCATTAGCTAAGATCTTTCTATCCCTTATTACGAAGCATTTTCCCCCTACACATAAATATAGTAAAATTTTTAATAGAAATACTATTAAAATTTCTTACTCTCCGACTCCTAACCTTGCACATAACATCACAGCTTCAAATTTAGCTAAACTACCTAGCCGTAGGAACACGTGCAACCCTGTAGTTAGTACTAACTGTAATTGTAGGAATCGGGATGATTGCCCCCTTTCCTGGAAATGCCTCTCTAGTAACATTGTCTACAAATGTAAGGTTGAAACACCCACGTCCCGTAAGGCCTACATAGGATTAACCGCCAATAGATTCAAGCAGCGTTTTATATGCATACCCATTCTTTCGTTACCCTCTAAGAAGGAATATGACGTCACTTTCAGCTTATATCTGGAGTCTAAAAGACAACCACACCCAATATAAGTTACACTGGGAGATACTAGCTAGGGCTAGATCGTATAAAGGAAATAAAAGACCATGTGACCTCTGCGCTGCTGAGGTCCTGGAAATACTCTACGCCACAGACCACATCTTAAACAAAAAATCTGAATCAATTTCGGCTTGTAAACATAAATTGCACAAAACTTTCCTGTATTACAGCCCCACATTATACCCTAACGGTAGTACGATCTTTACGTGGATATTTTACGTCTTGATGTGGTAGCTAAGTATATGTTATGTTTATACCATTACTTATTTGCATAGGTAAGTATATATTACCTGTATGTTTTGTGAAGGGAACGTTTCCACGAACGAAAGTATCGTCTTCCTGTCTTCCTCCGGTTGCAACGTTTTTTGAAATATCCACTTCTGCATTTACAGATTGACTTTGTTAGTTTCAGAAGATCCCGTTAAGGGTGAAAGCAGCGATTCTTTGCTTAAACTTTAATCTGTTATTTTAATAAATATATATATATATACATATAGTTCTTTCTGTTTTTTCTTTCATGCCAGAAGTTCTTTGAGAAAACAACAAATATTTCGGGACTGGGCATCTGAAAAGATCGTAATATCAGAGATAAACTTTGTTTGATCCTGATGTTTTTCTATTCTAGTTCTAGCTGTCTGATTAGGTGATATCTGTTGAATAATGGTTAGCACCGAAATATCACCGAATATGAATACACGAAGTTAATTTCAACCTGTTGACTTCTTGTTTACACACACACATACGCACGCAGATGCACACACAGATGCACACACAGATGCACACACACACACACACACACACACACACACACACACACACACACACACACACACACACACACACACACACACACACACACACACACACGCACACACACACACACGCACACACACACATATATATATATATATTTATATATATAAACATATATGCATAGATAGATAGATATACACATGCATACATATGTGCATATGTCTGAAAACGAATGAAGCATCCAGCATCCCCGCCAAAAACCACAAATGTGGCTCCGTCTATTCTGCCTACATTTTCTACCTAACGCCATAGCATCCCACATATATTATCAATAGACCTCTTGAATATATATATATATATATATATATATATATATATATATATATATATATATATATATATATATACATATATATAAATATATATATATATATATACATATATATATATATATATAAATATATATATATATTATATATAAACGTATACATACATATATATATATGTATCCATGTATATGCATGTATATATATATATATATATATATATATATATATATATATATATATATATATATATATATATATAAATATATACAGGTGTGTGTGTGTGTGTGTCTTAATGCATATCTATGTCTATATGGTGCTATGTATATACCTGTGTTCACCATTGTCCTTTCATATACGTCTGTGTGTATTTGTTAGAACATTAATATCTGTAAGTGAGGCAGTGAAAGCAAATGAATTATACTGCTTAAACATTTTCTATAATGAAGATGTTCTTAACCTTGTTTTTTGTTGTTGTTGTTGTTACTGTTATTGCATGACTCAGCATTCTGAAGAACTATCCCGAGTAATCAAATAAACGGTTAATGGTTGGTCAAAGTTATTCAGAAATTCTAGAATATGGCTGAGTGAACAGTTTCCAGGTCAATACACAAACACAAACGCGTACACTAAAACACACCTAGACGTATTCGCGCACTGTCACACAAAGGCCCACTCCCAAAGATATGCATACATCGTTACGTACATGGGATTATATATACACGTGCATTAATTTACACAGTTATAAGTAAAACATAAAAAGCATGCAAATATAGTTATTTTTCATTAATCTATGTTCACACATATGCACATGTACATATATGCACATGTACATATATACATATTAATTCGCCACAAGACGCACATATCAACACTGATACACATATAGAAACAGACCTTTCCAATACTCAGAAAAAATGTTACTCTGCAATTGTATTGAGTTCTTTGTTTCTTTGAAGTAGTCTTATCTAGTACACTGTATGAACTGTCAAACACATGTACATCTATGCATTTTTCCGAGCCGTATATTATTTTTCCAAGTCGTATATTATAATTGAATATAAAAGAAAAACGAACACAGAAATATACATATATACCATTTGAACACATATATGTATATGTCTGTGTTCGTTTTTCTTTTATATTCAATTATATTATACGGCTTGGAAAAATCTCTTTCCTAGAGCTATTTTATAGTAAGAGACTATTTTGAGTTTCTAACTCAATATATACCTTTGATATTTTCGGCTCCGTTAATTTCTTGAGCTATTTGAAATGTCGAGTATACCTGGCTACTATTTTTAGTGGTGTGACCTTGTGAGACAGGCTAAGTTCAGATACCATGTGCGTTATTATATATACGCACACTATTCAGTTTTTTAATATACTCAGAAGTGTCCAGGATACTAATTCTTGACCCACTGATGTGCAAGAATTGGTATTCCTCTTCAGAATTAATTTTGCGAAACAGCATTACCAAAGCTGTCTGGGTGATTGGTAGTTACCACAATTCCGGTTTGTATTTGTTTTCTTGATTTATTCTTAAATTGAGTCTGGCAAACCCTATTGTCTATAGTTAGTATTCTTTTGACCTTAGAGAATCTGGTCCCTTACCATTTGAACACATATATGTATATATCTGTGTTCCTTTTTCTTTTATATTCAATTATAATATACGGCTCGGAAAAATCTCTTTCCTAGAGCTATTTTATTTGGAGTTTCTAACTCAATATATACCTTTGATATATATATATATATATATAAAATACATACACACAGACACACATACACACACACACATATATATATATATATATATAAAATATATACACACAGACACACAGACTCACACGCACCCAAACACACACATATATATATATATATATATGTGTGTGTGTGTGTGTGTGTGTGTGTGTGTGTGTATGTGTGTGTGTGTGTGTGTGTGTGTGTGCATGTATTTGTGTAAAGGAACTAATACGGTAAGTACTCTCAATTCCGAATATTAGCTTGTCGAAGAGTAATTACTTCACATCTGAAGGATTCCATTCAGCGAGACTCCTACGTTTATGTTATAGTAAACTATACACATTGATCACATACTTACACACCTCACTCTTACACACATACAACTCTCATAAACACAGGTATGCATATGCACACACACATACACATACGCACACACATGCACACAGACATGCACACACATGCACACATATATGTATATATTTTTCTTTTTCTCTGTTGAGATGTTTAATATGTACAGTGGGAAATGAAAGACAGATGGATTTGAGTGCAACACTAAATAACTTCTGTTCTGGGTTCAAATCCCATGACAATCGATTTCGCCTTCCATCACGCCTGATCAATAAAACAAATACCAATAAAGCACTGACGTGGATTGAGTCGATTATACTCCTTTCCTATTTATTGTAGTCTCATCACACATTGATTTTTAAATATGAGCGTGTTTCATAAATTTGAGTAATATATATATATATAAATATATATATGCTCATTTACACATATATGCATGTTATATACGTGCATGTTATTCACACACACGTACACACACATATATCTATATCTATATGTGTGTGTTTATGTGTGTTTGTATAGTTATGCATATAAGCATCTATTAATAATGTTGGAGATTTAAGCAGTTAAGACTTTAAGTAATTGAAAAATAGATTTCCAACTTCAAAAGTAAGTAGATGAATATATCATCGCTTCTAATATGTTTTACGACTTAACCTTAAACTCCAACAGGGATGACCTTGACTTGTATTCCTCAGGAATATATAGCCAGGTAGCAACCAGGAACTAGGGTAGCTCTTAATCAGCTTTTGATTAAGGTTAAACGTAAATGTGATACCCACTGTTTATATTATAAATCAATATATGTACGCAGTTTGAGACACTCAATTACATATATGCTTGCATATATATATATATAAATATATATATATATATATATATATATATATATATATATATATATATATATATATACACTTTATACACAATCCACACACAATAATTAAGCTTATTCTCTAGTAATTTATTGTGTAGCCTCTTCTCGAATCATCCCGAATTATATATATATATAATACCACAAACCCTCAATCTCAATTGTACTTTTGAAGAGCATAAGACCTCTGAAACCGGTAAAGGAAACAAATAAATATTCTCAAAAAGTCTCCAGCTGCATTTTCGATTTCACCTTTTTTCCTTATACTTTTACTCGTGTATGACATCTCGCTTTTTTCATTAAAAAACCCTCATTTATATATATATATATATATATATATATGTATATTATATGTATGTATATATATGTATATATACATAAAAATGTATATATATATTAAATGTATATATTCCTACATGTAATTAATACACATAGGGATATAAGTATAGTCTGACCGTATGCTAATGTGGTTCAATGGCAAGTTAATAAATTAACAAGCCAGAATATATAAAAATCAAGGATTCTAAACAGAAAATATCCTAAAAAATATATAAGAAATATAGATTCCAAAAAATTCAATGTACTTACTATATGTGCTCTTACCGCAGTTTCAGATCCCAAACAAATAAATAATGCATGCGGAATTCCATTGAGAAAGAGATCCTCGTCAGAGGCTTTCTCTCTCGGAGAATATAAAATTCCGGAGTTCAAATTACAAACTGGCGCCATACAAAACTGCCTCAGAATGAGAATAAATGAATGATGAAACAATTTTGACTAGTACCGTGTGCAAAGACAGAAAGCAGGGTGGACAGTTCAATCCTGTGCCGCTAAAAATAGCAGCCGTTCAAACGACCAAAGGTTTCTCTGCCGTTGGGGAGAATAATATTAAAGGTATACATGTAATTAATTCCCCGAGAGAGAAAAGCCTTCTGACGAGGATCTCTTTCTCAATGGAAATCCGCTTGGATTATCTATTTGTTTGAGATCTCTAACCGCGCTAAAGGCACATATAGTAAGTACAGTGAATCTTTTGGAATCGATATTTTTAATATATTTTTTAGGATATTTTCTGTGTTTACACTCCCTCATTTTATATATATATATATCCTCAGCATTCTCGTGTAGCACCCATCCACCATCTGAGTGAATTTCTTGGCCAGTGTCCAAGTCTCAGACCCGTACAGCAGCACATACTTCACTACAGCAATGAAGGGGTGGATTTTCAGCTCTTTACGAATGTCCGACTTCCACACCGATCTCAAGCTGTGGCACGCCGCCCAGGCTTTGATCTTCCTCTCAGTCACATCATCTTCCGTATTCCCAATCTTTGCTCCCAAATACAGGAAGTCCTCAACCAATTCTAGCGGCTTCCCGCCTACATTACTGATCCCCTCTGGCTTCTTAACATTCTCTACTAGATATTTTGTTTTAGTCTCATTCATTCTCAGCCCCACCCTCATCGAAACACTCAGAGCTGTATGGGAACCTCCCAAAGGTCAGCTCAAAAGTGACAGAGGAGACTGAGGTTAGCCGGATATGTTCACCGGCATTCAGAAGAAGAAGGCCAAGGTTAACGTATGTTGATGCTCTAAGGACAGACACTGGTCTGTTGGAGACGCAGGAGATGGCAGCGATAATGAGGGACAGAGACTGCTGGAGAGAACTCGTCCATGGATCTCGGGAATTTTAACCGCCCTAGAATATACACACACACACACACACACACACACACACACACACACACACACACACACACACACACACACACACACACACACACACGCGCGCACACACACACACACACACACACACACACACACACACACACACACACACACACACACACATATATATATATATATAAATATATATATATATATATACAATGATACTAAATAAATGGAAACTATATTTATAAAACCATATTTATTCTATTATATATAATTCAAGGGTACCAAAACTTTGGTACGCACTCATCAGATAAAATACAAAGTTTGTTTTATAAATATTGACATAACCAGGAAAGAATAACTTAACGGTTCAAGCTTTTCCTGGATAGTTTGCATTAAAAAGTTTTTCCTTGAATCTTATACTCCAGAAAAACTGTCGAGTGCTTTGACTCAGTTATAAACATTTATATTTGTTGAATTACCAACAAATTGAATATCCCTTTTGCTTATATATATATATATGTATATACTATTAATAATGAGTTCAAAACTCAGGCTGTCCTTTACAATGAAATAGCTCAAAGAAAGAAGTATTTCTGAGCGATGTAATACAGGTTAATATAAATTAATATATTTGATAAACATAAATACCAACATATCCGTGTTTGTATTGTAAATGACTAAGTTAGCTAGATTGAAATATACTAATTATAATAATACAGTTTGCCTGTCTCGATTTAAAATAATAAATCAATAAAAACAAAGCATATTGGCAAATGGCCGTGGTGCTTGAACAAATTTAAATTTCAAAATCAAACCTGTTCCGTAGACAGGTTTAAACCTTAAAATCCAAATATGTTTCGAAAAATGAAAAAGTGAAAGAATACCGCATTTTGATCTCCTCAGCAAGCACTAGAAAAATTGGTGTTTCACTTCAAAATATTTAAAAAGACAGTTTAACGCACATCGTTTTACACTCATGGTTATCCAGTGTCTAGCTGCCGCGTACTCGTGCTGCTAGAAATAACAGCCGTTTATATGGGGCTAAAGTTAGCTCAACAAAGGAGCAGTGATACTATTAATAATGAGTTCAAAACTCAGGCAGTCCTTTACAATGAAATAGCTCAAAGAAAGAAGTATTTCTGAGCCGTGTAATACAGGTTAATATAAATTAATATATTTGATAAACACAAATACCAACATATCCGTGTTTGTATTGTAAATGACTAAGTTAGCTAGATTGAAATATACTAATTATAATAATACAGTTTGCCTGTCTCGATTTAAAATAATAAATCAATAAAAACAAAGCATATTGAGTTTTGAACTCATTATTAATAGTATCACTGCTCCTTTGTTGATCTAACTTTAGCCCCATATAAACGGCTGTTATTTCTAGCAGCACGAGTACGCGGCAGCTAGACACTGGATAACCATGTGTATAAAACCATGTGCGTTAAACAGTCTTTCTAAATATTTTGAAGTGAAACATACCAATTTTTCTAGTGCTTCCTGAGGAGATCAAAATGCGGTATTCTTTCACTTTTTCATTTTTCGAAACATATTTGGATTTTAAGGTTTAAACCTGTCTACGGAACAGGTTTGATTTTGAAATTTAAATTTGTCCAAGCACCACGGCTGTTTGCCAATATGCTTTGTTTTTATTGATTTATTATTTTAAATCGAGACAGGCAAACTGTATTATTATAATTAGTATATTTCAATCTAGCTAACTTAGTCATTTACAATACAAACACGGATATGTTGGTATTTGTGTTTATCAAATATATTAATTTATATTAACCTGTATTACACGGCTCAGAAATACTTCTTTCTTTGAGCTATTTCATTGTAAAGGACTGCCTGAGTTTTGAACTCATTATTAATAGTATCACTGCTCCTTTGTTGAGCTAACAGACACGCACACACACACAGTAGCATTCCACCATACGAACATACTACACTGCCAATACAGAGGAACAAGGCAACAACACACGCACACACACACACACTCAAGCGAGACAACAACACACGCACACACACACACAATAACATTTAACAAACAGGCAGAGAATGGACTGACAGCTAGCGCCACCCCACTCCCTCATTCGGCTGCTGACCTCTGCCCGACCGACCCCATTTCACGCGCACGCGCGCTCTGCCGAATACCTCAGATATTCAAAACAACAAACAGCGGAGGACGCGTTTCGCACCTGTCCGACAGACAACCTTTCCCCCACTCCGGAAAAACCCTCAGTTGATGGATGTGAATCCGAAATATATAGGGACTATTAAATCTCTCCCAAGGTAACTCTCTCTTGTGTTGTTATTTTAATTTTATCCTTTATACTCTTCCCTTCATTCTTCTACACATCTTACACATCTTCATACACACCACGCATCTCAACGTACACCCACTTACATCTCTCTCTCCACCACCGGATCTTGTTACCCGGAGATTTACCCATTTGCATTGTCGAGGCTTCCAAACGAGTTAAAGATATTTACTTATTATTCCACAATGCTTCAAGCAAACTTCAATACTCTCATATGTATATATATATATATATATATATATATATATGATGATTTCTAAAGAATGAAACAGTTCAAGTCCTGTAGAATCTCATATATATATATATATATATATATACTCCAGTCCTACAAACTCACCTCCTACTATATATATATATATATATATATATATATATATATATATATATATATATATATATATATATATATATATATATATATATATATATATGTAGGAGGTGAGTTTTATTGTAGTACAATAAAGCAATGCAGATATCGGATAAGAAGCACTCTACAGTTTGTAGGACTGGAGTATACATAATATAAGATCAAAAGATGGTTAAAGGAGTTCCATGTATTTTATTATGCGCATTTCAAAAACAAACATCATCATGCAATAATATTTGTGTTTTCATCAGATAAAACAGGTTTTATCTGATGAAAACACAAATATTATTGCATGATGATAAAACAGGTTTTATCTGATGAAAACACAAATATTATTGCATGATGATGTTTGTTTTTGAAATGCGCATAATAAAATACATGGAACTCCTTTAACCATCTTTTGATCTTATATTATATATATATATATATATATATATATATATATATATATATATATATATGTATATATATATATAGTATTAATTATACTATTTATGGTTATGTAAATACAAAAACCTTATGCAGTTATATGTATTTTTTATACAAACCCTAAATAGTGGTAGGCAGTAATGTATTACTACCTTATTACCAGTAAGTTAAGTAGCTCAATGTAAAAACATCAGATGATTTACAGAGCAGTTATATGAAATATAAGAATCAAGGAACTGTTCAAAACATTATTGTGCTCACAGCTGTTTCCTCCAAACCGAGGTTCGGTTTCTTCGGAGCAATTTATTAATGAATGGACAGTTATATGATCTCCTTTTCAGCCAAGAGACATACCGATACATATGCAAATATTGTGGGTCAACATTCATTACAGAATTTAGAGTGGCAGTACACACTTCGAGATTACATTCATATTAAAAGGTACAATCAAAAATCAATATTTGCATACGTATCGGTATGTCTCTTGGCTGAAAAGGAGGTCATATAACTGTCCATTCATTAATAAATTGCTCCGAAGAATCCAAACCTCGGTTTGGAGGAAACAGCTGTAAGCACAATAATGTTTTGAACAGTTCCTTGATTCTTATATTTCATATATATATATATATATTTCGTTTCTGAATTTGTTTAGCAAGATTCTTTATCTGAAAACGTGTGTATTAACCGATATTGTTATACTTTTGGAGGGTCATGTTGCCAATAAAACACACGCACCAGTTGCTTTCACTCCAATTTATTATAAATTAAAAACAATTATAAATTTCCGGTTGGTTGGTTGGTTCCACAACCGGACGGTTGTTCATATATTGTCAACGTTCTTTCGTCACACATTCTGTGACCTCTTCAGTGACTGTGCATTCTTTTCTTGGTTTTGTGCCTCTCCTTTCTTCTTTCCTACGCCATCTTGTTTTTGTGTGTGTTGTGTGCTTAGTTTGCGCATGTGTTACATTCGGGTGTCTGTGTGTGTTTTTATTTGTTTAATTATTTGTTTATTTACATGTTACCGGTTGGTTGTTTGTTCTATGTGTGTGTGTCTTCATTTTTCCTTAATTGTAAGTTGTGATGTTGCTATTTCATTCATGTTTTCTATTTAATACTTGTTGGAGTTCATTTATGTTTATTGCCCCTGTGATTTGTCTAAACCTTGTGTCTTTTCTGTGTGTAGATTTTATTTTTATTTCTATGTTCTCTAATTTGCCCTTATGTTCTATTTTAGCATGTTGGTGGAGTACTGATGACTCTTTTCTATCTTGTAGCGCTCGTCAGTGTTCATTTAATCGTTCTCCTATACTACGAGCTGTCTCACCTATGTACACTATATTCTTATCTTTACATTGTCCTTCAGTACATCTTATGCTATATACTATGTTTCTAGTTTTACAGTTAATATGGGGGCTTAGTTTACAGATTATGCATTTCTTATCTATACAGGGAGGTCTTTGAAAAGGGTATGCATTACTAATAAGTGTTTTTATAGAAGTACCTGGTCTTTCTACTATCTTAATATTTAGTTTAATTTTATCTAGGGCCCTTCTAAATTTGTAAGCTAATTCACCTCTAGGGGATGTATTTATGAACATTACACTCAGGTATTTATTGCTATCATACCATGAGTTTATTCTGTTAACCTTGTTCCTAGTTCTTTCTATTCTATTCGAAAATTTGCTCCTATACAAGGGGTAGGTCCCATTTGTATCATTATTTACCATTTTTTCCCATTTGGTTCTGGCTCCTCTATATACTCAGATTTCATCTCTCTGATTGTAACCAGAGATCTGCATACGGTGGATGAAGTGTTGTATGTGTCTCTCTAGTTCTTTGGAGTTGCACATGCGGGACACGTTTTTCACCACCCGTACCAAATCCGCAATCAGTATGTTGATTTTGGTGTGATCCGAAACAACTGAGTCTCGGTGGATCAGATGTTTGGAATTCATGGGTTTGGCATAATGGGAATGGAGGATTTGTTTTTTGTTATTAATGGTTTCTAACCAGAGCTCTGTCTCTAGTACAGGTAATCGATGGTTGGGTGTTTGCTTGGGTAGTCTATAGTAACTTTGATACTCTGGTGGATGGAGTTAGCTATTTGCTGGATGCTTTCCATGGTGTTTTCTCTAATTCCTGACTCTTCTCTTGTGGGGGTGGGGGGTGTTTTTACTACGATGTTTATATCATCAACGTAGCGGGAGTACATAATCAGGGTTAAGAGGTTGCTGTCTTCTAATTGTTCTTTAAGTTTATTGTCCCACCATACCATGAATAGTTTAGGTATGTCACCGGCAATGCTAACACCAATGGATGCTCCCGCCTCTTGGGCATATGTTTTTCCATTAAATTTGAACATATGTAAGGGTTAATTTTATACTGGCCCACACC
>OZ024741.1:96332001-96389501 GCA_964016885.1 Eledone cirrhosa
GTCACTTTGACCAATCAAAGAAGAAAAAAAGAAAAACTGATCCTTATATATAACTGATATATTTTCTGTGCTATACATACTTATATATATATATATATATAATTAAAGAATTAAAGTAGGAGAATAAACAACCAAAATTCTGGAAAGAATATTTATAATTTCTTCGTTTACAATACTTTCAGAAGTCAAAATTACATTTCGATCCATAAGAATGAGACCTATCAATATTTGAATCAATAGGCCTAGGTGATATTAAACTATGGTTAGACCTCATCTTCAGAACGTAAAAAACAAAACAAATTTCAAAAATACATATCACTTAAGGAGGAAGCTAGAAAGAAACACTCTACCCACTACCATCATTCATGCATTACGATATTTATCTACAAGAAATGTACACTGCCATTGTCTACCACCACACGACTTGTTTAGTTCTTCGAATTAGTTTTCCTTGCAGTAACAGTGTACACTCAATATATATATATATATACTGTATATATATATAAATCAAAGGAGCTGTGTGGTTATTAAAAACAAGGTTTAGGATGGTTTTTTGGACGGAACAAGAGGAGAAAAGAAGAAAGAATCGTTCGTCAGCTGTAATCCGTGATCCAGATGTTACGGCGCTTATTTACAGGACATCTGTAGCGATCCGCGGATTACAGCTGACGAAGGATTCTTTCTTCTTTTCTCCTCTTGGTCCGTCCAAACCACCATCCTAAACCCTATATATATATATATATATATTTCGTTTCTGAATTTGTTTAGCAAGATTCTTTATCTGAAATTGTGTGTTGAAACCGATATTGTTATACTTTGGGAGGGTCATGTTGCCAATAAGAAACACACGCACCAGTTGCTTTCACTTCAATTTATTATATATTTATAAATTTATAAATTTACAAATTTACAAACTTATAAATTTCTGGTTGGTTGGTTGGTTCCACAACCAGATAGTTGTTTATATATAGTCATAGTCCTTTCGTCACACACTCTGTGACCTGTTCAGTGACTGGGAATTCCTTTCTTTGTTTCTGTGCCTTTCCTTTCTTCTATCCTACGCCATTTTGTTTCTCTGTGTGTGTTGTGTGCTCAGTTTGCGCATGCGCCACATCCGGGTGTCTGTGTGTGTTTGTGTTCATTTATCTATTTGTTTATTTATTTATTTATTGTTGGTTGGTTGTTTGTTCTATGTGTGTGTGTGTTTTCATTTTGTCCTGTGTGTGTTTTCATTTTGTCCTTAATTGTAAGTTGTGATGTTGCTGTTCCACTCATATTTTCTATTTAATTTTGGTTTTAATTCTTTTATGCTTACTGCCTCTGTAATTTGCCTAAACATTGCGTCTTTTCTGTGTGTGGATTCTATTTTTATTTCTATGTTCTCTAATCTACCCCTGTGTTCTATCTTAGCATGTTGGTAGAGCACAACAATAAATAAATAAATAAACAAATAGATAAATGAACACAAACACACACAGACACCCGGATGTGGTGCATGCGCAAACTGAGCACACAACACACACACAGAAACAAAATGGCGTAGGATAGAAGAAAGGAAAGGCACAGAAACAAAGAAAGGAATCCCCAGTCACTGAACAGGTCACAGAGTGTGTGACGAAAGGACTATGACTATATATAAACAACTATCTGGTTGTGGAACCAACCAACCAACCAGAAATTTATAAGTTTGTAAATTTGTAAATTTATAAATTTATAAATATATAATAAATTGAAGTGAAAGCAACTGGTGCGTGTGTTTCTTATTGGCAACATGACCCTCCCAAAGTATAACAATATATATATATATATATTTATATATATATATATATATATATAATAATAATAAATTTGAAGACTAAAATCCTAAGAGGGCTCGATCCCATTTACCATTTACGTGGTTTTGTCTTTGCGTGCAATTGTTCTCTACGCTCCACATATGACGTATTATCTTCGTTTTTTCCGTTCATTGCCAGATAACGTCTCTATGAACCATCTAAGAGAACATTAGTCTACGACTTCTTTTATACCATAAACGTGGTTCTGTCTTTGCGCGTAATTGTTTTCACCGCTTCTATTAATGACGTATTATATTCGTTTTTCCCCGTTCTTTGCCAGGGAACGTTTCCACGAACCAAAGTATCGTCTTCCTGTCTTCCTCCGGTTGCAACGTTTTTTGAAATATCCACTTCTGCGTTTACAGATTGACTTTGTTAGTTTCAGAAGATCCCGTTAAGGGTGAAAGCAGCGATTCTTTGCTTAAACTTTAATCTGTTATTTTAATAAATATATATATATATATATATATAGTAACAATAATAAATTTGAAGACTAAAATCCAAAGAGCGCTCGATAAGGATAAATATATATCAAATATATAAGAACCGTAAAGCAGTGATTCTTTGCTTAAACTTTAATCTGTTATTTTAATAAATATTTGCTCTACGGTTCTTTTATATTTGATATATATTTATCCTTATCGAGCCCTCTTTGGATTTTAGTCTTCAAATTTTTTATTATTACTATTTGGCTCCCTCGGTTGAGCACTCTATTGACTTATATTCATCGTGCAGAAACAACATCTGAATATTTCTACAAAGGACATACCCGTACCAAGCAGGAAAACATACCTAAAACTCCTGATACAGAAAACAGACGCGTTCATTAAAAGGTTGCGTTGGCGTGCCTTTTATTTCGATAATCCGCGAAAAACAGATAACAAACAGGATAAATTTGGGTTTAAAACCTATAATAACCCCCTGTGTAACCCAGCATTGCTACCCTTCGAAAATGATGTCTTGGAACTCATACGGAGTATCAAATTTCGGAATAGGAGCAATTCCTTCCAGCAGGACCTGAAGAATAGAATTCGTTCTATTAAGGATTCTAATGCCGTGCACGTCCATTCCGACAAAACTGGCAACCTATATCAAGTGGAGCGCAGTACTTACCATCAACTACTACATAATGCTGTAACTAAGAATTACCGAAATACTAATCGGTGCGTCATCAATGAAATCAACGATTCTGGGTTTAAAATCACATCTGATCTCAACATCCTGGACCGGACCGAACCTCTGGACCCTATTTCTCCCCACTTTACTCTGAAGGATCACAAATCCAATTTTCCGAACAACCCCTCTATTCGGCTTATTAACCCTACGAAGTCCGATTTAGGTAGACTTAGTAAAACGATTCTTGATAGAATTATACCTGAAATTAGAAGTTTGGCCCCTCTTGCACTGTGGAACAATTCTTTCGCGGTGATTGATTGGTTCAATGGCATATGTAACAAGGAACATTGCCGTTTTATCCAATTCGACATCAACAATTACTACTCCTCTATCACTTTACCACTGCTCCTTAGAGCTATCAATTTCGCTAAAACACTCACAGTGGTTAAGGATTTCGAAGTTGATGTCATCCTCAATGCCCGTAAGTCGGTGATTAATTTCGACGACTCTATTTGGATTAAAAAATCCAATAGTACCCCATTCGACGTGAGTATGGGCGCCAACGATTCTGCGGAGGTTACTGATCTTATCGGCCTTTTCATTCTTTTCTCTATCAAGGACGAATTCCCCAACGCGGTCGGTGATTTGTACCGTGATGATGGTCTTTTGACCATGACTAAGTGCGGACCTCGTGCTTGCGACAGGTTCAGAAAAGAACTCACAGCCTTCTTTAAAGGCTTCAACCTCTCTATACAGGTTGAGGCCAATCTCTCGGTCGTTAATTACCTCTACGTTACCCTCAATTTATTGAATGGGTTGTATTACCCGTATAGAAAGCCGAATGATACGCTTAATTACATAAGTAAGCATTCCAACCATCCTGCCAGCATAACCAAGAACCTGGTAAGAAACGTTTCGTTGAGGCTTTCCCGTCTATCTACTAACGAGTATATTTTCAACGACCATTCCACTTATTACAAACAAGCTCTTGCTCGGAGTGGATTTGTCGATAAGGTAGCATATACAGAGTACGAAAATAGACCTAGAAGAAATAGATCCCGTCGCATTTGTTTTTATAACCCACCATATAATATGGAGGTGGCCACACTATTAGCTAAGATCTTTCTTTCCCTTATTACGAAACTTTTTCCCCCTACACATAAATATAGTAACATTTTTAATAGAAATACTATTAAAATTTCTTACTCTACGACTCCTAACCTTGCACATAACATCACAGCTTCAAATTTAGCTAAACTACCTTGCCGTAGGAACACGTGCAACTCTGTAGTTAGTACTAACTGTAATTGTAGGAATCGGGTTGATTACCCCCTATCCGGAAATGCCTCTCTAGTAACATTGTCTACAAATGTAAGGTTGAAACACCCACGTCCCGTAGGGCCTACATAGGGTTAACCGCCAATAGATTCAAGCAGCTTCTTTACATGCATACCCATTCTTTTCGTTACCCTCTAAGAAGGAATATGACGTCACTTTCAGCTTATATCTGGAGTCTAAAAGACAACCACACCCAATATAAATTACACTGGGAGATCCTAGCTAGGGCTAGATCGTATAACGGAAATAAAAGACCACGTGACCTCTGCGCCGCCGAGGCCCTGGAAATACTCTATGCCACAGACCACATTTTAAACAAAAAATCTGAGGCAATTTCGGCTTGTAAACATAAATTGCACAAAACTTTCCTGTATTACAGCCCCACGTTATACCCTAACGGATAGTACGATCTATACGTGGATATTTTACGTCTTGATGTGGTAGCTAAGTATATGTTTTGTTTATACCATTATTTATTTGCATAGGTAAGTATATATTACCTGTATGTTTTGTGAAGGTACGTATACCTTCTCGTATGTATATTTGATTGTATATGTTATGGCGTATAATTTAATATATTCTGGTACATATAGTTTGGTTATGTGTATACGGGAGTTTTGCGTCTGTGTGAGTATGCAAGTTCGTACGTATGTAGGGTGTGTGTATATGTGTACTTCATGTTTTGGTTGACTTACGTCTCCGAACATTTGTGTATTTACATGTAGGTATGTGTGTGCGCTTGTTATATACGTATTTATTTATTTATATACGTTTACTTAATTATTTATTTATTTGTATACACGCATACACACACACACATATTTATATGTGCGTGGTTTTGTATACCTATGGTAAGTGTTTTCGCGTATGCTTGTGTATGTACGTATTTGTATGCGTGTATGTATTTATTTAATTTCTATTACTTCTGTATTGTATTTATTTACTTTGTTCTCAACTCTGAAGCGGAGATTCATTCGGTCTCCTAGTTAGAATTTTAGTCTACGACTTCTGCCATACCATTTACGTGGTTTTGTCTTTGCGTGCAATTGTTCTCCACGCTCCACATATGACGTATTATCTTCGTTTTTTTCGTTCATTACCAGAGAACGGCTCTATGAACCACCTAAGAGAACATTAGTCTACGACCTCATTTATACCATAAACGTCGTTCTGTCTTTGCGCGTAATTGTTTTTCACCGCTCCTATTAATGACGTATTATATTCGTTTTTTCCCGTTCTTTGCCAGGGAACGTTTCCACGAACCAAAGTATCGTCTTCCTGTCTTCCCCCGGTTGTAACGTTTTTTGAAATATCCACTTCTACGTTTACAGATTGACTTTGTTAGTTTCAGAAGATCCTGTTAAGGGTGAAAGCAGCGATTCTTTGCTTAAACTTTAATCTGTTATTTTAATAAATATATATATATATATATATATATATATATATATATATATATATATATATATATATATATATATATATATATATATATATCTAAGGCGGGTAAAATTCCCGAGATCCATGGACGAGTTCTCTCCAGCGGTCTCTGTCCCTCATTATTATTGGGGAGGGTCATATTGTTATAATATTGCCAGAAATAATAACAGAAGACACACACAGTGAGTGTGTTCAGTTGTTTATTTCTGGCAATACAATATTATAGCAATATGACCTTCCCAAGTATAACAATATTTGTTTCGACACACTATTTAATATCAAAAACCTTGCAAAACAAATATATATATATATATATATATATATATATATATATATATATATATATATATATATATATATATATATATATATATATATATATATATATATAGGACTTAAACATTAGCTTCTCCACGCACTGGGAGATTGTCGGCAGGGCTGCACCGTACAACTTCAAGAGGAAATGCGATCTTTGCCTCATGGAGGAGCTCTACCACATCATAACTGCACCCCACGAGCTCATCAACAGCAGAGCTGAAACAGCGATAAGTTGTACACAGCGCTTAAAAATATCCTTCTTTAGATGGGTTAAGAATGAAGAGTGAAATAGTACACTGGATCTCCCTGCAACAAGTCTTAACACCCCGGCGGGCAGGCGCAGCAAAATAACACCCAGAAAACAATCCTTGCATACCAGACCCAGCCTCAGACAAACGGGAAAAAAAAAAAAAAAAAATTTATCCGGGAAAGACTGCCTTAACACCGGCCAAAGTTACCTCCCTTGACCTGCTGCAAAATCAAAACAAGATATTTTTGCGAGCAATGAATCTTGATGTGGATTTAACCCCCAAAACTCTTTCCGAACTATATAAGGAACACTTGTGATTATTTATGCCCTTGAGAAGCCCAACTGGGCGAAACGTACGTAGGTGATATTTTAAATAAACATGTTTTAACGGTCTATTCTCCGATTTTTCACTTTCCCACGTGCTTACGCTCTGCTAACTCTCTAGCCCACTAAATATTAACACTTCGAATATTTAATACTGCCGGCACTAGTATCGAGCACCTTTGGCATACGCTACTTGGCAAATAACTATATGTATCACCTATCCCTCCTTTTTCTCTCTTTCTCGATACGTAAATACTATATATATATATATATATATATATATATATATATATATATAGTATTAAGGGTACTATTTATGGTTATGTATGTAATAAAACCTTTAATCGTAATATATCATATATACAAACTTTAAATAGTGAAAGATAGTCATTAATTACTATCCTATTACCAGTAAGATAAATAGCTCAATGTAATAACATCAGTTGTTTTACAGAGCAGTTATATAGAGATTACAATAATCAAAGTTCAGTTTAAGTCATTTATTTGCCTCAAGTATGTTATAGATCAGTAAATAGTTGCTCCGAAGAATCCAAACCTCGGTTTGGAGGAAACAATTGTAAGCAAATAAATGACTTAAACTGAACTTTGATTATTGTAATCTCTCTCTCTCTCTATATATATATATTTATTAAAATAGCAGATTAAAGTTTAAGCAAAGAATCGCTGCTTTCACCCTTAACGGGATCTTCTGAAACTAACAAAGTCAATCTGTAAACGCAGAAGTGGATATTTAAAAAAACGTTGCAACCGGAGGAAGACAGGAAGACGATACTTCGGTTCGTGGAAACGTTCCCTGGCAAAGACCGGGAAAAAACGAATATAATACGTCATTAATAGGAGCGGTGAAAAACAATTACGCGCAAAGACAGAACCACGTTTATGGTATAAAAGAGGTCGTAGACTAATGTTCTTTTAGGTGGTTCATAGAGACGTTCTCTGGCAATGAACGAAAAAAACGAAGATAATACGCCATACGTCGATATATCTGATATGAAATAATACACCCAATTTTCCACACAATACAATTAGTTAGCACCCAGAACGTTTAATTAGGAATATACTCACTTATTTCCTAATGTTTGTTGAGTGAGTTAGGATTTGGCCGGAGCATCGCTTTTAGCTTTCTCCGATAATGTATTTATATATATATATATATATATATATATATAGTTATACTTGGGGAGGGTCATATTTGTGTAATATTGCCAGAATTAATAACAGAACACACTCACTGTTTAGCTGGTTTTCGCTTTTCGCTTCTGTGTCTTTTATATCGGTAATCTAATTTATTCGGTCCTCAATGTTGCCATACAATATAGACACAAACACATATATATAGTTTATCAAAGTTCTTTCGTTGCACATCTGCAACACTGTCAGTGGTGCTATTGTTTCCTCCCGTTACATTGTATGTCTACGCCATTTTTATTTAGTCTGTATATATATTTATTTATTTATTTATTTGTTTGATTATCTTATTTTGTCGTTTGCGTGTGTGTATAGTGTTTTGTTTGATGCGTGTTCGTGATTGGGTGACTAGTGTGTGTTTATATGTGTTTGTTGTTATTGTGCTTGTGTATGTATTTATTTATTTATTTATTTATCTATTTATTTATTTATTTATACTTCTCTTAGGTCAGTGTTGTTTGTTTGGGTGTTGTTGTTATTCCATTCATTCTTTCTGTTTAGTCTTGGCCTTCTAAGTTCTATTTCACTGGCCTCTCTGATTTGCCTATCTGCTGGGTCATTTCTATGTTTAGATATTTTTCTAATTTCTATGTTGTCTATGTTACCGTCATGTTGTTGTCTGGCATGTTCGTATAGTAATGACCCGTTTTTTCGTCCTTTTAGTTCCCCCCAGTGTTGGTCTATCCTTTCACCTATGCTACAAGCTGTCTCGCCTATGTATGTTGTTGTCATGTTTCTGCAAGTACCCTCTGTACATCTTATCCTACAGACTACGTTTCTAGTTTTACAGTTTATCCGGGGGTTTACCTTACATATGATACATTTCCTATTAGTACAGTGGGTTTTCTTAAAAGGTATATATATATGTGTCTGTATATATACATGTATATATATATATATATCTCTCTATATATATATACGGTGGTGAGGTGTAGGGGTACTGGTGGTGGTCCTGAAGTGTAAAGTGTGTGGCGGGGCTATTGCTGCTATTTCCAAATATATAAAGCCGCTAACCACCGAATTCTGAAGGGTGAAGGCCAATACGGTCATCAGGATAAATGCTGCGAGGCATATTTATCCGCTGCCTCGACAGCCTCAGCATTTCGGTCCATGCAACAGCAACCTTTCACGCAGGCAGCACACTTACAGGAACACTCATGCGTGCTCACACAATTGTATGAATACGTGGGATTCCTATAGCACTGTATATGCCAATTACATACACACTGGTGTGGGTACAAAATTGTAGAAGTTAAATACGTATATTAACTTTCTTTCTCTCTCTCACTCACCCAGACACATTCACACAAATACGCATAGGGACCCCCAGTCACACATGCTTTTAAACCTTTATCTTTTATTATTTATTCGTTTCGTTCTTCACTCTAGCCTTATTTTCTCTTATTTCTTTCCCATCCTCCTAGTTTCTCTAACCGTCATCAGTCTGTCCAAATATTTGCTGCTTTCTTCTAGTCACCGTTCCTCAACTAATATTTCACATCCTCTTCCCCCGATCTAAACTTTCCCCCTTTTTCGTCTCTCTTTTTATCTACTCATCTTGTACTTAATATACCCTCTCTCTTTCGTTTCCTTTTTCTCCCCCTCCATCTCACTCTCACACACCCGACCTCTCTCTGTGTCTCTCTCCCCCGCACACCCTATTTGAACTATCCATTCCCTTTTCGAGTCTTATACATTTGGAAACATCGAAACACTACCCACAACACATACTTCAAAACCATCACTACTATCTCTTAACACCATCAAACCTACCAGAACCACACATTACCACATTTATACCCCCCCCCCCCATCACCACTACTCTTCCCACTATCACCACAACACCCCGAACAAAACACGACTACTCATCTTAATAATCCCCTACTAACCATCTCCAATAATCTTTCCACAAACCTCCGATACAACCACCATCAGGCACCTACTACTATCTACCGCCTCCTCCTTTATAAGAAGAAGAACAACAAAAACAACAATAACAACAACAAAAACAACACCAACAACAACAACAGCAACAGCAGCAACAACAACAGCAACAGCAGCAACAATAACAACAATAAGAACAACAACAGCAACAGCACCGTGAATAAGGCGAAAATACTATTAACAAGTAAAAATTATACTAACGCCACTACTGCTAACGATGAAGACACCGATACAACAGCAACTACCACAGCATCAGCAACAATAACACCAACAACAATTGCAGCAGCAGCAACAATATCACCAACGACAATTGCAGCAACAGCAACAAAACAACCACAACAACAACATTGACAACACTGGCAAAACGCCACAGCACCATCGGAAGTAATATCACTTCCACAAAATAAAAAGTAAAAGAATATTAACAAAGAAACGAAGAGATCAATGACAACAACAACAAAAACAATGACAAGTAGTGGGGAGTGATTATTATGTGTTTAAATGGATTTAAGTCAGTAATTAGTTTGATTTTGAATCAGACGTGTACTTCTTGACAGCATCTCATCAATCACATCATGTCACAATGTGCGTGTATGTATTTTAAGTGTTGTTGGTGTAGTTTAGTGTATTTGTGTTGTTATTTAACCACAGGTCAATCCTGGTTGAGCAGACCTTTAAAGAGTCGCTCGGTTTAATGTCTCCATGTAGTGAGCCTTTTGCTATGTTGGACATTACCAATTATTGAGCAGGGTCACTGGTCTGAGAATAACTTCATCCAGCTCTCTCCTTCCTTTTACCTGTCACGGAGGCCTTGAAGAGGCGGACGTGTGTTTCCGATATTTCTCAGACAAAACCTGAAACATATCCAACTTTGACGATACCATCTTTTTGCATATTTAGAGATACATTATCTAACGTAACCTTTTGTTTTCAGATATGTGTGGCATATCCGATTTGCGAGTTTTTGACTGCTTTGTGCAATGGATTGATTCACCATATACTGACGTCTTCCCTGATGTTAACGTGGTTGATGTTGTTTATGTAAATGGATGCTTTTAGAATTGTTAGTGATATAGTTGCTTGTGTTGCATTTTGTGTTGTTGTTGTTATTGTTATTCAGCCTCAGGTCAACAATGAATTTTAGCTGAGTCTTCCGGTAGGGTATTGGAGCTTCGTATAGACGCCTTCATTTGATCATTGTTTCAGTAATCTTTCTTGACTTAGAGTAGATAAGGCAGCGGCCATGATCTTATAGTAGATATTCCGAGAGAACTCATTCTTTATTCTGACACCAAAGACAGCTTTAATTCTTACAACATATTGGACTCCGCTAAAGGCACATAATGGACACATGGGTGTTTAACCGGGTAACAGATTAAGTTGAGCACGTGATGGTACGTTCTTTGGGACTCATATTGGGACGTATATTAGGTTCCACATTGGCACTTTCGTGAGGAATTATATGACACGTTCTTGAGATTTTCCGATGGCATCTTCTTTAGCCAACCCAAATCGAAAAGTTGTTGAGATTTTCGATTAGTATGATGCATAGACATAATGCGTTTCTTATCTCAGTCAGTTTACTTACAATAAGAAGTTCGCTTTTCAATCACAAGCTCCTGGGTTCTAAACCGACACATGTTCTTGTAAATAGTTATTCTTCCAAAAATACACACATATATTGAATTCTCTATGTTATTTGTACATGCATGCATGACATTTATGTAATTATATCAGAGAAATAAATTATCGACATATCATTTTTATCTTTAATCATTTTCGCGTCAGTAATCAACATAATCTATAGGGTTTCTCTTGTGCAAACCATTAATGCACCAAAACGTAAATTTCCCAGCTTGTTTGATTGTACATATATCCAGTAATGTTGTTACATATGACATTAAAATCGAGAACTCCAAAAATTAAATACATATTTCTATCAATAGCATATCAATAATATTTTTAATGTTTGAAATGCTTTAAACAGTATTTATTATCATTTGATAAATGGGAATACAATTATTTCCTAAAAACGTGTTAAGATGCACCTATTCATAACATACACTCTCTAAACAGGTACATTGTCTCATAAGCAACACAATTAAGACCATCGCTATTAATACCGACGCCACGTACACCAACACCTCTCTCTTTCTCTTTGACACACACACAAGCACGCACATACACACACATGTACGCACTCAAACGCGCGTACACACATACACGTGTGATCATACATACACGCACACATAACAGTGACAACGCACCCACCCGGGCGCATTCTCAGACTCACATATATGTAGCAAGGTAGATAGATCAACAGGCAAATAGATGGATAGATACATAGATAGATATGTTTCTTTATTAGCCACAGGGGCACAAAAGAAGGGGACAAATACAAAGGGGGAAGATACATATATAGATAGATAGATAGACAGACGGATAAATAGATAAATGGATAGTTAGTTAGATAGATAGGTAGATAGATAGCTAAATAGGTAGGTACACCAACAGGTAGATAGATAGATAGATAGATAGATAGATAGATAGATAGATAGATAGATAAATAAATATACACCAGCAAGAGCTATTCACAAATGATATCACATTTGCATTGCCACGGGAAAGAAAATCCGCCCTCTATTAGAAATAAAAACATGATGTCAATTACGACAATGATACAACGAAGTGCATGAAAAAAGAATATCAAGAATCCTATGAATGCCTATAATTTAGTCCGAGAATAAAAAAAGAAACATTATACTGATACAATATATATTTCGTATCACTAATTTCACCTGTTCTTGAGTGTTTCTCTCTTTTCCTGTTATTGTTTTCACAATATATATTTGACACACACGCACCTACACAAACACACACACTCGCTCACTCTCGCTCAATCATGCACACATACACACGCAAGTTTGTATATAATGATTAACTCCAATGCTAACGGTGACTTTCATAGTACAAGCCATTATGCCAGCTAAAGAGAAAATGTATTTTCTCACCTTATGGAATCGTTACACGTAACGAGAAACTTTAAGTAGCAATGTTGTGAATCACCAATATCAAATTAATATATATATATATATATATATATATATATATATATATATATATATTATAATAGAATATAAAAGATAAACGAACACAGAAATATACATATATGTATTCAAATCGTAAGGGACCAGATTCGCTAAGGTGAAAAGAATACTAACTATAGACAATTGGGTTTGTTGCTTGTCTCAATTTAAGAAAAAAATCAAGGAAATAAATACAAACCGGAATTGTGGTAACTACCGATCACCCAGACAACTTGTTGTTTCGCAATGTTAATTGTGAATAGAATTACCAATTCAAGCTCATCAGTGGGTGATGAATTAGTATCCTAGACACTTCTAAGTATATTAAGAAACTGAATAGTGTGCTATATATAAACATTTTAGCGCACATGGCATCCTAGCGCGTCTCACAAGCTTACACCACTAAAAATAGCAGCCAGGTTTATTCGACATTTGAAATAGCTCAACAAATTAACGGAGCCGAATATATCAAAGGTATATATTGAGTTAGGAACTCAAAATAGCCTCTTACAACAAAATAGCTCTAAGAAAGAGATATTTCCGAGCTGTATATTATAATAGAATATAAAAGAAAAACGAATACAGACATATATATATATATGTGTGTGTGTGAGACAGACAGTGTGGGTGTATATATATATATATATATATAGACACACATAAGTATATTACGCGTGCACATGATGAAGCTTATATATAATAGGCTTACGAATACATTTACAAATATCTGTACTGTATATGCAAATAAATATATACTCCTAACTCTATATACATACATGTTTATACATTTATGGCTATATTTAGATTGGCATGTAAATATTCAATGTCACGCACACAAACACTCACGTATACACGGATACGTAAATATGAATACATTTGTTGTGGGAACGCACAAACACAAGCATATATGTCCACCAGTGTCTTTGTTTATATGTGATTGTTTCTATGTGGGTGTCAATGTGTGTGTATATGTGTGTTTGTGTAAGTATGTGTGTGTGTGTATGTGTGTGTATATGTGTTTCGGTGTGTCTGTATATGTGTGTATGTGTGCGTGTGTAAGGCGAGAGATTAACTGATGTTTTCCCATTTTGGCTGCATTTGTAGTTAAGAACCAATAGACACTCACATACACAAACACACACACACGCACATATACTCACATACACACATGTACACACACACACACACACATATATCTATATATATATATATACATATGGAGCTACATATACATATATGCAATGAATTTTCATACTCGAATATGCGCTCAGGCTACCTGGACATATATAGGGACATACAATGCCATATATACACATATTCATGTAAACATGTGAATTTAAACATATTATACGTAAATATCTACATATTAAGTTATTTGCATACGCGCCTACGTCATACATGCACACATAAACATACAATTCTCTGTCTCTCTACCTTTCTCTTTATATATATATATATATACACACACACATATATATGTATATACATTTGTGTGTGTTGTTGTATGTGTTTGTGTGTGTATCTGTGTACGTGTACGTAAATGTGTATATATGTATATATATGCATATATGTGTATATATATATAAGCATATAAATATATATACACATATATGCATATATGTACATATATACACATTTATGTACACACACACATACAAACACAAACACATACAACAACACACACAAACACCCACATGCAAACATGTATGAATTGGTTTTGTATATATTGACTGAATGACACATCCAAATACACACGAAACAATACATACATATATGCATACTTACATACGTGCGTGTGCATACACACACACACACACACACACACACACACATATGTATATATATATATCCATACATACATGCATACACTCACATACATACACACATGCACACATATTAAATTTATTTCTTGTCTGCTGCAATGATTTATATCTGACCTGAATCAACGATCCTGTTTTTATATACATGGAATTGAAACGTCAGTAATTCTTCTTGAATATACATCATCTACACCTCTTTATCCTCCACCACCATTACCAAATCAACCTCCACTATCACCAGCACCACCACTATCTCCCCCATCACTACTTCAGGCAACGACAAGACTAATGTCCCCACCACCATCTTTGCCAACATGGACCACCACCAGTGTATAAACTCAATGCTGCCCATACCAGTAATACCCACACTATCAGCATCATTATCATGACCGAAACTCGGCCTTCCCAATAACAATAACAACAACAATAATAACATTTCCATCATTTATCATCACCACTAACAACACCACCAGCATATGTAATAATATTATCAGCAACACCAATCCTACCAATAAAGTACTGTTACTATCATCACTTATACCATACCTCCCGCGCCACCAATAACAACAACTGTAACATATCTACTAATAATTCAATCAGAGTGTCTACGGGATTTTGTTCACGAGTGATAGAAGGCAGAAGGCTGAAGTAAGTGCAATAATTACAGGAGCATTAAGTAATCATAAGGGGGAGGGGGGTAGGTGTCAAAGCCCAACTTGCTATCTTCAATTCAGTAATCATGTCAACCCTTGCCTATGATCATCAGTGTTGAGTAAGGGCCGATCGCGAGCACAAGCGGCCAAAATGGGCTTCATCCGAAGGCTCTTTGAAATCATGTTACTCGATAGAATGTGTAGCTCGAAGATCATAGAGCTGCTCCAGATAGAGACACCAATTCTCCCAATTAAGAGATCACAACTCCAATACTATGGACAAGGGGTTAGAATGTCTTAGAAAAGAATCGCTGGACAGATTTTACAGGCAAAACCAACCAGCAGGAGACCCAGAGTTAGACTCTGTAGTAACATGGTTTGATAACATCTATGAGTTTGACTGGTCTCGATTGGAGATCCAGCCATAATAGTTGGAATCGGTTGCTTCTGACAGGACCCGCTGGAAGGAGTCTTTGACGACGCTGCCTCCACATCCCTTTCAAGAATAAGTGGGCGAAGAAGAAGAAGAAGAAGAAGAAGAAGAAGAAGAAGAAGAAGAAGAAGAGTATCTACGTGAACAATTAACCTATTAAAAACAACAGTCACTACTCCTAAGAATCACACCGCATCGTCTTTAAAAATTGACACGTTTCGTACTAGTGTAGTTAGAGATATACTGGTCTGGAAAAATAACAAGGGATGGCTACGGCTGGAACAAATTAGAATATATGCCCGTTCCACGAAGGTGGATATACGGGGAATGATCAACAGCAACCACAATAACATCAGTGGCAACATCACCAACACTACCACTTATAACAACATCTCTTCCAATAACATACCAACACCGACATCATGATCAGTGTTGTACCAATTCAACGGAACAGAGAACAGCTTTTTCTCCACCCAGCCCCCCGCACACATATAAGCGCTGAATCCGTCACATAGAAATATGATAGAGTGTGCAACATGCTCCCTGACCACAGTGCAGCATTCCCTTTTCTATTTTAACCATTTCTATCACATCTAGTATCAGCGACATGTGGATTACTCCCTGAGGGTGCTGTGGTGTATCTACTTGCTTTAGTTTGGCTTAAAATACAGATGACTAAGTCAGCTCACCAATAGCATTAAATAACAACGGCAACGATGACAACGATGGCGAGGACAAACACAATAGTAATAGCGCCAACTAGGTAGTTTCTAAGTGGTCGTTTAACTTGCTAGAAATAGTAGTCAAATATCTCTCAAAACTCTACCGATTTGAAAAATCTTGTTTGATTTCGGCTTCAGCGCAAAGAAATGGCGGTGTAGTTACTACGGATGGCATGCATCTGATGATTCGTCTGTTCGATCAGGGCTAGCCTGGAGCTAATTAACAGAAAATATAATAATGATGACAAAGACTACAGTGGAGACGATGAAGAAAGCTAGCGATGATAAAAACGAGACCATCAATGAATCAATGGGGTAAATCCTATATGATCTTTTGAACTACTATTGCTTGAAATACCATTCAGATCTCTCTTATGTCATACAATAAAGCCTTGAAAAATAATGGGCCTCGTGAACACACACACACACAAAGACCAGATTTTCATGTCTAAAAAGTCTTTGATCATAGGCCTGATTGATCAGAACTAACCGGGACTAAACATCATCAACATTATAATTTAACACTAACGTTACTCTCTTTCGATTAAAACTATCGCTAATAGTGTTTGAACATTTTCCTGGACGTTTTTAATGTGCAAAACGAAATGATTTGAATAATTTATTCTCAGTTCAACGTATGCCACATTAAAACATTTTGCTCCATGAAATCGGGGTGCGATTGACCTCAGACATATTGTAGTTGATATAGGGCAATTTAAAGCGTCACGATACCGTCTATGATTCAACGGGGTATCAATAAACCAGAGATATATTAACTGAATCTTGGGAATATATATTAACTGAAGATTGATTAACTCTAGCTAACTGAGGCTGATAGGAATAAAGTATCCCTGCGCAGAAATAGAACGAAATATCAGTATAGGTTTTGAACATGCAGTGCCAGATAAGGTATACATTTTTTCACAATAGACTTAATAGAATACTTCGGTATGTACAATGGTTAGGGGAGTGAATCAGCTAGACTTTTGGGTTGATGTCGTTCGTAAAAGAGGAAGATATAGGAGCTGTTATTGCCGCTTGATTTCCAAGGAAAGTATAGGGCTAGATCATTTCATATAACCAAAGCCTACGTTCTTGGAATACCTTCTTTCGATAAGTTTCTGGATTTTACACTATAATCGAGATCAGCCTTTGCCTCTCATTATTTCCTGGTCGATAAAAAATACCAGACCAGAACTGGGTCTATCCCTTCTCTGTATCTCTTTATCACTTCAATTCTATCACTCGTTGAATTTCTCTGGAAGAAATAGGCTATGTTCAGACCTCGAGAGGATATGGGTTTAACCACATTTAAACAAATGCTGAAGAAATGTCGTATATCACTGCAACACCCCTACGACTCTACTAAGAGTTACAGTTACATACATACACAATTCAAGTGACTTTCTGTAATATTGACACCCTATGAAATCGATCATGAATGCTAAGAATCAACCAGAGTAGGTTTGGGGTTCAGAACATAAAGGACTCAGGACATAAAGAATCCTTATGAAATACTACAAAATATTATGTTGACCACTCAAACATTTGATACTAGACTGTTCCGGAGAAACCAAACAGAGAGCTAATAATAGTTTCTACATTTGGCACAATTGTATTACTGGTACTTTATTTTATCGACCCCGTAAGGATGAAAGGCAAAGTTAACCTTGGCGGGATTTGAACTCAGAATGGCAAGGGCCGTAACTCTATGCGTCAAAGCATGGCGTCCGACCCTCTGCCGATACTGCCAATCTTCATGGTTTCTTATATAGGCACAAGGCCAGCAATTTTTGGGGAAGGGAAAATCGATTAAGTCGACTCCAGTGGGTGACTGGTACTTTATTTTATCGACCTCATAAGGATGAAAGGCAAAGTTAACCTCGGCGGGATTTGTAAGACTTCATATTTTAACGGAAGGACTAATTGGTTATCTAGTATTCACATCGGCTTAAACCGTTATATGAAACCATTCATGCCGTCTTTTACGCATTATATAGACACAGATATGTTGGTGTATTATAAGCCATTCCCCCATTAACGTACATTAGTCTGCAGATCTTATACTACCAGAACCTCCAGTCTTTAATGCCGCAACCAAATTATCAGATATATGCTAAATCTCTATAGCCACATGTACCTTGCTGCTGCCAAACGTCTCGTCTGTAACACTAGACTTGGATTCTTCATTAGGTTTTCCTAGCTGGAACCATCTGTGCATAGATCTCGAGACGAATAGTGTTGTTATTTAGCTGAAGCATCTAATACACTACCCGTTACAACAAATTGATTGATCGTAAGGTACTTATTTTATTGATCAGTACTTCTTTTGAATAGTACACATTTTATCAATCCTTGAAGGACGAAAGGTAAATTTGACCACAGTTGGATTTGATATCATAACATACACTTAAAATCAATAATTTAAAAAATAATTAAAAAAATAATTTCTGATTTAGGCACAAGGTCAACAATTTTGGAGGGAGGGAGACGTCGACTAAATCGAGCCCAATATATTACTGGTACTTTATTTTATTGAGCCTCTAAGGATGAAAGGCAAAGCTATCCTCGGCGGGATTTGAACTCAGAATATAAAGGGACGTAACTACGCCACAAAGTATGTTGTCTCCGATGTTCTGCCAATACTGCCAATCAATAATAATAATGATGATTTCTACTATAGACACAAGGCCAGCAATTTGGGGAGAGGAGAAAGTCAATAAACTCATCCCCAGTGCATTACTAGTACTTTTTTTATCGACCCCCATAGGGTAAAAGGCAAAACTAAACTGGGCGGTATTTGAACTCGGAACGCAAAGGACCGTAACTCAATGTTACAAAGCATGATGTTCGACGCTCTAACAATACTGCCAAAAGGGTGATGACGATGATGAGAGTGGTGGTGGTGGAAGTGGTAGTATTAATAATATAGAAATGGTTACAGATAGAAATACAAAAAGTAATCCCTTCTCTTACTTCACATGTAACCCCGGGAGAATAATAACAAATATATTAATGTTTTTTTTTATTTCAGTTTATTTTTGTTTCTCTCTTAAATCTAAAAATTCTACAATTGTTTATTCATTTTTTAGCTCGCTCCTTAACATTAAGTTTTGTTTCGTCATTCACAGCTATCCCACACCAACCTCTCACATTCTTCTATATAAGTTGTATACAATCTTACCTCTAGTTTCTACGTAACCCCGCGAACCTTTATCAAACTTCTAGCCATTGAGCCCCCACCCACACTTCCTCATTTCTCCATCATCCATCTATTCATCCACCATCTTTCTATTCCCTTTCCCAATAGAGTTTGTCAATTGGAAATGACTTGAAACTCCATAAACAATAAATTAGAACGTAGTTCTGACAGACTCAGGAATGTGTATGTACGTGTAGATATATGACGAATATGTGTGTTTTGTGAATGTGCGTGAGAATGTGTGTGTAAGTGTGTGCATGTTAGTAGGGAGTGTTTGTGTGTGTGTGTGAGGGCATGTGTGAGAAGAGTGAGGTTTGATTGTGATGTATGTCTGTGAGCCCGTGATTGTGTGCGTATGTGTGTATGTGTGTTTAGGAGGAGAGGGGTGGTGTTTGTGTGGTTTGTGTGTGGGGGAGAATGTTAGTATGAAGATGGGTGTGGATGTGAGAGACAGATTGAAAGAGATTGAAAAAAATCGGTCAAAAAATGAAAGGATAATACATCATGTATATATATATATATATATAAATATACATCATGTATATATATATATATATATATATATATATATATATATATATATATATATATATATATACACACACACACATACACACACAGACATATATATATATATAAATGTTATTGTGTGTGTGTATGTGTACTTGTTTCCGTGTGTGTGAATAAGTCCTGAAGAGGGAAATAGAAGTAAGAGAGGGAGAGAGAGAGAGAGATAGATAGATAGATAGATAGAGAGAAAGAGAGAGAGAGCGAGAGAGAGAGAGATAGATAGATAGAGAGATAGATAGATAGATAGATAGATAGAGAGAGAGAGAGAGCAAGAAGAATTGAATGAGGAACAGGTATGTCGAATGAAACAATAACAGATAGAAGAGCAGAAGCACATATTCATATCTATCTATATATCTATCTATAAGATTCTTTATAGAAAGATATCTATAAGTATCTTTATATATATATATATATATCTATATATATATATATGCAAAAGTTTTATTTAAGATTGTTGGGTTACAACGAGTAAATATTTTATAACTGATATAAAAGCACTCAACAGTTTCTGGAGTAGGTTTACGATATTAAACAAATGGAAACTATATTTATAAAACCATATTTATTTCGTTATATATATTTCTGGGATATCATATTAAAAATATGGTATGCCTGGCATACCATATTTTTAATATGATATCCCAGAAATATATATAACGAAATAAATATGGTTTTATAAATATAGTTTCCATTTGTTTAATATCGTATATATATATATATATATTTATATATATATACATATGTGTGTGTGAGTGTGTGTGTGTGAGTTTATGTGTGTGTGTATGGGCGTGTGTGCGTGCATATATAAAATATAACATAACATAATATATGTATGTTATGTGGTACAAATGAATACACTCACATACGCATACATACACACGCATACATACACAAACATATATATGTGCATACAAATATATAAAAATACATACAGTTAAACTATAGTGAACAAACTGAGAATTATTAGAGAAAGTATAAAGAGACAAAGTGAAAGAATGTTAGGCAGAAAGGGGAAAAATTGAGAGATATTAATATAGAGAAAAGACAGCATTAGAGATATAGAGAATAGATGAAAAATAGAGAAAATATGGAGAACGGAACAAAAAGAGGGAACTGAGTAGAGATAGGCATATAGATAGAAAGATAGATATACTCAGAGTGGTAGAAAGCTATGTTGTCTGATATATTTAGCAAGATGAATTAATACATAAATCACTCAGAATATTTTACCTCATACCTCACACCTCATTCCCGTTGGTCCGTCTAGAAGCGGCGTTCAGACAAAACCGTATAGACACAAAATGGCGACCGACCTAATTTACGACCAATTTTCAATGGGCCAATATTTTTTTTCAGCCTCATACCTCAAACGACAACCGTTCTTGAGTGATAAATATTCTACTTGCTGATGATCTCAGTGAGAGTCAAGAACAACTAATCCAGACCGATACCAGTTCATTCTTAGGTCAAATTTCGCTTATGAAAATGCTTGAATTATTTATATAACAAAGTTTGTTTATTTCTGCACCATACTTTCTCTTTCTTTCACACTTTCTGCCCCTTTCTGCCTGTCTCATTTTCTATGTTTTCTCTCTCTTCATAATATATATATATATATATATATATATAAATACAATCACTCACACATGAATATATGTATGTATGGTTGTATGTTCCTTTGGTGTTATTATTTTATAAGCTGGATTGGCAGTACCGGTAGAGCGTCAGACACCATGCTTTGCTTCATAGGGTTATGACCCTTTACGTTCTGATTTCAAATCCCACCGAAGTTAGCTTTGCCTTTCATCCTTACGGGGTCCATAAAATAAACCACGAGTAATGCACTGGAATAATCGCTGGCCTTGTGCCAAAAGTAGAAACAATTATTTTATAAGCTTCCATCAACAGAGAGAGAGAGAGAGGGAGAGGGTGGGTGTGGGAGAGTGGGTGTGTGTGTGTGTGGGGGATTTAGCAAGAGAAAAATTGAAAGAGGGCCGGTCTTTAACATAAAATGGAATCTAGAATCAACTACTTAAATACGTATATATATCAGTTTGTGTTATTCTGTGAGCAGATATGAATGTTATTGGATGTGTGGATCTGTATGTTTTGAGTAATATGCCTACATGCGCATATGTTTCTGTGTCTATATATGTGTATATGCAATTATTACATGATGAATATCTGAAATGTTTTACATAATTTTACAGTCCCATTAATGGACTGTGCTTGCAACTTCCTAATTAGCTATACTGTTTTATGTTCAGTGAAGTCCAAGTTCACAGGATTTGCATTGAGGCAGTTAGTAACATATTGCAGCGCCCCAAATCTAAAACGATAAACTAGGGAAGAGTATCTTAGGATTCCTCATTAATTAAGTAAAATGTTCCCTTTTTCACTAATCTTTGATATATATATATATAGAGAGAGGTATTTACGTAGATATGTATATATGTGTGTATGTATTTATGTCGGGTCACTTTGGAGTGCTACTGGTAACATGTAACCCAATACAACCTGTCGCATGGTCGGGTCGTCGGCGACTAAGCCGGCAACCCCACCAAGTTTACTTGATGAGGAAGGTCATTTTGGACACTCTGCAGGACAAAAAACAAAACCTGACAAAGGGCGGAAGAACTCATCAGAGTGAACGGCCATCCAAAAATGTGTAAATATGTATATATATATATATATATGTATGCATGTGTATGTATGCATATACATGTATGCATGTGAATGTATATATGAATATATATATATATATATATATATATATATATATATATATATATATATATATATATATATATGTGTGTGTGTGTGTGTATGTGTGTGTGTGTGTGTGAGTGTGTGTGTATGTGTGTTTCAAACCGAGGTGCTATCTCCTCACAATCTTTCTCACAATGCATATCTTGATCAATGGTTTAGATATGAGGTATTTTTCTTAGATGCCAAAACGAACCTGGAACACATGACTGCGAAACAGACTTCTTGATCAACCATTCTTAACCATCCGTCCCTATTATATACACACTCACACACACATACACACAATTATATATATATATATATATATATATATATATATATATATGTGTGTGTGTGTGTATACATACACAGATACATGCATACATACACATACACACATAGATATATATGTATATATAGTACCAATCGATCCCTATTACTGTTATTTTATGCATTTGGGACACTCAGCTTTTGAAATTTGGAACACTGGCAGTGCGTCAATAATGAAAAAGGTTGCATCCAACTACATTCTTGTCCCAAACTGTTGAGTACGGCATTCGAAAAAGATTGGAAAATATGCCAGTCGCACTTACACGGTATTCGAGGAATGCATTATTCGAAAGATGTGGTATTCGATTCCTTGTTGGTACCTCGGTCCTATTTCCAAGGATAACCTACCCAATTTTCTCAACTATCATCTATAATACATATATATATACACATATATATATATATATATATATATATATATATATATATATATATATATATAGGAACAAGTAAGACCCTGACGGCTGAGCTCAAGCCGTTTCGACGGCTAATTCTGGACTAAATGAAAATTTTTATCCTGGTATTTGAATAGCCGAGCTTCTCAAGGGGTAATTCCAGATATGGTAAAAGTGATTGTCACAAGGATTGGACAAAAGTTTGTTGTTGAGACATAATAATTCTATGATGGCAATTTGTGGAAGGAAGGGGTAGCTGAACCTGCCAGTAGGTTCAGCTACCCCTTCCCTTGTGAATAGTGCAGTTCTAAATCAACAGATGTTGATTTAAAACTTCACTATTCACAAGTGTTTTTTAACCTTCATATCATGTATCCCTATTTTATCTGACGAAAACGCAAATGTCATCTCATGATGATATTTGTTTTTGAAATGCGCATAATAAAATACTTGGAACTCTTTTAACCATCTTTTGGTCTGGCACTACCAACGCATGTTGGGGTCTACTCCCCCCCCCCTCTTCTCCTACTGGCAGGTTTAGCCACCATCTCCCCCACCAATTTGCAATCACAGAATCACCACTGACTTTTGACAATCACTTTGACCATATATGGAACTACCCCTTGAGAAGCTCGGCCATTTAAATACCAGGATAAACTTTCATTTAGTCCAGAATCAGCCGTCGAAACGGCCTGAGCTCAGCCGTCGGGGTCTTACTGGTTTCCATTACCCACTCCACCACCCCAAGCATTGAGCACCTCAGCGCGTTATGGTCCACCTGGCTCCCCACCACATTTCCTTCGTTATATAAATATATATATATATTTATATAAATATATATATATATTTATATAAACGAAGGAAATGTGGTAAGGAACCAGGTGGACCATAACGCACCAAAGCACTCAATACTTAGGGCAGCAGAGTGGGCAATAGGAACAAGCAAGACCCCGACGGCTGAGCTCAAGCCGTATCGACGGCTAATTCTGTACTGAATGAAAAATTAATTCTGGTATTCAAATAGCCGAACTTATCAAGGGGTAATTCCATATATGGTCAAAGAGATAATCACCAGGATTGGTCACATCACAAGTTAGTAGTAAATCTGTGATGGCAAGTTGGTGGGGGAAGGGGTAGCCAAACCTGCCAGTAGGAGAAAAGGGGAGAGGGGGCGGAGTAGATCCATTCATGCGTTGGTAGTGCCAGCTACAGCTGGGTGTGAGGTCAAAGAGGATACTGGGGAGGGGGAGGGGGAAGAGGTCGAAACGGTAAGTAGAACAATGAAAGGTTATGGTCCACCTGGTTCCTTACCACATTTCCTTCGTTATATACATATATATATATATATGTTATTGATTTGTCATTATATATATATATGTAGTATGTTATTGAGTTATCATTTTCGCTACAGTCATTACGAAGCGTTTTTGTATATATATATATATATATATACAAAACCGCTTTGTAATGACTGTAACAAAAATGACAAATCAATGTCCCTTTACGGACTGAGTTCAAATCCCTCCGAGGTTAACTTTGCCTTTCATCCTTACGGGGTCGATAAAATAAAGTACCAGTAATACACTGGGTAATTGCTGGCCTTGTGCCAAAAGTAGAAACAATTATATTCTTCATTAAAATCAAACTTGTCTCGTTACTTTGGAATTCTTCATGTTATTATTTTCTGTGTACTAATGTTATTAGATAATATATAATAACTAATAAAAGGCACCAACCTGAAGCCACATGAAATTAAACAATACAAATGACATACCACCTGAATAATAACTGAACCATATGGTAGATATTTCTTGAAAATAATGAAAATATCACATTATAACTCAACACGTAAAGAAAAGAAAAGTCGTCATAATGAAGCAAAATACAATCCAGAAAAATGATATAAAATATCAGCCAAAATGAAGTCTAAATTGTTGAAGTCATACAAATACATAACCCGAACGAGGTAAAAATAATTGTTTCTACTTTAGGCACAAGTCCAGCAATTTTGAAAGGGAGGGAGTGCGTTACTGGTACTTTATTTTGTCGATCTCATAAGGATGAAAAGCAAAGCTAACCTCGGCACATTTGAACCCAGAACGTAAAGAGCTATATGCCACAAAGCATATTATCCGACGCGCTACCGAAACTACCCATACACCGCCCGCTAAGACATTAATAATGATTTTTAGTATAGGCACAAGGCCAGTAATTTTGGGGAAGGGGAAAGTCGATTAAATCGACCCCAGTACATTATTGGTGCTTTATTTTATCGAATCGACCTCGTAAGTATGAAAGGCAAAGTTGGTTGGATTTGAACTCAGACCGTAAAAAACCGTTGCAAAGCATGGTGTCTGACTCTCTACCGATACTGCCAATCCACCGCCCTTTAAGACACAATAATAATTAAAAAAATACAAGTATGCATTGCTAAAACATGAATACAGTCAGCAATGTGAAGCAACTAAAAGAAAAGATGGATAAATCAAAATAGACCATAATAAATGAATTATCTCGGGCGCAAGGATGCATTCCCGTCCATATGTATCAAATAACAGGGAGTTCTAGCAATAAATACTTTCCCTTGATGTAAACCATATCATCACTAAGCTAAATTATTTAATCTTCTCTATGACCGTACCGAGGAGAGATATTAGGAGTTTATCCTACGTAACTAAGGCACTGATTACACAAGACCACCCAAACTTTGAAAATAAAATATACTATAAAAATTTGTGAACAATCAGAAAACAAAATTGTTTGTACTCAGAGTCTTAGATAAGGAGGGGCTGTAATATAGGAAAGAAGTAAAAATTAAAGCAAATGTCAAGAAAATTCAACACTAAATGTAAAAAAGAAAACATTGAAATAATACATCATGCCAGATTAGGCAGTTTGCAAAATGATAGCTCTCTTAAACTGGAATCGAAAACTTTTTCGGAACACCCATTATATAATTCAATATGAAAACAACAAAACACATATCACTATGATACACCAACGACAACAGGAAATCAAACATATTTGAGGAACATATGAGAAGAAATTGTACATTATCATTAAGGACGCATAGTTAGGGGCAAGAAAACCCGGAGGAAAAGAATTCAGCTAATTCACTAGCCAAACACAGCATTTCTAACGGGGAGATTACGAAAACGATCATTATCATCAATAAATAGAAATTGATACTTTGGTTAATTTCTAGTTATAACATTCAACCAGATTACATGATGATTTAGCAATACAAATCAATATATTTATATAGTGCCAGAAGCAGTCTTTCGCTCCTTAACAGGGGGATACTTTACATAAATTTTCAGAAAACTAACGCTTCACAACTGTAGTGGAGCAATAACCTGTTTACCAACAATATACAAAACCTTGACAATTTTATTGTCCAGCTAGTTGATTGTTCATTTAAAAATTGTGGAATAAAGACTGTCTGAAGGGGATGAATGGAAGTAAACAATAGTTAAAGATTAGCATTAAAGTTTACAAAAGACGACAAAAAGGGAAGCAAACATTTCTAAGCACTATAAGGAATGATACCGGAAAATCTTTGACAAAGCACCCAACTTTTAATAACAACATGATAAAGAAAGGATGATATTGAAACAACAAGGAAACATTTAACATTGAATCTCCTTATTGCGATTACTTATCTCTCTGCTTCTGGCTGTCCTGACAACCAATGGATGTCTTAGACAAACCATGTAAACTTAGGTACAACAGCCACAACCCAATTTGAGAGCCTATGAAAAACCGCAGATTCCAACAGTCATATTAACATAATTATAAGCCTGTCGACCAGTATATCCGCGTAATCTTATAGTAATAGCTACCAAATTACCTTCAAATCATGCTACACTGTCCTATTATGTAGATCTAAGTATATTGTATCTCTCTAAAAAAGACTGGATAATCATGACTGGAATAACTCTGGATAACAGATAAAATACATCAATGATAATCTAACAGCAAATAACAAATATATAAAATTTTGAACAAATGTGACCAAATTTACTCTTAGTTGAGACAAACAAATAAACATATACATCACCTCTAAGTACAAACAAATGAACCTGGTGAAATACGAATTCTTAAATAAAGGAAAATATTTTCAAGCGTAAAAATCGAAAATAATGTATAAAATTACGTAACTAATTACATCATAGCTCTTTATCGTTTCTGCCACCCCTACATTCTAATGGTTCCTAATATAGGCGCAAGGCCAGAAAGGCTTTGGGGAGGGGAAAGTCCGATCGACCCCAGTGCCTGATTGGTACTTTATTTTATGGACCCCGTGAGGATGAAAGGCAAACCAAATCTCAGCGGGATTTGAATACAGAACGGAAAAAGTCGTAGCTTTATGCTGCAAAGCATGTTGCCCGACGCTCTACCGATACAGCGAATACACCACCCTCATGCCTACATTTTTATGAGAAAAATATAAATCATATAAATAAATTCGAATATTCAAAGCGTCGAGGGATTGTGATGTTCATAGAAAAGGTAGGAAACTCAGCGGCAGAAATAATTATAAACCGCTAAAAAATCGAATAAAGTCCACCTTATAGACGGGAAATAGTGGCTAGGGTCGCTGCGAAGAAATGATCCGGCTGGCTGCTCTAACCATTGAGCTGAACGCCCCATGACACTCGACACTTCAATTAAAAAGCTAAGTTAAATAGTTTTAAATATATATCACATTGTATGCAATGTTTGAATTTTCTAAGCGCTGGGGCTTATGAAGTGCATAAAAAATATTGAAAATTTAGACGTGCAAAATACCAGTAAATACTGTTGGCTGCTATAAATAAGTTAGAAAAATCGGATAACAACCCCGTATAGACGGCTAAATGTTGCCAACGGTCATTACGGGGAATTGAACCTCATCTTTCAGATACCAGCTGACTGTTCTATAAATACATAAATAAAATGAATAATAATAATAAGAAGAACAATAATAATAATTCCTTAAATAAGCATCATGCCCCAGACATACAGAATAGTGTATATTACTCAGAGTTCAAAATGAATCAGAAGACAGCAATAGCAATATTGATGACTATGTGAATGGGAAAGTTTGCATCGAGACAATAAGGTTATCGTGACAGTGACGCCATGTCTGTCATGCTGCATGTCTAGATGGCATTAGATTGCTTAATTAAGATAAACAGACCAATTACTTGTCAACTCTGACATATTTTTAATTTGAAACCACTGGGATGTGAAATCAGCTCTGTCAGTGAAAACATTGATGTCAGAACGTTCATAAGATCTCAAACGAAGCGAATCCTGAAATAGTTGATAGTCAATGGTTATTTTTGCCAAATCCACTTTGAAACAAATATTTTCACAGGTTATGTGACATCATTACACTTTATATTTGACCTTTGATTATATACTGTATTAACTTGTAACGGAGGCACAACGCCAGTTTTAGTAGTTGGTGTTGGAATAGTAGGAGCCTGAAATCAGTTACACTGCACCGCTATTAATTATTTTACTTAGAGACACGAGAAAACAAATTTGAATTCGTGATTTGAAAGTGATGTGTAAATCTAGACAGGAATCTAGATATCGTAAGATATCACAAGTCCACATGTTCCTTTTTCTGGTAAGCTAGAACGCTCGACATGCTTAAAGAAATGTATTACACGATGTAGTCCTAATAAATACCTTTGATCGTAAGTCTGCGCAATCGTCATTGATATACAACTAGAGAAAAACAGCAAAAAGAAGAACAATCTAACACGAGTAATTTTTATAAAGAACTGACCTCGTTACATCACCAAAATATTTGCATTGAAGCAGTGCAATCATTGATAGAACATTCCTGGAACTATTCTAGTTGTCACGGGGAGCGAGTATGAAAATTAATCTATCAGATCGGATTTGAGCTCACAATGCAATGTAAAGTAGCATTACAAAATACTATTACTGAACCGTTTCTGTCTATCAAGATATCTCTGATTGGTTTGTATTTTGATTTTTTTTTTTCCAGTAAATACACGAAAACTATTTTCAGTAACAATGTGTCACTTACGAAAGGTGAAAATGTGTGAGTGTCTCTCTTTGAGTTGGATGGAGATGAATCGCAACCAGTTATTATGCTGTTGTGTTGGTGATAAAAAATGCAATGAGGTGGCTGTGCATGTGTAGATTAGATGATGAAGTGTACTGGTGAGTGGTTCATCAACAGTTACATTTTCCCAAGTGTTGGAATATTATTCACAGCGAGACTGCGACTGACTAGAGCTGAATATATCTAGCCATGAAGAAAGATGTTTTCGGGGAAGCATGTTTTGTTGTATTTCGAGACATGAGAAACCACCAAAGTAAATCACCAGTTATTGTGAGACCTAGAACTTGTAAGGACTTTGAAGATTTCAGTTGCATGTTGCCTCTGACTAGTCCTGATATTGTTGCTTTAATTTATGTTAAGATTTATACATATAGGTTGTCAATAAATTTATTAAGGGAATATTAATATTTCGTCGAAAATAAGTGTAAAATTACACACACATGTACACCAGGTCCGAACACCGAGATACCAAATTACCACAGTCATCGCCCCCGTCTCTCACACCAACCCCATCTCTCACTATTATGAGTATATGAGGTCCCACACGCTGATCGCTCCGAATAGAGATGGCGTTTCCCCGGAGGATGGTGAGGGAGATGCGCTAGAAGAACCATTCCAGTTGGCGAGGCTCACACCTGCTGCTAGCCAGCTCTGCGCCGATAGTGGTGAGTAGAGAGGTGGCCCTATTTAGTTAATTGTTGTTTTTACATTGCAGTATTCAAATATCTGAAAGATGACGTAGTGGGGTTCAGAGAAAATATAAGTAAGTGTAGCCATACCTGCATTGTGATTTGTAACAATAAATCGCTTAACAATACATGTGTTAATTATTCTTGTGTTCAATATCAAAGTCTCAATTCTATATTTACTCCGAATTTCCGCTGCTACATCTTTATCTTTTCGATGACCTTATGAATCTACCTGGTAGATCAACGTGTTAAAAATCTACATGACAATAAACCATCATCTAATCTGGAGAGAATCTGTTATCTCATGAATCGAACGCATTTGATCATAAATAATCTCCAGCAGAACTGACTGGGAGCTAAATAACAGCAACTGTCAAATCGCATAGAAAGAGGTGATGGAAAATGTCCAAAGACATTTATGATTGAATTTGCTTGTCAGAATTTTGTATATTAATACCAAAATCCAGACAACGCATAGTTTCTGAACAGTAATTTTAAAGCTTCGGTTATCATTCTATAACTTTTGATAATATTGAATATGTAGTCGACTTTTCTTCAAAGTTAGAGGCGTTTTAAGATGTATGTTCTGAAAGATACAAGCAGTTGGAGCGTAGGTCATGATTCTCCGGATATTGTTCCTCAGTACTACGGAAAGGACACTTGACCGACGTGGCAAACTTCTGAATAAATCAAACGGATGTTTTACTGAATGAATATTGCCAACAGGAACAATCTAGACTCGAGCAGTAGGATGGTTGTTGTCAATCATTTCTCACAATACTCGTTATCCAATAAAATTGCAATGCCTTTTCAGGTTTTGGCAAGGTCTAACATATACAGTGAAAGTGTTCCATCGAAGATAAAGCAATCGATTATACAGTGGTTATAAAGCAAATAAACGTGTATATATAATCCTCTCTAAATTTCTATTGGAAATAAATTAGTATCTAAATTCTGTTGCATCACAACATAGAAAAAAACGAGCACACGCACACACACGAACACACAGACACACACGAACACACGCACATACAGACACACACACTACTACTACTACTACTACATATATGCACAAAGAAACACACACACACGCATATATATATATATATATATATATATATATATATATATATATATATAAACGTTTGTAGTTGTAAGGCCAAAACAATGCAGGTATGGATATAGAATATAAATGCAAATGCAAAAGATATTGTTGAAAATTAGTCTTTTACCTTAAATTTATTTAAATATCCTTAATTTTCGAGATAATATCTCTTCTTAGGAGGGAAGTAAAGTGGTTAAACCAGAGTTCAAAATAGCTTGCCAGCTGCATTGTTTAGGCCTTACAACTACAAACGTTTATACCTCATTACACAATGCTTCAAGTGAACTATAACTTCCTCCTATATATATATATATATATATTGTTATACTTTGGGAGGGTCATGTTGCTTAATAAGAAACACACGCACCAGAGGCTTTCACTCCAATTTATTATAAATTAAATTATAAATTTAAAATGTATAAATTTCCAGTTGGTTGGTTCCACAACCGGACGGTTGTTCATATATTGTCAAAGTTCTTTCGTCACACATTATGTGACCTCTTCAGTGACTGGGGATTCTTTTTTTTGTTTTGTGCCGTTTCGACGGCTATTTCAGTCCAGAAATAGCCGTCGAAACGGCTTGAGCTCTGCCGTCGGGGTCATACATTTTCCTATTACCCACTCTACTACCCTAAGTATTGAGTACTCTGGTGTGTTATGGTCCATCTGGTTCCTTACCACTACTCGTTCGTTATATACATATATATATATATATATATATATGTATATATATATATATATATACTGGAATAGAATGAAACGAAATTTCATTTCACACTCTTAGTACGGCACTTAAATGTAAGTATGTATGTATGAATACGTACATACATATATGTATACAGACATACAGTTTTATGCATATATATACACACATGCACACATATATATATGCATATATATATGTGTGCATGTGTGTATATATATATATACATACTACTGTACGTCTGTATACATATATGTTTGTACGTATACATACATACTTACATATATATATATATATATATATATATATATATATATATATATATATATATATAAATGTATATATGTATGTATATATATATATATATATATATATATATATATATATATATTCTTAACCCCTCTCTCTCCCTCTCTCGCTCTCTCTTTATATATATATATATATATATATATATATATATATATATATATATATATATATATATATATATATATATATATATATATATATATATATATATATGTATATATATATATATATGTGTGTGTGTTTGAATGTGTGTGAATGTGTGTGTGTTTGTGTGTATGTGTGTTGAGTTTATTTTTAGAGACTGTCCTTATTCTCACTGTTGGCTATTGCAGATGACTGATTTGAAATATGATGGAGGAATATATTTAATACTTTAGTTCAATTTACAATTGATTTAAATAGTTATATTTAAAGCAACATTTTCAAGATTCCGAGTCGTTTTTGTTTAAACATCTGTAAACCTCTGAATGAGAAAATCTTATAACTGAACATTTCATACAACTATTAGCTGATAAAAGATTTCGAAACTCATATCTCTCCATTTTCCAATCGATCATAAGTCTTGCAAAATATTGCTATTTTACCTTCAAAGTTCTTCCATAACTACATGAAAGCGTCTCCCCCCCTCTCTCTCTCTCTCTCTCTCTCTCTCTCTCTCTCTCTCTCTCTCTCTCTCTTACTCTCTCTCTCTCTCTTACTCTCTCTCTCTTTCTCTTTATCGCTCTCTCTCTTTCTAACTGTTTCTCACACTTTATCTCCCCCTCTCTCTCCCTTTGTATGTATCTGTATATCTATCTATATATCTCGTACTCTCTCTATCACTCTCTCTTTCTCTCCCTTCTCTCTGTCTTTGTATATATCTATATATCTATATATCTATATATATATATCGTACTCCCTCTATCACTCTCTCTTTCTCTCCCTCCACTTTGTCTGTGTATATATCTATATATCTATCTATATATCTCGGACTCTCTCTATCACTTCCTCTTTTTCTCTCTCCTCTCTCTTCCACTCTCTCTCTTTCTCACTCTCGCACTCTCTCTTTGTATATATCCATATATATATCTATATTTCTAGCACTCTCTCTATCACTCCCTCTTTCTCCCCCCTCTCTCTCTCTAGTTTCTCCGTTCAGTGAAATAGAACTTCAGGGCTTCAAGTCGCTATCTTAAACTCATCGATCGTATTTTCTGGATCAAAGAATATGGCAATCTTTGTCGTATATATTATTGCTAGGGTAGTAGTTAAGGTTGATGCTACAGTGCTTCAAGAAACTTTCCAAATGTTTTAGGGCCGATAACTAGTATAAACGTCGTTGCAACCGAATGATATATAGATTTATATACCCTATATTTACCCAAAACGTGATTTCAAGAATTATCGGAGCTGGAGGAGGAACATCACGTTGTTATATTGTGCACATATCTGTTTCTCAAAATGACAATTCAAACATATCACATTTAAAAAAGATAAATCCATTCTTATAAAATGTTAACCTTTTCTAAAATTACCGAAACGATATGTCATCATGTCTAAAAACGATGGCCGCTTGATTTGTTGATTTTAATAAGGTATTTGGCTGTATTGTAGTATTTGATATTTATAGGAATGCTTGGGTAGAAATGCTTGAACAATTTCATTAGATATATCCTGGTATCAATTCTAATCATTCATTGCCATTTTATGTTTCCACATTTATAATGCAGGGGGAAAATTACATCACTGTCATAACTGAATTTATCTAATGAAACAACCCTCACACGAGTGATAATACAATGCTGCTTATTTATTATGATAGAGGTTTAAGTGATACTGACGACATTTACTAATTCCACCATTCAACAGAAGCCATGTCAATATTACACATAGCTGTTACAGTGTGACCCGATATAAATGCACGTAAGACACATATCGTGAATTTTATTGTCACGTTTTCTTTACCTATTCTGCGGCCTCTAAGGAATAACGCATCTTTAATAAGTTATGGCACAGCGCGCCAAAATTATCAAGAGAATGGTAAAGGCTGCAGCAGTAACCTTTATTATTCATTTGATAATTATTGCTTCCGCTGAAAACTACGTCATTATGGAATACTTCATAGATTCCGCTATATTCCAGTAAGTACAAGTGTTTTATCTATCATTGCTGTGAAGCTCGGTCAATGAAAGGTATGTATTAATTATGAATAAACCTTTCAATATATATATGAATATAAAATCGATATCTATTCTTCGTCTAGTATATGATGTATGTATGTATGTATGTATGTATGTATGTATGTATGTATGTTTGTATGTATGTATGTATGTATGTATGTATGTATGTATGTATGTATGTCACCAGTTGGTGCTACTGGTAACATGTATCCCAGTACAACCTGTCCCATGGTCGGGTCGTTAGCGACTAAACTGGCAACCCCACCAAAGTTTCTTGATGAGGAGCGTGACTTTGCACATCCTGCAGGACTAAAACAAAACCTGTCAAAGGGCAAAGGAGCTCTTAAGAGTCAATGGCCATCCAAAATCACCGGGAGAGATGACCCCTTAGCCTTTGTCAAGGCAAAATTCTAGGAGAAGGAAAACTCTGATATAACACCTGCAACCCTGATGGTATCCAATGATGTTGACTTGTTCTTCTTTTTGGTAAATATCATCGTTAAGAGAGTAGGACTGACTTTGTGCAGTGCCTTTGCCTCACTATAAAAGCTTCACGGTACATGCATTGCTTTATATCTGGAGATCTCTCTGCACTTGTCGTCACATGGTACCATTGGCCCAGCACTATGTGTCAATAATTGTCACAAGTGTAGTGTTTGTACCAGAGTTTTCAAGTCGCTGGCATGACTAAAAGGTCACACTCGTTCAGCGCATCGGTAGAGGTTCTCCTACATGGATATAAAGTAGTGGCCGTACTCGAAAACGAGTTGGCAGCCACCAACATGTGTGTATGTATGTATGTATGTATGTATGTATGTATGTATGTATGTATGTATGTATGTATGTATGTATGTATGACAAAGGGCGGAAGAACTCATAAGAGTCAACGGCCATCCGAAAGTGTGTAAATATGTATATACACATGTACCGCGCGGTTAAACCACTGTGAGTGAAGGACCCCTAGCCTTTGTCAGGGCATTCTTCTAGGAGAAGGCAACTCAGGAAACTGGGATAACGCCGATATAAAACCTGCGGCTCAGTAGTTACCGATGATGTTGATCTTTTCTTCTTTTCGGGTTATAGCTACTGTCGCCCAGAGAGTGGGATTCGCTCAGTGCACAGTCTTTCCTCACTTTAAAAAAGAATCTGCACACATTCGCATTGGACGATAACATTAATTGATAATTATTAATAATGTTATATCGGGCAATGGCCATACTCGATAACGAGTGGGCAGCCATCATATATGTATGTAGTATGTATGTATGCGCGTATGTATGAATATGCATGTGTGTATGTATATGCGTTGAGGTAAATGGTAACACTACGAATCGAACAATCAAAGGTTGTCACAAGTTTTCGTTCACTCGTTCTCACTCTCGGACACGAAGAATCTCATGGTCTCAGCCGACTGAATGGCAAAGATGTTAGCCCGGATGATAGCGAAAGAGACATTCCGTTTCGCGGGTGGTAAACTCCGTTCCGATAATACTGATTAGATATGGAATTATTTATTGCATGTAAGGAATCCACTTTCGACAACTAGTTTCGGCAGTTCCTGAAAATAACCACCGACTTACCACCTTCATCTACATCACCTTCATAATCATTATTTGACATCCCATTTCCATTCTAGCATGAGTTATATTGATGTATATATATGTATATTGTTGTTGTTTATATAGTATAATTTGTAAATGGCCATAGCTAAATTTATTACTTAAACAACAAATGCGATGTTGGACACGAATCTGTTCTGGTAACAAACTCAACTCGAAATGATAGCCATCGTACTGAAATTAGTGTTAATGATAAGCTAAGTCTTGCACGGTATAGAAATGAACAAAGTAAACTGTTTTGCAATAGTGAGAGGAGGAATGGCAGTACTCATTACCATTTCCCTGGCCTCTCTGTTTGGTCAGAAGAAAGAAGCCAGTTAGTCGCACGTATGAAACCTATTTCGAATGCAAGCAACAGAGCTGACTCTGTGAAAGGCGCTACCTCCAAAGAAGAGGATCGGTCCATTAGTCGAACTTCTACACATTGCCCCTTTATCAAATTTGGCCTAGTTGAAGCTATGCTAAAAACATTTGTCCAGGTTCTAAGTAAGTGCTAACCTAAAACTATGCAGTTGCGAAGCAGCCGGAAATTAGAATGACTAACAGACTAACGATCTTGTTTCTCTTTCTTCTTTATGTGTTTTACATCTAACCCGTCCCCGATAACAATTCCAGCAGTATAGATTAGGTTATGGATGTCAACAATGTTTGTAGTCGTAACATTCCCTCATAAAATGTCAAAGCTTTTTATTTCAGCTGGGAGCTTTCCTCTATGTATCTAAAATCTAATGGATTTATGCTTTTGTTATTATTTAGAATTTCTTTCAATCACATCAATATCGTTTGCTTTTCATCTTCTAAGTATTCAGATATAACAGATTTCGCTGTGGCTATAACATTTAGATGTGTTCATATCAAACATGTAATGCCGTTTATTCTATATTTGTCGCTTATATTGTTCAAATGTTCCACGTGCCCGTATCAAGTGGGTTTCGTTTTATACAGTTCAAGCTGTTTTCAAATAAGGTTTCAGCCCATATATGTATTACTCCATTGTTTAACTAACTCTCATCGCTTCGTCATTCAATCTTCTCTCGGTGTTTATATTTTAACCGGTGTTATTAAAATCCTTCTACGAATCATGTGGGCTTCTTTCATTAACTTATATTCTGCTATCAAATAACTTTCACGAAAATTATACAATTCTCATTATTCCATTTCCAAACAAATGTTGAAGGAGGTCCGAATACTGCTTCCTCAAGCACAGCACACTTGCCAGTTATGACAGCTTCACCTGAGTTTCCACTTCTATTTAAGTCGTTAGTATTATCTCGTTAATTGTTAAATTGTCTTTATTTATAGGAATGGGTGGTGACATACGTGGTCAACCGCACCATCATGGTGTCGCTCACAACTAAAAGCGAAGAGATCGACAGAATACTCGAGAATTACCCACAATTAACCGATAGGGTATGATGTATTTATAGCCTAGATCTGGAGAGGCGAGTTTATGTGGGACGAAGGTTTTATCGTTGGGCACAATGTTCCATTAAGTATAATAAGTGAGAAGAGGTCGTAAACAGTCATTCAAATAACAGAAAGTTTTGACTATCAACTACATCAGATTGTCTAGTATTCCCAATCCATTGTGTCTTTAACCGATAGGGTATGATGTATTTATAGCCTAGATCTGGAGAGGCGAGTTTATGTGGGACGAAGGTTTTATCGTTGGGCACAATGTTCCATTAAGTATAATAAGTGAGAAGAGGTCGTAAACAGTCATTCAAATAACAGAAAGTTTTGACTATCAACTACATCAGATTGTCTAGTATTCCCAATCCATTGTGTCTTTAACCGATAGGGTATGATGTATTTATAGCCTAGATCTGGAGAGGCGAGTTTATGTGGGACGAAGGTTTTATCGTTGGGCACAATGTTCCATTAAGTATAATAAGTGAGAAGAGGTCGTAAACAGTCATTCAAATAACAGAAAGTTTTGACTATCAACTACATCAGATTGTCTAGTATTCCCAATCCATTGTGTCTTTATCCGAAGGAACATCTCAACAGATTGGAAAGTATGTTCTTTTGCTTATTGTGCAAAGGAATGTTTGCAGCTCCTTCTTTTCTTTGAGCTACAGAAATACTCTGGGTATTTAACCACTGGAATATTGCCTGGGACTAATTATACGCTAACAGCTGAACCTTGTACTCTGTGAAACGTCATCGCTGGGATTCTATGAAGACTGAGTGAAAATTATCAGCTACGATGGCTTGGAAGCGATTCTAGGCATCGAACAAGAGAGTGTGTTAAGTCTGTTTTGTAGGACTTTCAGGTCGGGTATTATGGGCAATGTCCAAATGTCCTTGATTTGGCATTGTTACCCGAATGTTTAGCTGTTTGGGATAAACACAGACGACATGGTCCTGCTGGAGTTACCATGGAGTGGATCTGTTATCACGTATATGACATTTATGGATATCGTAAAATGGATGTCCCACTCTCGATTAGCAAGGAAGAGAGGGTAGTCTTCCCTTGTCTACTGATTATGACGTGGGAAGTTCTTTGATAAAGGCGGTTTAAAGCTGTCTTTCTAAGGTTAAGCACTCGTTAATTTCTTCAAATCACATTTCAAAAGAAAGACGGGGTTAAAGATATATATATATATATATATATATATATATATATATATAGAGAGAGAGAGAGAGTAGTTGTAGGCCATTTACGTTTAGAAATCGCCGAGCTCAACGTTCCCTTTCATCCTGCCAAGGTCAATAAACCGAAATACCAGTGAAATACTGATATAGATTTAATCGACTAATATTTTTCGTTATGTCTGAATTAGAACTCATTATTATTATTGCTGTTGGATTGGCAGTATCGGTAGAGAGTCGGACACAATGCTTTGAAGCATAGAGTTACGTCCCTTTATGATCTGAGTTCTAATCCCGCCGAGGTTAACTTTGCCTTTCATCCTTACGGGGTCGATAAAATAAAGTCCACTATTGTACTGCGTAATTGCTGGCCTTGTGCCTAAAAATAGAAACAATTATTATTATTGCTCTTGTTGATGGCAATGTTGTTATTATTTTTTACTTATGGCGCGGTGAATTGGTTGAATCATTAGTGTAACAGAGAAAATGCATCACAACATTTTTCCAGCTCTTTAATTTTGAGTTCAAATCCCAATAAGGTGAACTTCGCCTTTCATCATTACGGAGTTAATAAAATAAAGTATCAGTCAAGTACTGGCGTCGTTATAATCAACTTTCCCCTTCACATAAAATTGCTGTCCTTGTGCCTAAATAAGGAGTCATTATTTCGTACTTGTTCATAGTATAAAATAAATACGTAAAGAACAAAATGGAGCAAATTCTCTATCATATTGTAATTTAAGGGAAGATATCTATCTAGACCAAATGACATAATAGTTCTGTGATTAGCTTTCCAGATATTGTTTTCGTTCCATTTCTTCTAATGCCATTTACTACTCGTTTTCTTTAATGTACTTTTACTTTTCATGTCTTTCTTTTATTATATTTAGTCTTTTTTATTTAACCTAGAAGGAGATATCTTTTGTACAGTGATTTTAAAAGATTAATATCTAAGAGGTGTACTCTTTCAACAGTTCTCGACTGAAGACTTTAGAAACGCCCAATTCCATATGTGTATGTCAAATAGTGTTGATGGACTATTTTGCTATATTACATTCCATCATCCAAATAAAAAATAAAAATTATTTTATTATTATTATTATTATTATTATTTTGTTGTTTTATTTTTGTTGTCATACTTTTTATGAGTTTTTGCTATTCAAAAACTCTTTAAAAAAACTATAAAATACGCCCTTCTATAAGAAATATCACCGAGTTTAATAAGAATGTTATACAAAGGAAAGTGAAAGTATATCAAAACACATATATATCAAAAGTCATATAAGTTTTCTTCTTATCTCGTCTATCGTAATTAGGAAAACACTGACAGACAGAAGTAAATATGCACTTACGTATATATTCACGCCCCCCGTTCTTATAATCGGATGCACTTATATAGACATTGACACAGGCATGTACACTCACACACACAGAAGCCTACACATATACGGGGACATCAAAACACATTAAAATACATATTTGAAAATGACTGTGAATGCTTGTCGACTGACGAAAGTACACTCACACGCCTCTACAATTCTCTATGGTGCACAGGAGACACACACATGCACACACACATATAGACATACATTTATGTGTATATATATATATATACACATAAAAGTACATATTCTTAATTTTATTCATACATACATATGTCTGCGAATGTATATAGATAGATGTTATATAGATAAATATATTTATATATATAAATACACTAATACTTTATAAAATGGTATCCTGTTAGTACTGTCACGAATATACTTAAGAGCACAGACGCATGCCGACATGCGTATACCTCTACGTGTGTAGAAACAACTAAGTATAAAAAAGCTATGTATCTTATGTAAACATACAAACATTCGCGTAGATTTACAAAAGGATAAATGTCACATATATCTGCAGATGTATCTACGCTAATATTTATCTCTCTGTCTCCCCTCTCACTCTCTGTATGTGTATGAATATACATATGTATATATATTTATATATATATTAATATATATATATATATATATATATATATATATATATATATATATATATATATATATATATATATATATGAATATATATATATATATATATATATATATATATATATATATATATATATACACACAAATATTGTTCATGTAAAAGGAAAAATATACATTTTATATTATCATCACTAGGTTTACAGAAGTACATTATAAATAATGCTTCATGGAAACCTAGTTGCACCTGGTGATGTAATTGTCAACGAAATAATTGTTTTTACTTTAGGCACAAGTTCAGCAATTCGAAAGGGGGGGGGGGGGGTCGATTAAATCGACATCAGTGCATTACTGGTACTTTAGTTTATTGACCCCGTAACGATGAAAGGCAAAGCTAACCTCGTTGGGATTTGAGCTCAAAATGTAAAGGGACAGAATGTAAAGAAATTATATGCTGCAAAGCATATTGGCCGACGCTCTAAGTATACTACTAGTCCAACACCTTTCTCAACAACATAATGAATGTTTCTATTTGTGGCACAAGGCAAGCAATTATCCCAGTGTGTTACTGCTACTTTATTTTATCCACCTCGTAAGGATGAAAGGCAAAGTTAACCTCGGCTGGATTTGGACTCAGACCGTGTGTAGCTCTATGATGCAAAGCACGGCGTCTAACTCTCTACCGATACTGCCAATCCACCACCCTCAATCTCAACAACATAATAATGATTTCTAGTATAGGCTCAAGGCCAGTTATTTTTGGGGAGGGGAAAGTCGATTAAATCAACCCCAGTACTTTACTGGTGCTTCATTTTATCGATCCCGTAAGCTTGAAAGGGAAAGTTAACCTCGGCGGGATTTGAACTCAGACCGTAAAGGGGCGTAGATCTATGCTGAAAAACATGGCGTCCGACTCTCTACCGATACTGCCAATCCACCACCTTCAATCTCAACAACATAATAATGACTTCAACCATGTTCACCTATTGTTAGGTATTTTGCTTTATCTTGTTTGTAATTCTGCCATTCTATACCTATGCACATGATTTCGACATGATTTCGAGGACAATTCGACACAGTTTTTCTACTAATGATTCTTATTTTTTTAAAGGTCAAACATTATCTTTAACCTTGATCCTACATGTTTAATATTGAATAATTGTATGCATGTCTTCCAGGATGCACCTAAGTATATTTCCAGGAAAGATAACTTTTATTTTTCAACTGGTAAATTGTAATAATAGTAACAATGATTCTTATTTTAGGCTCAAGAAAGTTTAAATATACCCAATATTGAGGAAAGTTGAAAAACTGAAGAAAGCAACGTATAGAATGCAGGAGTGGATAGCGTTTTCAGAGAGTAAAAGAGTAACCTCTACACAACAAACGCAGTAGAAAATAGATAATAATTGTTTCTACTTTTTTTAATAACAATAAGATATACTCGCTGATGACACAAGGAGACAGCATTCGGTGATACATCGCGCCTAAGCCTAGATTACCATAATACATCAAAGATAACGACTGCTTCCAGCTTTTGACGCCAGACTACAGCTGCATGGAATGGATCAATTTATATCCACCAATTATGCCCTTTTCACATCTCATATGATTAACTGAAGTAGAGTAGTTCTCTGTATGCTACCTCTACAAATAGTACTGAATGTAGTCGCACTGTACTTGAATGTTTCTCAGTCATATCCCCCTCTCTCTCTGTCTGTCCCTCTCTCTCTGTCTCTCTCTCTCCCTCTCTCATATATATATATATATGTATATATATATATATATATGCATATGGCCTGCCCGCCTAGCCAGTGGGATAGCGTTATTTTATGGCTAAAAGAGCACGACGTCCTGTGACCAGCGGCGCCGAATGGACGCCCGACAGACTGGTCGGTCAAGGTGATATATGTATGTAATCTGAGTTATATAAATGTAATCTGAGTTTTTCGAATATTAATAATAACATTCGATTCGTTTGCAATTATGCAAACAATTTTATAGCCATGTCAGTAGAATTAACCCTTTATTCTTGCTCTTGTGTTGGCATGTGAACAGAACTGCAGACACTCATGTTTCTGGGTATCACCCTTCATCAGTACAGCCAGTGTGCTGATATGCAAGTCTGGCTGATCAGTGGATCTGCTAATATGCAAATCTGACTGATCAGCCAGTCTGCTAATATGCAAATCAGGCCGATCAGTCACTGTGTATTTTTGAAAATAGCATATATTTTCACTAGCTCTGACAGTTTGGCAGGTGAACAGTGAGCTGTACTGATGAAGGGTGATACCCAGAAACATTAGTATCTGCAGTTCTGTTCACATGCCAAAACAAGAGCTAGAATGAAGGGTTCATTCTACTGACATGGCTATAAAATTGAGGCTTGTTTGCATAATTGCAAACGAATCGAATGTTATTATTAATATTCGAAAAGGCGGTGAATTGGCAGTATCCGTAGAGGGTTGGACGCCATGTTTTCTAGCATAGTTACGTCCCTTTACAGTCTGAGTTCAAATCCCGCCGAGGTCAACTTTGTCTTTCATCCTTACGGGGTCGATAAAATAAAGTACCAGTAATGTACTGGGTAATTGCTGGCCTTGTACCTAAAGTAGAAACAATTATTAATATTCGAAAAACTCAGATTACATTTATTGTATTCAGCCATGTAGAGCGAACATTTTCTTTTTCATATATATGTATATATACATTTCGCTTTATCTACCCACTGAAATGCGATTCTCGCTGAATTTATATTTATATGGATATATATACATTAGTTAAGCAAAACAAGACCACAAATTTCACAAGGAAGACATTATTAAAAGATTGTCAACATATTTTAGTTTGATGTAAGGAATGTAGAGAATAATAATAATATTAATAATAATAATGTCCATTTACAATTGTTTCGCTACTCCATATAATATTTCTGGTTCAAATGATTATATATCATTATTGATCTGGTTCAGTTGAAAATAATTAACATAGGTTAAAATAGAGCAGCTCAACGGAACTTCAAAGGAATATAAATTAAAATAAGGAAAGAATGTTACATAAATGTAATGTTCCATATGTTGGTATTTCACTATGGTGTCCTGGGTATATCAATTGTCTGCCATAGTCGAGCACCATTTCTCTGTCGAGGCTGCATTTTGTGAGATCTGCCTGTGGGTAACAAGATACCAACATATGGAACATTACATTTATTGGATTGGCAGTATCAGTAGAGGGTCGGACGCCATGCTTTCCAGCATAGTTACGTCCCTTTACGATCTGAGTTCAAATCCTGCCGAGGTTGACTTTGCCTTTCATCCTTACGGGGTTGATAAAATAAAGTACCAGTAATGCACTGGGTAATTGCTGGCCTTGTGCCTAAAGTAGAAACAATTATTATTAATATTATTATTATTCTCTACATTCCTTACATCAAATTAAATATGTTCACAATATTTTAATAATGTCTTCCTTGTGAAATTTGTGGTCTTGTTTTGCTTAACTAATGTATATTTCCAGCTCTGTCCAGCTAACCTCTGCATGAACTCAGCCACCAAGTTGCCTTCCACTGCATATTGCACATTGAGCACATGCCTTTATGCTTTGGCTTTTAACTAATTCACCAATCTCTCCTCTCCTATCTCCATCTCTCTTTAAGATTGGTTACTCTTGAACTGTGTATGTATTTATATATATATATATACACGAGTATATGTATGTATATATTGGCTAATTTTGGGGCCTCAACGTAGTCAACGAAAGGATTGGCGTAGTTAGGGCCCCTCCTTGTGCCCATGACAGGCCCGCTAACCTGTTGGTAAACATCACCCAAAAAGGAAAAGGAATTGAGGGTAAGGACCAGCTTCGCAATGTGGATGAGGGTGGAGGCAGAGATTTGAGGTGGTGTGAATGTCGGAAGTGTTGACGGGCACGAAGATTTCCGATGTGTGGAAAGACAGTGAAGAGGTATTTGATGTCGAGTGTAAAAAGATGGGGTAGGGTGGGTGGGAAGAAAATTTAATCGAAGTGGTGGAGGGGGTGATTGGTGTCGGACATATGGGAAGGGAGGGAGGCTACTAGAGGTGCAAGGGTGGAGTCTAGGTAGGTGAAGATGAGTTGTGTGGGGCAGTGATATATATATATATATATGTATATATATGTGTGTATATATATATATATATGTATATGTGTATATATATATATATGCTTATTTAATATTGTAAATATACTCCAAGTATTTGTCGAGTGCTTTTATATCAGTTATAAATATTTACTAGTTGTAACCCAACAATTTTAAATATAACTTTACATATATATATATATATATATATATATATATATATGTCAAAACGGCTTAAGCTCTGCTGTCGGGGTCATACATTTTCCTATATATATATATATTCGACATATATATATACACATATACATATATATATATATATATATATATATATATATATATATATATATACACACACATATATTTATACATATATATATATATATATATCACTGCCCCACATATAAATTTATATATATACATACATATATACACACACATATATATATACATATATCACTGCTCCACACACATATATATATATATATATACATATATACACACACACATATATATATATATATTTATATATATATATATATATATCATTATCAAAGGGCGGTGGGTGGATTGGCAGTATCGGTAGAGAGTCGGACACCATGCTTTGCAGCATAGAATTACAGTCCTATATCGTCTGAGTTGAAATCCCGTCCAGGTTAACTTTGCCTTTCATCCTTACGGAGTCGATAAAATAAAGTACCAGTAATGCACAGTGTAATTGCTGGCCCTGTGCCAAATGTAGAAACAATTATTTATATATATATCATTATATATCGGTGGATTGGCAGTAACGGTAGAGGGTCGGACGCCATGCTTTCCAGCATAGTTATGTCCCTTTCCGGCCCGAGTTCAAATCCCGTCCAGGTTAAATTTGCCTTTCATCCTTACGGGGTCGATAAAATAAAGTACCAGTAATACACTGGGTAATTTCTGGCCATGTGCCAAATGTAGAAACAATTATATATATATATATATATATATAGGAAAATGTATGACCACAGCAGCAGAGCTCAAGCCGCCGAAATGTCGGGGTCATACATTTTCCTATTACCCACTCTACTACCTTAAGTATTGAGTACTCTGGTACGTTATGGTCCATCTGGTTCCTTACCACAACTCCTCCGTTATATATATAGATAGAGAGAGAGTGTGTGTGTGTGTGTTCGCGTGCCTTCGTGTGTGTGTATGTGTGCGAGTGTGTGTTTGTGTATATGTCTATATATATGTGTGTATGTATTTGTACCGTCACTGATACTTCCTAATAAACATCAAGGCAATTTTCAATGGAATTAAAAAAGTGTTTTCTAATTCTTTTTCCTAAGTTAATTTTCCGTAGATAAATAACTACACTAGTTACCATAAGTATAGTGTGTATGTGCCTATTTATATAAATATTTCTCTGTCTGTTGGATTATAAACTCTTCTACGTTTTCTTTGTTTTAGTAGAGTCTTCTTCTGTTTATACTGTATAATTAGGTATTTTACTAATGCAGTAAACTATATATTATTTCATGATTACTCAACCTCTTTCCTACACTTATGCTTATATAAAATAGCTGTCAAACTCCCAAAAAAATTTGAGTTAAATCTCATCAGTTCGTATTTATAATTCTTTCGTACTTTATGACTATCTGACAGCTGCCAATAAGAAGAATTTATGGCAGTTATAAATTAACATCTCCCCTTTCTCCCACCCCTATTGACATTATCGTAAACAAAATCTTTTGTTACTATGATGTTGCTTTCCTTTTTATCGTTATTTTTCTAAAAACATGTAAGTACTACTGTAAATATTATTATTTCATATCTTTAAAAATACCTAAATATTGAAACAATTTTTCAGTTGTAAGTTATTCATTTTTTAATGAATCTTTAGACACATACACACACACACAAACACGCTCACACACACAAATATATATATATATATATATATATATGTTACTATATATATATATTTATATATATATATATGTGTGTGTGAGTGTGTGTGTGTTAATATTATATATATATATATATATCCCACACATCCACACCCATGCCCACGCATCGAACTTTAATTGGTCGCCAACGGTCACGATATCAGCAGCGGCTTTTTCGCGTCCGTGCCAAGTGATGTTATATATATATATATATATATATATATATATATATATATATATATATATATATATATATATATATATATATATATATATATATATATTGGAAGTGCTAACGATTGTCTCTATTATAGTAAGTGAGAAAAAAAGGTGAGGTTATATCTGTTTTATATAACAACAACATATCTTTTAAATCACAATCTAACGTTAAAACGGTAAGGAAAGGAAGAACATATTAGTTAAAGTAGTGCTCAATAACGCTATAAAATGTAACTATGCCGGATGACCACGGCTACAAAGCCTTCTGAGGTCTTCTAGATCTGAGGTCTTCTAGATCTGAGTTCACTAATGTTTAAACAACAAAATCTGCACTATGGTTTATTCTATTAAATAGCCATTTTATCTACTAGTATAGTAAATGTAGGCAAGGATGTTTTTCTATAGTAAAGCCTAACTGTTACACAATTTAAATTTATCTCTTTCACGTGTGTTATGCCGAAGACTTAAATTATTTCGAAATCTCATGTTTATCCGATATAATTTTAATGCAGTTCTTTTAGAAATCTTCTAAAGTTGGTCAATCCTATTTCATCCTGTTTGATCCTTCTTCTTCTTCTTCTTCTTCTTCTTCTTCTTCTTCTTCTTCTTCTTCTTCTTCTTCTTCTTCTTCTTAAATTTAGAAGAGAAAAAAGAAATTGGATACTTAAGAGGAGATAATCTCTTAAGAATCCAGTTCTATACTTCTCTTCATCTTCCTTATCATCATCACCATCACCATCCTATCACCGTCATCCTCCTCCTCTTCCATTTCCGGCCTTTACTCTACCTTCTTCCTTCTCCTATCTATTCCTATTGGTTTTAGTGTTGTTCTTGCTTTTATTCCCAACTACCTCATCTGGGATTCTTTTCGTTGCTGTCGCTACTGAGAAATAAATTTACAGTTTTATTTTGTCACATCTAAAATGATAACGACCGTAAGCGAAATTTATTACACCTGTTGTTACAAATTTGCCACTTGTGAATTGACTGATGACAATGAACATCAACTGGTAACCATTCTCAGGAGTTTCCAAGATTAAGTCTGAATCCTTAACGTATCTTCATGAACGCCTGGTTGTTCCTAACGATAAAATCGCATGTACGAACACCATTAATTAAGCTGGCGTTGATGTATAAAGAGAGTATAATACATGGCTAAGTAATTGATGCACGTATGCAATGCAATTCATCAAACAAGTTTAGGGATTTAGTGTATTGGTCTCTGCGATCTGTGTGTGGCATCGATATTGCTTGCGTTATTCGACGTAAAAACCGTTTCTGTTTATTTTCCAGATGCGTGTGGATATAAATTACACTGAAATTAAAAACGTGTATAAAATCACTTTCTCAAAATTGTATGAATGAGTTCAATATTATGTTTCGTTTTGACTATTACTAAAACAACAACAACAATAACAATCACAACAACAACAACAACAACAACAACAACAACAACAACAACTACTACTACTACTACTACTACTACTACTACTACTACTACTACTACTACTACTACTGATTTCAAACTGATAGAATAATTAAACATTGCTAATCGCACATTGTCGTATTGAAGGAAAAGGAGAAATACTGTCAAATCATCGACGTGGCCATACCAAATTTCACGAATATTGTGAGTAAGGAGATTGAAAAAAATCACCAAGTACTCTGAATTGAAAGTGGAGCTGGCAAGACTATTCGGAATCCAGGAAGCTAATGGGAAAGTGATTCCAGTTGTGATCTGGGCATTAGGATCAATCTCATTGAAACTTCAACACTTCTGAAAGCGACTGGGATACCATACAGGTTGTGAGTATAAATACCTATTTATCAGGCATTTCTAGTTTTATTTGTCTTTGGAAGTGTTCCTTTTAAAGTCCTTTCTCTCATATTCTTCTCCAGATTCCATCTTTGAACGATTGCTGCAAAACGTTGTAGGAAAACAGCATCACGAAGTCTCTTTTTGGCTTTCTACCAAAGGGAATGTCTCGTATCTTACACTGTACGTTCCTTGTGTCAGCAGGACTGACGAGGAGGCTTTTCAATTTGGCCTTGCTTCAGGTCCAGGCATCAACAGAGCTACGACAGATGGTACTGTAGAAACACTGCCAACAGCAGATGCCATGTCCTGCATTAGAAGTGGCCTTCAGCTGTTGCTGTTTCTGCTGCTGTCTCTTATGTGCTACCCTTCACTTTTTCTCTTTTTCCTTGCTGGGCAGTGGAAACTTAAGTGCTTCGTATTTTCCTCACGTGCATCATTCGTACTTTCTACCTAATTTCAACAGTCCCCCCCCCCAAAAAAAAAAGGGGGTATAACACTTGGTAGATTACCTATATCTAAAATTCTCTTATTGCTGATATTACAAGCACAAGATAAATATTTGATGTTGATTTCTCTATGGAACTTTAGAATATAGTGTTTCAGTCTGTCAGTGTGAGATGTAAATTGCAGTTTTACTACATTGCCTTGCTGTGAAACAGAGTTTTGGTGAAATACTGTTCCAAGTATCCAGGACATAAGAATATAAATTATCTATATTTGCTTCATTATTCTTTATTTTACGAAAGTAAATCATTTAGAATTGTGAAATTATTAATAGACCATTTCATATAAAATCCAGACAAGCATTAACAATTAACAAAAAGTATAAACGTTTCTAAATGTCAACAACCAGGCAAGCAAACAAACCATTCAGACGATTGTTTGCGCTATATCAACTACAGATTGTGCTTCTCTTAATAGAAATACTCATTGTGATCTTCAATCAAACTTAGCTTTATAAAATCGTTATTTGAAGCGCACATTTAATAAGTTCTAGCCAGCAATTACAATATTTCTACGAGTAAATTACAAGAATATAGGAACGATTGTTCTGTAATGGACATTTCAACAGACCAAAACGATAGAATCGCCGTATAATTCTGATAGGATACCAATAACACCCCATTTGCACACAGAATTAGAAAGCACAAACGTATTTTGTATAAAATATATTTTAAAAGCGAAATTTATTCCACCAACAGAATAGATGAAATAAACATTTAGAATAACATAAAAGAGAACCCGTACGTAAATGTTTCGGAGTATCTCATTGAACCTTTTAATTGTCAGTCAGCATCTACTATTTATAAATGATGTACCTATGAATAAAGTAGACTCTCTATTTAATACAATGAAAGCTGAACAGTAATAAATAATTGTTTCTACTTTTGGCACAAGGCCAGCAATTACCCAGTGTATAACTGGAACTTTATTTTATCGACCCTGTAAAGATGAAAGGCAAAGTTAACCTCGGCGGGATTTAAACTCAGAATGACAAGGGCCGTAACTCTATGCATGGCGTCCGACCCTCTTCAACAATTCTCACTGATCTTTCAGAGATAGCTTATTTACAACTCATTTCTTATCATACTCTTTCGAGAACACCCTGCTTGTAACACACTTATACATATTACATTCCTGCGTATAAATATTACATTCCTAAACACAATTAGATTCAGTAACATAACGCCAAAGACCAAATGTAAAGGTGCAAGGAATGATGATTCCCTTGAAAGTCCGAATAGTGTACCTTAAAATGTTGAAATATTTGCATAACCTTGTATATTTTGCCCTACATTTATCCAATCCAGCTTTCCAGAACGGAACAGAAATCTGTAGCACAATCGGGAGCCTCAAAGAACCAACTGAAAGCTTTGTATTAATCCATACGCTGAATCTAATCCAAGTATAGTATCCACATATACTCTGATGTTTCGCAGGGCGTTGTAGAGATTTGCGTGATCAGGACCACACTGCCAATGACTTACGCTTGCAGCTTCAAGAGTGCCTTAGACAAAATAATAAAATCTGCATTCAGCAGAGTTATAGAGAGGACATTGTCTGTGATATCCTCCTTATTCGTGTCTTTTCTCTCTTCTTAATACCAGGTTGAACGTTTTCAGTCTTCTGCCAATTACAATATATAATTTTAAAGAAGGGTAACTTTCGATATGAACAACTTTTTTAAACAATGAGCTCGTGAATGTATTTCCTTCAAGATGTACCCAATTCGTGCTCAAAGAATGAAACCACTTGGTGTTGTTCTCAGGCCATTAATTATGAATATAGTGCTACTACTAATAAATATTTGAATAGCAAAACACTTTATAAGTAAGCTATTTACATACAACTTTCTGAAACTAATTTCTGAAGATCGTGTAGGCAACAATTGTTGTGTGGCATTGCATGTCTATGAAATATGAAGAGAACAATAATAAGAAGTTAATATAAATATTATATTCATATTGTAATAGATAAAAGAAAGAAAAAGAAACAAACAAAACCACGAAATACGAAAAAGAGTTTCTCTAAATTTTCAAAGGAAAGGAGATAGGATTTTTCTGAATGTTAAACCTTTCATCACGATAACAATAATAACAAGCTTATTTTTAATACTGTACAAGACAAAAGGAAAAGAATGTAAGAGTTATATTTTCCCAGGGAAACGGATATGATTTTTTAAATTATAAACCTTTTGTTGATTTTACTTTTTTACATATATACAATAGTAGAGTGCAGATATTGATGTATGTTTTTCTCCTTTCTCTCTTAAGATATACTTTGAAAAACATTCTGAAGATTAACAACGGCAGCAGTAAAAACAACGAAAAGAACTACGCATGCAAACACATACGCGCACGCGCAAAAAACCCCACTTTCCTCACTCAGTCATATATCATGTTTACGAAAATCATAAAAAGTTGTTCTTTACATTTATTGAGAAAAATCAAAATATTTTTTTCAAAATTATATTTTTATTGACTCTAAAATTCAAAATTTGAAAGTGTCTATATGTATGTATGTATGTATGTATGTATGTATGTATGTATGTATGTATGTATGTATGTATGTATGTATGTATGTATGTATGTATGTATGTATGTATATTGGTGCTACTGGTAACATGTATCCCAGTACAGCCTGTCTCATGGTCGGGTCGTTAGCGACTAAACTGGCAACCCCACCAAGGGTTCTTGGTGAGGAGGGTGACTTTGGACATCCTGCAAGACTAAAAAAAAAACCTGTCAAAGGGCAAAGGAGCTCTTAAGAGTCAATGGCCATCCAAAATCACCGGGGAGATGACCCCTTAGCCTTTGTCAAGGCAGAATTCTAGGAGAAGGAAAACTCTGATATAACACCTGCAACCCTGATGGTATCCAATGATGTTGACTTGTTCTTCTTTTTGGTAAATATCATCTTGGTTAAGAGAGCGGGACTGGCTTTGTGCAGTGCCTTTGCTCACTATAAAAGCTTCACGGCACAGGCATTGCTTTATATCTGGAGATCTCTCTGCACTTGTCGTCACATGGTACCATGGGCCCAGCACTATGTGTCAATAATTGTCACAAGTGTAGTGTTTGAACCAGAGTTTTCAAATCGCTGGCATGACTAAAAAGTCACACTCGTTCAGCGCATCGGTAGGTGTTCTCCTACATGGATATAAAGTAGTGGCCGTACTCGAAAACGAGTTGGCAGCCATCATGTATGTATGTATGTATGTATGTATGTATGTATGTATGTATGTATGTATGTATGTATGTATGTATGTAAGCATGTATGTATGTACGTGCATAAATAATTATATATATATATATATATATATATATATATATATATATATATATATATATATATATATACAGCCCCTCTCCATCAATGCATATATATATATATATCAAAACATATATATATATATATATATATATGCACATTCAATAAATAAAATACCAAATACTGATCGTAGCGGTAAAAGAGTAGGTACTATAAATAGAAACTACTTACTTCCCACGTTCCTCAGAAGACAATATCAACGAAACACTGAACCAAATAGTCGCCATTGCATTATATATAGATACTGGGAAAATAATAATAGGAATTGAAGGTGCACCTAATGCTTTGGCTTATTTTTCTTTATATATACGTACATACACATTCATAATACTCAACTAAAAGAAATTAGTTCATAAAATATGAATTATGTTTCTTTTTTTTTATATATAAGTAAGCGTTCAGAAATAGACATGATTATCTAATTAAAATTTGCTCTAACCTCTTTCGCTTTGTGTAGCTTGTCAAAGTTTCATTTTAATTTCTATTGATGTTGAATATATTTTTTCTCACACATTGCAATATACTGTTTCTTATTTGTTACCCTCAAGGTGTTGTTGTTAGTTGCTTACGCTTTAATCGACAAACAAAACCATATGAGAGATGTAACTGAATATATTGAATATATATATATATATATATATATATATATATATAAAACGAAGGAAGTGTGGTACGGAACCAGATGGACTATAACGCAATACTTAGGGTAGTAGGAAAAATATGAAAAGTTAGGGCCTTGAACATTTTCCTATATATATATATATATATATATATATATATATATATGAGAAGAAATTAAAAGATGGTTAAAAAAGTTATTTGCGTTCTCATATTTGCGTTCTCATCAGATAAAATAGGGAGAAATGATATGAAGCTTAAAAAAACCCTTGTGAGCAAGGTAGTGTCTAATCAACATGTGATAAATAAATTTAAAAGGAGACTGGAAAAAAGGAAAGGAGGGGAAGAAAAGTAAGGAAGAGGAAGAAAGGAAAAAAAAATATATATATAGAAAAAAGTATGACCCCGACGGCAGAGCTCTAGCCGTTTCGACCACTATTTCTGGACTCAGAAATAGCCGTCGAAACAGCTTGAGCTCTGCCGTCGGTGTCATACTTTTTCCTATTTCCCACTCTACTACTCTAAGTATTGAGTACTCTTTGCGTTATGGTCCATCTGGTTCCTTACCAACATTCCTTTGTTATATATATATATATATATATATTAATAAAGTTATATCTCAACCGAGATTGCATCCTCCCTTATAAATATACCTCATATGTAGACATGTAAACATACATACTCTTATTGGACCCTCATCAGAAGATGTTTAAATCATCAAATTAAGAACAAGGGGATAAGTTTTTGATGCATATACCCATTCACTCTTAGAACTTCTCTGAATTATAATACTAATTAGCGCTTTACATGAAGTTCTGAGTTGCAATGATCGTGATTCATGTAGCAGAGAGAGAGAGAGAGAGAGAGAGAGGGAGAGAGAGAGAGAGAGATGGGAATGTTATAAAAGAAGTATAGTTGAAGTAGGCTATATGCAAACTAATTTTCAAATACAAAATCAAGGGAAAAAACTTTTATAAGTTTTTCTTGAATCACCACCTCTTTACGGACAACTGACACTGCATACCAAGTCCGAACACAGGAGAGTCGCACTCCCACTGTCATCGCCTCCATCTCTCTCGCCCTTCCCATCTCTCTCTATTGTGAGAAAATGAGGTCCCACATGCTGGCCGCCCCACGGCCCCGGTGAACAGAATGAAGAAGGCATTTCTCCGGAGGATGGTAAGGGAGATGCAATGGAAGCACCATTCCATCTCGCGAGGCTCAACTCTGCGGCTAACTAACTCAGCGCCTATGGTGGTAAGTAGGGAGGTAGCTCTAGGGCCAAGGACACCAGAAGTCTCCACTGCTAGGGGCTCGACTGAAAACCTGTCGGAGAGCGACCGATACTTGGAGAGATATATAGTAAGAAGTGCGCTACCAGCCATACAGAGTGTTTAAACGTGACTGTACCAACGTGTTTAACTTATTTTTCATACATTTCGACACAGGTTGATGTATATATATTTATTAAAATAACAGATTAAGGTTTAAGCAACGAATCGCTGCTTTCGCCCTTAACGGGATCTTCTGAAACTAACATATATATATATATATATATATATGAATAAAATGGGGAGAAAAATACTGCTGGTAGCACATAGATAACATGTAATAAAATAAGTCCCTCATCAGTGATTTGCCGACGATCATAGATATTTCATTGCATTAAAAATCATATACCTCACGTCGGTGCAATAATAACTAAATTAAGTTATTAGGACAATTAAAACGCGTAAAGCGAGTAAGACAGGAAAACAACAAAGAGTAGAGCTAACCGTAGAGAGGAAGGGAACAAGCTACATAGTTATTCTGTTAGCATAAGCTAGGTGAATATATGAGCGCTTAGAAAACAGACCTTTCGCAAACGAATGCAATGTAAGAAAGAGAGAAATTGCTTTCGTTACGAACGGGGTGAAGTGAGGAGAGGAGAAACAGTGAGTGAGTGAGTGAAAGTGTGAGGAAGAGTTAACTGACACGACAGAGGGGGCGAAAGAAAGTAGGAGAAACAGAGAGAATGAGGGAGCAGTAAGAGAGAGAGAGAAAAAAACAGAATCGCAGTATAGGTAAATATATGTGAATAAAATGGGGAGATAAATACTGCTGGTAGCACATGGATAACATGTAATAAAATAAGTCCCTCATCAGTGATATATATATATATATATATATATATATATATATATATATATATATATATATATATATATATATACATATATATATATATATATATATATATATATACATATACTAGCAGCAGTACCCAGCGTTGCCTGGGTAGGTAAAATAATATCTGCTTTGATGAAAAGGTGTTGATCTTAGCGACTGTTTCTCGATAACTCATCTATGGCCACACACAGGCCATGCGGGGGAGGGTGGTGATGAGCTCTATCACTGAGAAACGCGAGTGACTGACGAAAGGGCATACTGGGGGAGGGAGGTAATGACCTCTAACACTAAGCCAATTTCCTCACGCTACTTGATTGGAAACCGATGAATTTTCAAATACACAACTAAAAGCTCAGACGACGTCAGTGGCCATCGTTTTGCCTTTGACCATCTATAAGATGTGCAATGATAGGTTCTATCGTAGTATAAAAGTTGAACCAAATAAATTGATTTATGTCTAAGATGGAGCCGAAGTTTCGAATTTGAACGAAATCGGTTGAAAAATGTGGGAGCTAGAAAGTTAATATCTGATTTGATGACAGGTGTTGATCTTAGCGACTGCTTCTCGATGACTCATCTATGGCCACACACAGACCATGCGGGGGAGGGTGGTGATGACCTCTATCACTGAGAAACACGAGAGACTGACGAATGATCATGCTGGGGGAGGGAAATTCGAATTTGAACGAAATCGGTTGAAAAATGTGGGAGCTAGAGCCGATAATTTGAGCGAAAAGGTGGTATTTTTGAAGATTTAAGCGGCTGCCACGCCGTTCCTGAACAAAAAATCCAAAATGTAAAGCCACTTTAAGACGTGAAATAATCAGATCTAGCGTAGTGTAAAATTCGAACGAAGTAGGTTGATTAATGTGGGAGCTAGAGCCGAAGTGGGGAAATTTGAGTCTAAAAGTGGTATTTTTGAATATTTAAGCGGCTGCCACGCCGTCCCTGAACAACAAATGTAAAATATAAAGGCATTAAAGGATGTGCAATGATAAATTCTATTTTGCTTTAAAATTTGAACGAAATTGGTGGCAAAATGTGGGAGCTAGAGCCAAAAATCTTATTTTTCGATACCTAAAGAAAGGTGACCCCCCCTATCGATTTTTATCTGCAGAATGACACTGGAATAAAAAAAAACGATACGCTGATATAAAGAAAACACTCCCCGATGACTAATCTATCAGCCTGTAAATTTTCATGAAAACGGTCGTAAGATGTAGGCCCCTATAGGTAATACACAGACACACAGACATACACACATACTTAATTTTATATATATACAGATATGTAATATATGGAGACTAGGAAGGCTGGGTGGGAAGAAAAATTAATCGAAGTGGCGGAGTCGAGGTAGGTGAAAATGATTTGTGCGGGACAGTGAGATATATATATATATGTACATATATATGTGTGTGTGTATATATATATATATAGATAGATATATTTCTTTATTAGCCACAGGGGCACAAAAGAAGGGGACAAATACAAAGGGGGAAGTTTACATACAATAAAAACGTGTAAAATGTTATCACAGATGGAATTTAAAAGTTAGTCGATTTTCCCCAATAGAGGGAGACAGTTTATATGGGTAACACATACCCCCGAAAAAATGTGCAACCCTCATCTCCAGGAGTACGAAGAGCTTGTACTCCTTTCCTCTCCTCCTCCTTTTCCTCAATCTACAGGCTGATATAGAGAGAAGGCCCATTCACTCGGGCCATTCTCGCCACTTTCACCCACCTTTCATAAAACTTGCTGCGGTACAGCACCTCTCTCTCCATCCTGATTCTTCTTCCAAAGTGGTATTTGAAAAAAAGAATGATTTG
>OZ024741.1:96397001-96424501 GCA_964016885.1 Eledone cirrhosa
GGTTAGAAAATGTTTAAAACAAAATATTTTACTTTGTTTGAAGTATTAAGGTATTAGTTAATTTATCTATTAATTAACAATGGCATTTATTTATTTAATAATTTATATATTTAATAATTGTCTATTACCGGTTTTAGCATTTTATGCATTAGCAAAGGGAGGAATTTGTATTGGTGTAAAATGTTGGTGATGTTGAAAAGGCGAAGAAAGAATAATGTTATTTACAATCAAGGTTTTTGAAGTGAAAAGAAAAAAGAAAAAAAGGGGGTAATGTGGAACATGAAAAGGTAATGGGAGAGAAAAAATAATATTATTTACAGGCATAGTTCTTGAAGATAAGCAGTTCAAAATGTGTTATTATGGCAAGAGTGCTTAGTTGATCAATGATGGAGGCAAATGGTAGTCTGAAGTTTGATATGATTTCCCTTTTTAGAGAGTTAATATGCAGGGGAGGTAATTTAGGGTGGTCAGGTAGGGGAGAGAGAAATGATAGTGGGTAATTCATTTATATAAGAAAAAGGATTAGGTAGGGTGTTAGGGAGCTAACTCATTAGAGAACATTGGAATTTGGTTTTGGTTCATTGTTCGTTCCAGTTTTAGTTTAGTCCGAAGTTTAGTCCATTAAGATGAGGTTGGAATTTGTTAATGAAGTACGTTTCCTTATTGGTACGATGGATGAAATAAGCATTGTCTATGAATTTGTAAATGGGGAAAATTTTAAAGTTTGGATGCTGGTTAGGTGTACAATTGACTATATGTTCACTAAAAGCTATATTTCTGTATTCCTGTATTTTGATTTGTGATCTATGGACGGTCATACGTTGTCGGAGGCTGTTTTTTGTCTATCCTATGTAGTGCTCTTGACAACCTGAGCAGGTCAAAACATAGATTAGGTTTTCAGATGCACATGTAAAGTTGTGTTTAACTGTGAAATGTTTTCCGTGTTTAAAATGGAATGTTGAACCTTCTATTAGATTTATGCATATGCTACAGTTTGGCCTTCTGCATTTTTTTTTACTGTAGGGTTCATTGTGATGGTTGGTTGGATTTTGGCTTGTGTGAGGATGTTTTTTATGGATTTAGGTTGTCTTTTGCTCTTTATGATGTTGGGTCTTTGGAGAATTTTGTTCATTCTTGGGTCTCTTTTTAGTAAAGGAATGTTCTGGAGGATGGTGTCGAATGCCTTGAGGGGGTTGTGTGTTCTGTTGCGGTTCATTCCTGGGTTTGGGGTCTCTGAGTTCCTGGATGTTGAGTTTTAGGGCACGTTGGAATCCATTGTTGATTAGGGATGGTGGGTAGTTTCTGCTGATAAGTGTGTTCTTTAATTCTTCTAGTCGTGTGTAGCATGTGTATTTATCTGAAACTATTGTGCAGATCCTTCTGCCGAGGTTATAAGGAATTGCCATTTTGGTATGGCGAGGATGGCATGATATATATATATATATATATATATATATATATATATATATAGATTAGAGCAAACATCACGGACCCTCTATCTCAAAATTATTTTTGAAAAGCATTAGAAAAGCGCAACCGGTAAAACTTAAAACCAAAACTGAATACTAACCAATACTATTACTAATTCTCACTTATTCCTAATTAAACTATTTTTCACTGTGAACAATTTGTCAGCATTTTCTTTTCGTTTACCAATGTATCATAACTTGTGTGTTACACCTCTATTCTTTTAAATATATATATATATATATATATATATATATATATATATATATATATATATGTGTGTGTGTGTGAGAGAGAAAGAGAGAGAGAGAGAGAGAGAGAGAGAGAGAGAGAGAGAGAGAGAGAGAGAGAGAGTGTGTATAAATATAAGGGTTGTGCATATCGTCAATCTATTTCTCGCTTTATTTGATATATAATGCGGAATCCATTTGTTGTCTGTATGTAGGATTGAAACACGCATCTCTCTCTCTCCCTCTCTGTATATATATATATATATATATATATATATATATATATCATAAATACTAGGAATTTGGAAATATTCGTCTACGTTGTTCGTTACTGACATTTCTAGGTCAACGGGTCACAGGCCAACTCCTGTCTGTTGAAATATACCTTGGAACCAGTGACGTCGCAACTCCTTTCTACATCTGAGTGAACTGGAACAACGGGAAAGAAAGCGTCTTGCTCAAGAACACAACGCATCACCTGTTCCGATAATCGAACTTACAACCTCTCAATTGTAAGCTCTAACCACTAAGTCACGGCCCTTCAATGTTTATTAGATATACTATTATAATTATGCCAATAATCGTAATAATAATTGTTTCTACTTTGGGCGGAATACCAGCAATTTTTTTGGGGGATGGAAGTCGATTAAATCGACCCCAGTGCTTTAATGGTACTTTATTTTCTCGACCCCAAGAAGGATGAAAAGCAAAGTCCACCTCGACAGGACTTGAACGTTTATTTACATCAACTTGAAATGAAATTTTCTTATATTATCTACGTTAAATTTCTGTGATCAACCACTTCTAATACAATGAAAGAATTTCCACTATTTACCATTTTAGAAATTTATTACTATGGTTTTTTTATTATTTATTTCTACAGTTTATGTCAATCCTTAAAAGCTATTTCTTTCATTTCCCCAATTTAATTTTGACATCAATTTATATTTGAGAGTCTAGTTCAACTTATATATCTTCATATATTTTATATTATTATTCATACGTTTTATTGACAAAATCGTCCCTCTATTGTGTTTACCTTATTATATTTCATTTCATATTATTTTATTTTTATTGCTATTGTGCTATAGAGAAAGTGATTAACTCAATTAACCTGATAATACACTCTTTATAGATTCCAAACACTTTAACTAATGTTTGTGATCTATATAAACCTTTAACCCATCATTGTAAATCAAACATATGAACCATGTATTCCTGAAGGACTGTCTATCAGTCATCATCTTTTTGACCGCACCTACATCATTCTACCGAACAACTACTACAATATATAAGCGGTTAAATTAAAATTCAAAGAGAAAATGTTACGATTATCTTATGACTACTTATTTATGTCTGACGAAATGACTTCCATAAGTCTAGAATAAAGTAATTAAAATATGGAAGGTACAAAAATAAACATCACGTAGTACTATATGGAAACATAATCTTTGTCGCAAGTCATGTGTTGTCGTAGCCTAAAATAATCCACACAATTATGAATAATTAAAATCAACGTTGAGTGCTATATTTCGCTCACACAGAGATTAATTATTTCCTATGGTATAGAAAACTCCTTCCTGGATTAACACTTTAAAAGAAGGAATATATATATATAAGTAAATGTGTTAGGAAAAACATATTATTTAATTATATATTTTTACACGTGTCTCATTAATGAATTATAAATATATATATATATATATATATATATATATATATATATATATATATATATATATATATATATATATATAAATATATATGAAAAAGTATGACTCCGACGGCAGAGCTCAAGCCGTTTCGACAGCTATTTCTGGACTGAATTAGAATTTTTAGCCTGGTGAATAAATAACCGAATTTGTCAAGGGGATACTTCCTTATATGGGAATATTGTAGTTGTCAAGAGGATTGGTTAAAATTTGTTATAAACACAAATAAGTCTATCATGGCATTTGGTGGGAGGTAGGGGTGGCTGAACTTGCCTGTAGAACAATAGGGGAGTGAGTGGAGCGGTCAAGTGATATGTATACTGCAGATTCTAAGGATAGTGTATGAAGTGGAGGAGGGAGGTAATAGAATAGGTAAATCGAATGAGAGTAGGAGACAATAAAAAATAATAGAAATAAATAAAAAAATATATAAAATTAGATAGTGAGAAATGAATAAAAAATCACAATGCTATCTTACAAATACAGGTTAATAAGTTGAGAATAGAAAAAACTTGTAGAAATTGAGTAGTAACAAAACTGATACAAAATTAAAGGGGTTTAACACATCTGCTATAAGTAGTTAGTAAAACGTTTTCGGCCAAATCTATCTTAAAATTACAGGGGTGGGGGAACTGATGCTGCAGAGGCCCGATGGGCTGCATCGGGGTAGGCGAAAGGGAAAAGCAGACGAGGAAGAAAATAGGGGTTGGAAGGAAGTGATAGGATGAGACAGGGGGAAGAAGAAGACAAAGAGGAAAAGAAAAGAGATACATCTACCTATGTAAGCTGAGGTTTCCCCAAACTTATTCGGCAAGTGGGAGGGGTGGGCGTGGGGGTATCAGCCCTTGTCTAACCACCCGGGTCGTTATGGGATTTGAGGGCGAGGTATGTCCTACGTAATCTGTGTTTGCATGCGGTTACCAGTTCGTCTTTTTTGTTTAGGAGTTGGTCCTTCGAAAACAGCATTTGTAATGTTTCCTCCGAGCATAAGGTACACAGACGGCGTCCTCCCGTGTAAGAGTTAGCTCTGGACAGTAAGCTCCAAGTGATATTGTAGGTTATATTATTATCTTGGAGGTCCCAGATGTGGCCCGAGAGTGTAGTGGCATTGCGCCGGACCGGGTTTCGGAAAGTATGTCGGTGTTGGTAGAGACGGGTCTTGAAGTCACACGCGGTTAATCCTATATAAGCTTTGTTGGAGGTGTCCGTCCTCACGTTGCACTGGTAGATCACGTTACGTTCTCAGCATTTGTTGTTGAGGGGGCACGTAGATCTATCAGGGCAGTTACACCTCCTTGTCGGCTCTCCACTGATGTCTAGGTTATTTCTTCGATAGGGGTTGAGTTTTTTGTTGTTTGAGGAGACGATGTTTTGTGCGACGTTAGGTGTAGTGCTGTAGGAGAGTTTGATGGTGTTTTTGTTGATTATGTTGTGGTAGCGGTGTTGTAGTGGGAAGTGTTTTTCGAGGAGTCTAAAGAAGATTTTCCCGATAGGTGTTGCCACCTCGGCATTATTGGGAGGATTGAACCACGTTACGTTGCGTGAGCGGCGGTGTCGCCTGCTGGTTCCGCTATGGGAAGCTGGGAAAAGGATATCTCCTCCCGGAAGCCACTCCGCCTGAGGGCCTGGTTGTAATGAGGCTCGTGTTCGTCGAATATCTGCTCATTAGCGGACAAGCGAGATATGCGGAGGGAGATGTGCCGTCGGGGTCATACCTTTTCCTATTTCCCACTCTACTACACTAAGTATTGAGTACTCTGGTGCGTTATGGTTTATCTGGTTCCTTCCCAAAATTCCTTTGTTATATATATATATATATATATATATATATATATATATATATATATATATATATATATATATATATATATATATATATATATTTATATATATATATATATCCATATATATACGTGTGTATATATATATATATATGTACGTGTATATATATACGTATGTATACACGTATGTATATATAGGTATGTATATATACGTATATATATATACGTGTTTATATATATATATATATATATATATATATATATATATATATATATATATATATATGTGTGTATATATATATATATGTATATGTGTATGAATTTTTTTCACGAGTCAGTCCTTTCGTAGCTATGGACCCCGGCCAAATTACCGGTCGCTGTCTTCATTATGCAAAGCCCTTTAAACTGTATGTTATTACTCTGAGGTCGTATACCTTGTCGAGTGCTTGGCTGCACTGCTGAAAGCATTCGTTGGGTTGGCTGAGGCTCTGGCTTCGAATATGCTGTACTTCCATTTGTATATATATATATATATATATATATATATATATATATATATATATATATATATATATATATATATATATAATTATTAGAAATGTAAGCTATCGCCATATTTTGACTAAAGAAATTAAAGAAATTATTTATCCTGATAGTGGGGTTAAGAAACCTCGGAGAAATGGAAAAAGATGAGTATTGACGTACAAGTTTCGAAAATATTCTTACCTAATATATATATATATATATATATATATATATATAAAAGCATATACTTTCATATATATAAATATATATATATATGAAAGTATATGCTTTGATATATTTAACAAGGGAAAAATACAGGAAAAAGAAACTGAAAATACAATTGTAGTCTTTAAGACACGTTTGGAAGATTTTCATAAATTGAGTGAGACCGACATATATGGCTAAGTGATATATATGTAGACAATCCCTTCGACCTTTACAAAGTACTAAGGCGATGAAGTTAATACAAAGGGTTCACAATTCAAAGTAGTTGACTTTGCAGACCGTAAGTGTCTGCCCTGTACAGTGGACTACTATAGGCTTTTTAGACAGAGACTAGGTTACTGAAAGCTGAAAGCGTCGTTTCCCGTGCACGAAGATTAGCAAATTAGTTAAGCGGGCTTCTACGGGGAAATTGTTAATAAAAGACCGTAGTTCGCCCTGAAAAGGAAAATTATAGAATCGATGAGGTCTACCAAAGGAGTACAGCAGAATTCTCGATTCTGTGTGCCGAGGGGAGGGGGCTTTGCTGACAAAGGATTTGAATAAAGGAGACTATATAGATCATTTCAGGCCCATAACTCCGCTAAACGCAAAGATTAACATTTTGGCTAAGATGTTAGCGATGGAGTAATCTATGGCTTGCGCCGCGGTTGGGATTTTAACCCCAACCTTATCTCTCTCTCCCTCTCTCGCTCTATCTATCTATCTATCTATCTATCTATCTATCTATCTATCTATCTATCTATCTATCTATCTATTAGCGTCCGTCATCTACTACCGCTTGACCGTCGTGCCTTGTCCAGCCAAAACGCTCACCAAAATGGAGCGCGCGCTCTTCCAATTCCTTTGGAAGAAACGGGCTCCCTTGGTGAGAAGATCCATCTGCTGCCAACACCCTTCAAACGGAGGGCTGGGAATGCCGTGGCTGACGATGCACAAACACGCGCTCAGGCTGCGGAACCTCCACGTATTCTTCACCGGACAACCGGTGTGGGCCCCGTTCGTGAGGCGAGCCTTCCCACGACTCGTCTCGCTGACCGAGCTGCAGTCCTGGGTCAAGCAAAAACCGAGGAAAATGGGCGACTGGCACATCGACTGTGCACAGGCGCTCACAGTCCTCTGGCAAACGGACCCGGCGATCAGTGGAGGCTCCACTTCGGCATTCTATAGAGGGTTGGTCCCAGCAAGTGCGACGACGCGCTCGGAGAAACTCTAGGCGTAGAGGAGGACGAACTGGCCAGTCTGGTCGGTAGGACCTTCCGCCCGGGACCAATGGACAACTTCCAAAAGTCCCTGGCCTGGCAGTGCTACCGAGGAGCTCTACCAGTTCGAGACAAGCTCTACAGACACGGGCGCCCGGGCAGGGACCCTTTAAAAAAGACCTGTCCGAGATGCGCGTGCGACGAGGAAACCGTCACGCACGCATTTGTACACTGCCCGGGCGTTACCGAATGTGGAGCTACATACTACGACTATTGTCGCGGGTGGGACCAATCCAGTTAACCACCGAATCCATTATCATGATCAAACCGCCACCCTCCTTCAAAAGCGAGTGAGAGGCGGTTTTCCTATGTGCTATGGCTATGGTGAAAGAGGTTATATGGTGGTCGAGGTTAAAAGGGCTGAGGTCAGACACCTTTCTCTCCGGCGAGCAACTGATTCGTTTTTTCAAATATCATTTTGGAAGAAGAATCAGGATGGAGAGAGAGGTGCTGTACCCCAGCATATTTTATAAAAGGTGGGTGAACGTGGCAAAGATGGCCCGAGTGGTTGGGCCTTCTCTCTATATAAGCCTGTAGGTTGAGGAAAAAGAGGAAGAGAGGAAGAGAGTACTCACATTTTTTCGGGGTGTGTACAACCCCTGTGTAACGCCTCCCGCCTATTGGAGATTTCAATTGTTATTTGTTATTTTATTAATATTTTTATTTTCATATACCTGTATGTAAACTCCCCATTTGTATTTGGCCCCTTCTTTTGTGCCCTTGTGGCTAATAAAGAAATGTATCTATCTATCAATCTCTCTCTCTCTCTCTCTCTCTCTCTCTCTCTCTCTCTCTCTCTCTACATATATATATATATATATATATATATATATATATGTGTGTGTGTAACGAAGGAAGTGTGGTAAGGAACCAGGTGGACCATAACGCACCAGAGTACCCGATACTCTGGGTAGTAGAGTGAGTCCAGAAATAGACGTCAAACGACTTGAGCTCTGCCGTCGGGGTCCTGACTCTTTTCCTATATATATGTGTATGTATATATGTATATATATATATATACACATATATAAATACATAGTTAGCGCTTTACTTTATATTTCAGGCGCCTTCTAGTGTCTTGTAAAACGGGAATAATAAAGAGTCAAGAGAGATTGTACAGTTAAGGGAAACAACAATTTTAGAAGGAAAGGAAAAAATGTTAAAAATGCCCCCAAACAATAGATAACAACCCTATAACGTAACAAAATGAAATTCTTGAGATTTCTGACCGTATGTGAGCAATTCTCTGTTTGAGTGTACGTATGTGTATATGGACTTATTTGCGATTATAGTGTGCACGTGAGAGGGGAATACATGTGTAGTCATGTCTGACAATGTGTAATATGTACAACAAAGCGAACTTCAGTGTATTATGTGTTTTTTAGTGTACATAGCTGTGTGTGTATGTGTATGATCATAACGGTCATAACAATTGTGGAAAGTATGCGTATTTGTACGTGTCATATGTAGAGTGCAATGCCTGTGTAATATGCAATATGTGTGAGAGAGTATGTGATTACTTGCATGTGTAGGTGAATAAATAAGATGAGATTTTGACTCTAACATTCCAGATTTTGGATCCGAAAACGTAATTATTGTATCTTCCACGTCCAACCTCTTATTCTAGCGTCCCGCCCTCGTTTACCCGAGAAAAGGTCAAAGATGAAATTAGGTGGGAATTAAAAGTTAAAGGATCATAAAATGGAACGTTACCTAATCTTTATAACGTGATTAATGTATAGGGAATGAAGGAATGAGGGTGAACGAATGAGAATAAGAGAGCGGCTGAGGGAAAAGCAAGTAAAAAAGGAGGTGGAAGAAGTAAACAAGGAAAACTTTAAATAAGGCGACAACTGAAAGACAGAGAGAATGAGAGAGAGACAGAAAATTGGATAGCTGATAGATAGATAAGGATAGGGAAGGAGAGAGAGAGAGAGAGAGAGAGAGAGAGAGAGGGAGAGAGAGAGAGAGAGAGGGGGAGAGAGAAAGAGAGAGAAATATATGAAGAGAGAAAAATACAGCGACAGGGAACGATGAAAAACGATGAGTTAAAGTGAGAGCGAGTGTTTAATGACTGACGAAGAAAGAGGGAGAAAGAGAGATAAAGCGAGAAAGAGTGTGGGAAAGAGGGAGAGATATTTATTATAGAATGGATAATTGGGAATAGTTACAAGTGAAATATTCAGCTAAAATCATAAATTGGTACATTATGTTAGCGCTTACTACACACACAACACAACACACACACACACACACACACACACACACACACACACACACACACACACACACACACACACACACACACACACACACACACACACACACACACACACACACACACAGACACACACAGACACACACACACACACACACAGACACACACACACACAGACACACATACACACACACACACATACACACCCACACACAAGCATACGCAATTAGGTACAAACACATATACTTACAGATAAAAATAAAGAATATTAGTTAAATGAATCAGTTCAACGTGCACGAGAATCAAGTCTCCCCTAGATCACCATTTTACCTACCCCCGGGCTGCCTAGTAACAACATCACGGCGCATGGCTTAACTCGGTGCATTCTTCATATATCTGTACTCATCCTGAAGATGAATGCTTTCTCATTGTAGAGCCGTGTGCTTTTGCCTCCGCGTGTGTGACCCATATATATGACTTTGTGGATGAAATGCGAGGGCTGTGTTTACGTCTGTTCACTTGTCACACCATCTTGAGCTGTCTCTCACGATGCTGCCATTAACGATGTCATCAGAAGGAATCTTGACGAGGTTATTGTTCTGTAACTATAGGAACATGGTTGCTTCGACGGGAGTGACGATAGGTGCTCTCAACGGATAATCAATTTCCTATCGGAAAGGCGTATGTCACTGATGTTGGTTGTCGCATTTTGCGACTAGTTCTCCGGTGCTAATATCATTGCTTCAGTTACAACGTTGTTTGCCACCAGGTGGAAAGGAAGGCAACTAAGTATCAGGCATTGATGTTTTGTGCCTGTGGCCATCGAGACCTCCGCTGCCATCGCTTCTCCGACAGCCGTTTTTCCTCCACCAAATCGGAAGAAGGTTAAGTTGGCTGGTTATTCTCCTCGAGTCACAGCTGAGATGTACTGTCCAGCTAATACTGTAGGGCTTCCTCTTTTTATTTATCCACATACATACATACATACATACATACATACATACATACATACATACATACATACATACATACATACATACATACATACATACTTGTGAATATATGTTTTTAACGTAGTACTCGTGGTTTCTTCAAGTATCGTATTGTTGTTGAATTCCATAATAGCGATGATCAAGAAGACTTCTGATTAAAATTATTCTAGCCATAGCCATCCCGTTTTTCAATCTTATTATACTTAAATGTTAGGTTGGATACAAAGTCCTGTCGCAGAAAAGGAAAATATGTTTATTTGGTTGTGATCGATATATTCAATCAAGATAATATTTTACCACATTTTAATAACATAATCCATTCTAAGTTGGTAAGTTGTTGAGCATAATATACTTCCGGTTGCGAAGCAAAGACGGATTTAATGTCCATTTATACTTCTCGATTTGGAAACTGTTTTCCATTTAGAAAATGTTGCAATTATTTGAAAACATAATCCAATGGAGAAAGGTCAGGTGAATAAAGAGGATGAGGTAAAACTTCCATATTAAGTGTAAGAATGTTGTTCTGTGCAATTTGGCAATATGTGGTCATGCATTGTCGTGTAGGAGCAACGCAAATTTACTATATGACAATACTGGGTTGTTTTCTTTTGTTGTTGCAAATTTTGACTTAATGATTCCAGTTAGTGACAATAATTATCAGCATTAATTGTCTCACCTGCGTTCACCACTTCATAATAGAGGACACCCTTCATATCCCATCAGACACATTGAGTGATAACTATTGTCATTTTCGTTGGATAACTATTGTCATTTTCGTTGGATACACTACCCACATGTTATCACTGGTTATTATTCTGCCCACAAAGGGGTCATTAGCAAGTCTACCCGTTAGAGGAAGAGCAAAGGGCAAGGCTTTGAGTTGAATAGCAGCCAGATTATGTGACACTAACTGGCAATGTTTAGACATATTCCCCCAGTTTGGCCAGTTCTTTGCAATAGTCCAGTAAAATGTATTTTGCCAATTCTCGTGCAGTTTAGATTTTCTTCCATCATATTCTGTAAAAGCTCGAGATTAAGAGAGCTCGGTTGCCCTAATCCCGGAGAAATACCGAAGTAAGAATATCCTTATCGAAATTGTTTAAATTATAGTAGGCATGTTCGGAGCTTCATTTTTATAGACAAATTGAATATTCATTGTCTTTCTGTCGCTGAGAAATATTTTTTGTATTCATTTAGCATACAGTGTCTTATATGTGTCCGATCAGCTCTCATTCTAGGGAGATCACATTGTATAATATTAAGCAATACAACATTAAATTAATCTGAAAATAACAAAACAAGAAAAGCATTAGAACAAACCTCGAAACGTTTATATTGCTGTCAGTATTGAAAAAGTGACTTCAAACCTATTAGTTCCAGCCTATTAGTTATTGTGTGATTTGTTGAAGATTTCGATGCTACTTCTCGTAGGTCAAGTGACCTTCCCTTGGTGGGGGTGACGATAATAATTAGATGGTTTGCTGATATCGATAGTACGGAACGGTAGAGAATGTGGATACCAAGCAAACACACACATACAGATACGGAATATACTTGCCGAAGGTGTCAGCATGTGTGATCGAGCTCAATATTACATGCACTCAAAGCGAATGTTTTAACCGTATGTTTTGTTAGAATTTAGTGATGAACGTCTTCTGAAAGACCGTAGTGATTATGTTTGTAGTAGCTTGCTTTGCATTGAAATGATGGTTAAACTCTCACAGAAATTGGGAGACGAAATACAAGTTGTATTTGATAGGATGATTGGTTATTCGGCGAATATGTCGTTAGGTTTTCGAAAGTAGGGGAAGAAAGATATTTATAATAATCGAAGGAAAAAAAACTCGTCAAAAGTTTCTATATATTTGTGATTAGAGTATCTTGGGAATTAAATGAGTAGTATTTGCATATGATTAATGATCGGTGTTAAATAACCTTGTATAGGTTAGTGAATAGGTTATCAATAACATAACATTATCTCCATGAACTTACTATGACTCTTATACATGTTCTTTCAGCAATCGTTTGTCTTCCTGTCTATTTTCTTTTCTTGCTGTCATTGTATGTTACTATTTATCTCTTATTTATTTTTTCTTTTGTTTCCTATTTCGCTTTCTATTTTAATATTATCGATTTCTTTATCACTAGTTGCAAAGTCCTACAGCTTAGGGAATGGAAAAAATCAAGAATTCTTGTGTTTATGATTTTCCCAAAGAGATTTAGAGGTGTAAGAGAAGTGAAATGTCTTTCAACCGGAAATTGAAACCATGTCACTGCCTTGATTCGAAGAGAGTTATCTTTTACTCTAGAGCATATCATTACTTTTTTTTTAACCAATATTGCTGATAGTTTCAAATAGATTTTCATTATTGGCAGATTCTATTTCTGTAAACGCTCAAAGATATTATTTCTAATTCTCTTAACTATGCGCTGATATCCCAAGGACATTGGTCAAACTCTACAACAGGTATGAGACATATGACCTTCTACACCATATAAGATCTATGTTCACTATTCAAACACCTGTTTAATCAGTGTCCAAGGATTTCCATCATATATGCTGTTGCTGCCTCCTAACCAATTCCACACATGCTGTATTCCTTCGTGCAGTTCGGCGTTGATTGAGTTCTGTCAGTTTCATAAAGCCTGTATGCTACCTTTACCCACTCCCTTAAATATTCGCTCCATCAAATTTGACTGACATCAAAACTTTTCCCGCACAAATTTACAATAATTTAAATTACCACCTCCACCCTACATACACAAGAGAAATCCCAATATATTGATGGAACCCCCACTAAAAGTAATGACCAAAACCACTTTTAAATTAAACGCTCCGACTTAAAATATGGGTATATTCGATACCAATGTTTAAACTTAGAGAGTCCTAAATGCTGGAACTTATATAACCTCACTGATTCTGAATCTATTATTTTATCCTTGCTGACTTTAAAGTGAGAACCACAGGTTTTAAATTGTACGTGGCTGCACAAAATATTTCAAAATATTGTTAAGCTAACCATATCTACAAATACTGATTCGTTGAATACTTTGTTAGGTTACCTATTACAGGTTAGATCTGCCACGAACGATGAAGTCCGGTGGCCGATGATGAGTTTCATGCCATACTGTGTTTTATAATTCAATTAATTGTACCTTTTTTATTTTGTAGGTCATGACATTTTTCTTATGAATATTTTACACCAACACTGGGTTAGATCAACTAAGTCTGTATTATAGGTGTATTAAAGCAGAAATGTATATGACAGATCAACAACAGTAGTTATAGCTGCATCAGATGTAACGCACAAAGCCGCAATCTTGAGAAGAGAGTATGATTGGTTCATATTTTATCGACAATGGAAGCAAAGAAGGCAATGTCGATTCCAGTGAGATGAGATTTCTGAACATCAGGGGACAAAAATAACACCTGTAAACAATTTATACTATTACTTCGCCTTACATACCTCGCAACATTTCTATATCTAGGATATTTCACCTAGTCTCAATGCCACTTAGTTTGATTTAAATTGACTCGCAGTACATGAATGATAAATATTTTCTTGGCAAAGGAGGATGAAAAACAAATTTGAACGAACAAGAAATTGAACTTAGAAACCAAAGCACGTAACTACACACAGAAAGGTATTTTATTTGTTGTTCTAGTGATTTTACTAGTTTACATCATTTCACTGTGTTTATAATAATAATTTCTTACATAGACACGAGGCTAACAATTTGATGGGTAGAGCAAAGTCTATTCGATCGATCTCATTACTTAATTGAAAGCTTATTTTTATCATCGCCAAAAGATGTAAGGTAACATTGATCTTGGTGTAATTTGAACGAGCCTTAACTGATACACCACTCTTCACTATTCCTATAATAAATATGCAATTTTTAATAATTTTATTACGTTATTAATACATTTATGTATGACCCTCACAAAACCTCATTTCTCTTCCTTTAATATCAAACCTTGTTTCTATGTAATAAATCAATATTTCCTCCGGTTTTTTTCTTTTAAATAGAAATTTCTAAAATTTGTGGGAAACAGGCGATTTTATAAAGAAAACAATAAATTGAAACTTTTTGTTCTTTATGTCGTCCATATTGTAATAACATTTTTGGAATTATTTCTTAGTGATAATACAATTTTCTTGTAGTTTTGAAATTGTATAAAGTATAAAACCTTATCAACATCAGCATCGTCTTCATCATGACTGTCGTTGTTGCTGCTGCTGTTATTGTTGTTGTTGTTGTTGTTGCTGTTGTTGTGTTGTTGTTGTTGTTGTTATTATTATTATTATTATTATTATTATTATTATTGAGTATTTTTTTTATTTCTAGAATGATAAACGAAAACGAAAAATGTTTTCTATTAAAGAAATAACGTTTCTGAGTGAAAAGAAACGACAGCAATATCAAAATCAACATAAAAACAACAACAACAATAACAACATCGGCATCATCATCATGAGCAGGAACTTCAGCAATAATAACCAGGAAAAATGGTAGTAAAAGGAGGTACAGGGCTTGCAACTACAACAACAATCACCCCTACAACTGCCACATCGAACGGAAATACAGAGCCACATCTAAAACAACAAATATCGTAGCAACGATAACATCAATAACAACAGAGACAACAGCTGCCACAATGATAACGACAAGAAAAACATAACAAAAAAAGGACAGTATAACAACAGCAACCGCAACTACAACAACAACGGTAACAACAGATTTAAGATGTACTTAGACTACCAGCAAGGGCAACAGCTACAATAACATTAGCAACAGCATCATCTTACAATACGAGAACAACTATGATGCATTAACAAAGACATTGGTATTATTTTAGCGTCGTTTTGACAACGTTTGAAACAAGATTTACTGTAGAAACAACAACAACAACAACAACAAAAACAACAACAATAATAGAAACAAAAGCTACACCAGCAACGGCAACAGCAACAGCAACAGCAATGACAACAACACAACAGCAACATAGCTGGTTTAACTGAACAAAGTATAACAACGACTGCAACAACATTAATAGAAGAAAAAAAGAAACGTATTACAATAATTCAAGTTGATAATAGAAGAAAAATGTTAAACCTACTGTAGCAGCAACAACTACTTTAAAACAACACAATAAACAATAATAACACTACTACTACTACTACTACTACTACTACTACTACTACTACTACTAATGATAATGATAATGATAAGAATAATAAGATGAAGTAGGAGGAGGGGGCGATGAAGGAGAAAAAGAAGAGCAGATGAAGAAGATAAAGAGGAAGAAGAAGAAGAAGAAGAAGAAGAAGAAGAAGAAGAAGAAGAAGAAGACGAAGAAGAAGAAGAAGAAGAAGAAGAAGAAGAAGAAGAACAACAACGACAAGAAGAACAACAACAGCAACAATAATAACTACAATAATAATAACAACAACAACATCATCAACAACAACAATAACAATAACAACGACAACAACAACAATAACAGCAGCAACATCAACAACAACAACAGTAACAACACCAACAACAGTAACAACAACAACAACAACACTATCAACAACACGCACGTAAAACGAATATAAAATATGTTGTTCTCTGAAGATATCAGAATATTAAACTTGTCTTAAGACATAAGTTCCTTCTTCACGTTTTACTTGTCAGCTTACACAGCTTCTTGCCACCCCTTCGTCTTTTAAACCACATCCTCCACATTCTCCTACCACTCCTCCTTTCCATCATGATCATCATAATCATCATAATCATCATCATCATCAGAAGAAGAAACAGAAGAAGCAAGAACTTCACCAGCTTCTCCATTTTGGGTATCATTATAACATGCGGTGGATTGGCAGTATCGGTAGAGGGTCGGACACCATGTTCTGCAGCATAGAGTTACGGCCCTTTATGATCTGAGTTCAAATCCCGCCGAGGTTAACTTTGCCATTCATCCTTACGGAGTCGATAAAATAAAGTACCAGTCACGCACTGGGGTGGATTTAATCGACTTCCCCTACCCCCCAAAATTGCTGGCCTTGTGCCTATATAAGAAACTATTATAACATGCGGTGGATTGGCAGTATCGGTAGTGAGTCGGACGCCATGCTTTGCAGCAAAGAGTTACGGGCCTTTGTGGTTGAGTTCAAATCCCGCCGAGGTTAACTTTGCCTTTCATCCTTACGGGGTCGATAAAGTACCAGTAATGCACTGGGTATTTGCTGGCCTTGTGCCAAAAGTAGAAACAATTATATCTAGCACCATAACCATCATTATCATCATGATCCTCATGATCATCACCATCATGATCATGATGATCATGATGATCATAATCATCATCGTCATCATCATCATCATACAACTTCATCCCTGTCCTCGTCGCCTGCATCAACATCACTTTCATCATCAACCTTCTCCTCCTTCTCCTCCTTATCCCCCTCCTCCCACATCTCCTCCACCTCCATCTCCCCCTCGTCTACCCTCTCTCCTCTTCTCCCTCCTCCACTCCCTTTCCTCCACCTCCGCCTCCACCTCATCATCATCATCATCGGCTCGCCTCCCCTCACCGCCTTCCTCTCTCCTCATCGACCCCTCCCCCTCCTCCTTCTTCTTCTTCTTCTTCTTCTTCTTCTTCTTCTTCTTCTTCTTCTTCTTCTTCTTCTTCTCCTCCTCCTTCTTCGACGCCATCTTTGTTTTTCTTACTTTCTATCTTCATGTACCTCCCATTTTTTTCTCCAACAGGCCTTTGTTTAAATGTATTTTAAATGTTGTTAATAATGTATTCTACCATCATATGTTACAGAGATTGTTAGTGTGTTGTTGTGTATTTGCTTGTTAGCGGTTGTTAGGTCGTTTGCGTGCTTTGTGGTGTGATGTTAGTGTGATACTGTATTTAGTACTGTTAGTATGTTGTGTGTGTAGTTTGTAAAGTGAGTTGTGTGTGTAGATTGTAAAGAGTGTTTTGTGTGTAGTTTGTGAAGTTTGTTGTTTGTGTAGTTTGTAAAGCGTGTTGTGTGTGTAGATTGTAAAGAGTGTTGTGTGTGTAGTTTGTGAAGAGTGTTGTGTGTGTGTGTAGTTTGTGAAGTGTGTTGTGTGTGTGTGTAGTTTGTGAAGCGTGTTGTGTGTGTAGTTTGTGAAGCGCGTTGTGGGTGTAGTTTGTGAAGCATGGTGTGCGTGTAGTTTGTGAAGCGTGTTGTGTTTGTGTAGTTTGTGAAGCGTGTTGTGTTTGTGTGTAGTTTGTGAAGCGTGTTGTGTCTGTAGTTTGTGAAGCGTGTTGTGAGTGTAGTTTGTGAAGCATGGGTTGTGCGTAGTTTGTGAAGCGTGTTGTATGTAGTTTGTGAAGCGTGTTGTATGTAGTTTGTGAAGCGTGTTGTGTTTGTGTAGTTTGTGAAGCGTGTTGTGTGTGTGTGTAGTTTGTGAAGCGTGTTGTGTGTGTGTGTAGTTTGTGAAGCGTGTTGTGTGTGTAATTTGTAAAGAGTGTTGTGTGTGTAATTTGTGAAGTGTGTTGTACACACACAACACGCTTCCCAAACTACACACACAACACACTTCACAAACTATACACACAACACTCTTCACAAACTACACACACACACAACACGGTTCACAAACTACATACAACACGCTTCACAAACTACACACACAACACGCTTCACAAACTACACACACAACACAAATGTGTTTGATGTATGTTGTTGCATCTGTGTGCATGTTTGTTAGTGTTCTGTTGTGTATGTTAGTGCGTAATTATGTGTGTATTTCATAGCATACTATTATTGTATGTATAGGCGGTGGATTGGCATGATTTGCAGCATAGAGTTATGGCCCTTTACGTTCCGAGTTCAAATCATGCTGAGGTTAACTTTGCCTTTCATCGTTTCAGGGTCGAAAAAATAAAGTACTAGTAGTGCACTGAAGTAATTGTTGGCCTTGTGCCAAAAGTAGAAACAATCATTATTGTACGTTTGCAACTGTTCAATGCCTGAACTAATTTGTTAGTGTGTTGTGTTTGTTAGTATGGATGTATGTTATGTATTTGTTAGGTTTATTGTGTGATGTTCTTCGGTGTAATTGTTATTGTTGTTGTATTTGGTGGTGGTCTGGATGTGTGTTTGCGTATTTCTAAGTGTGCTTATGTGGCTGTTAGTGTTTTACGTGTAGCTGAAATACTAACTTGTAGAATTTAAAGTTGTTAGCAAATTGTTGATAAGTAACACTTCCCTTCAATATATTTGTTGTAGATTATTATTATTATTATCGCTGTTATTATTATTATCGCTATTATTATTATTGTTGTTATTATTGTTGTTGTTGTTGTTATTGTCGTTGCTGTGGTTATTATTGTTGTTGTTGTTATTGTTGTTGTTGTTATTGTTGTCGTTGTTGTAGATTGTAAACTCGATGGCATTTTTATGGTGACCTTGAGTATTGCTGATCTTGTTGCTGTGTTTATGTATTCAATGATCTTGTTGAAGTGTATTATGTTGTTGTTTGATGTTGCTACTATCGATGCTGTTGATCATATTGCTCTTTTCCTTTGTGATGTTCAGGTTTGCACTATTGATATTAACGTTGATAACGATTCATGCTGATGTTTTCCATATTGTTGATGTTCATATTAATATTGATGTTTCATGTTCATGTTATTCTTGTGTTCTGGTATAATTCTATTCCTATCTACGCTACTTTATACGAATATTAAATCGACTCCACTATAGTCAAGTACTGGAGTTGATTAAATATTCTGTTTGCGCAAAAGTCTTAGGTTGTAAAGATTCTTTCATTCTATAAAAGTATATGTGGACTAAAGGGTAATAAGTACAATTGTTAATTACATCATCATTTTAAGTAATTAAACTTTCCTGTGAACTCTGCTACCTCTAGTTTGTACACGAAGCACACATAGCTTAGAGAGAACGGTGTTGAATTGTACTCAATTTTAACATCCCATGGTAGGTGAATTACAGCAACTACCGAATGAAAAACATTTTATCTGACGTTCTATCAATTCTGCCGATCTTTCAACAGTTGTTGATAATTTTTGTTTTCTTAGTGCAGTTAACATAAAAAAATCATAAAAATCATAATTTTTAAAAAATGTTTTTTTAGTGCACTAAAATTTACATCAGTGGACGAAATATTTGGTTCTCAGGATGTGAAGACGGAGAACATCAAGTTTGAGTAGCGCTTATCATGGACTTGAATGCAAGTGATGCCCTTGAAGAATGGACACATATACGAACATCTTTAGACATCAAAGTGCGCTCACACAGGCTAAAATCGGCTTAATAGAGTGCTATCAACAGTTTCATGACTCAGTCAACATGATACCCCGTCATAATATTGCCACTCTCAGGGGGGATATGAATGCCCAGATTGGAGAATGTAGGGTTTGTGCATGTACTGTGTCCTAAGCCTTTTTCTAACCATATTGAAAATAGTAATAGATTCATCCATTTCTGTGCAATAAACAACATGGATATCGAATCCTCCCTCTATAAACGTAAGTCCATTCTTAAGATCACCTGGACTGCCAGCGGCCATAAGTCAAGGACCCAGAGAGACCACTTAGTGATTGGACCTGAATATAGAGTGGCTACTCTGGAGGATGTTATCGAGGAGCCGATGTTAACAGCGAACCCTATCTAGTCATCGCCAGAATTAAGATGAAACTGATGCGACAAAAGAACAAGAGATCATCACTCATGAGGTTGGACATCCCCAAACGAAAATACAAATACGCTAGGACGGTCAACGACCTCAAGGTAATTCTTCAGAAGAGGTTCTCTGCCTTAGCAGTCACTTTGTAAGGAAGTAAAGCACAGCGCCCAAAACGACAAACGTCTGTGGTTGGAGAGTCAAGCTGAAGAATCAGAGGTCAGTGGTAGCTTATTTTGTATGAGCAACTAGTTTGTAAATGCCGTGGATAACAGATAACAATCCTGAAACATATGCCTGACGTTCGGCTACTGAGATAGGTATGACATAAAATATTCATAGTGAGACTCTTCTCTCGCTTTCTCTCGGTTTGTCTGTCTGTCTCTCTCTCTCTCTCTCTCTCTCTCTCTCTCTCTATATATATATATATATATATATATATATATATATATATATATATATATAACGTGCGTGCGTGTTTGAGTGAGTGTATCTGTGTGTATTGTGTGATCTTGTCCGGGCGTGTGCGTGCATGTAGGTGCTTGGGTACGTGTATGCATGTATTCGGCAAACCACAGGGTGCCGCAGGCTGTGTACATACACAATAAATATATAAGTATCTTAAAAGATGCTACATTTAGATATCATACGCACGCATACACCCACCCATACAAATACAAACACACACACATACACACACATACATTCACACACATACACACATACACACACATACACGCACACCCACACGCACGCACACGCACACACACACACACACACACACACACACACACACACACACACACACACACACACACACACACACACACACACACACACACACACACACATATATATATATATATATATCCCTATATATAAATGCATCTACTTAAATTTATCTAAAAATAGTGTAGATGTATCCTAGTTTTTAAGCAGCTTGGTGAACATGAAAAAAACGGTATTTGATTTATGTAATTTCTCTGGAGATAATATATATATATTTTTTTGTACAAGCTTCCATTTTTCATTCCTGTAATTTTGTACACTCAATTCGTGTTCTAAACCCTTTAGCGGTCTTTCATTTAATACACTTCTGTTGTATGTGTTCTACAAACGTAAAACAAAATTTAATAAAAATATATACATAACTCCATACATAAACATAAAAAAAACCTAGCCACACCACTCACCCTAGTTCTTTTTCTTTTGATTTCCCTCTTAACATATCTCTCCTTCACACATACAATCACATACATGCGCACACGCACACACGCATATACATATAGTAGATATGTGTGTATATATATATATATATATATATCCCTCTCTCTCTCTCCCTCCCCTCTCTCTCTCTCTCTCTCTCTCTCTCTCTCTCTATATATATATATATATATATATATATATATATATAGTTATGTAATAAACAACATAAGAAAATTATTCCATTTACCAAAGATTTCACGAAAACAGACGAGCTCGACACAGACGTAAACCTCTGGTAAATGGAATAATTGACTTATGTTGTTTATTACATAACTAAATAGCTCTGTAGCCTACATAGAGCACTCTCCTTTCATTTACCTTTCCTACGGAAACACTTTATATATATATATATATATATATATATATATATATATATATATATATATATATATATATATACATATATATATATATATATACTAGCCGAATTACCTTGTTGCGTTTCACACATTTTTTTTGTAAGAAAATGATGATTGATTTAAAATCAGTGATATAATTTATGGAGAAAAAGTCGACTAAGGTGTCTTAATATTATTGAAATTTGCTGAAATGTTTTGACTAGGCATCATAACTTGTCATTTAACTATGGTTTAAATTTCAGATAAATAGAAGGGAAAACATTTTAGCGGGGCTTTGTGCCCCTGTGGAACCCTTTGATTAAAATGAAATATAGTTATCCAAGTACCCTGGGCAATTTAGTTTCAGAATAAATGTGGTTATGGGGGGAGGGGTCTATCTTCAAAACCATAGGAGGAGTTCGTGAACAAACAGACAGGAACTGCAACGTTATATATATATATATATATATATATATATATATATATATATATATATATATATATGTGTATATATCATATGTAGATTCCTGAGTTGTGTCGGTGGGTAACCACAGTTAAATTGGTTACTCTATACATTAGTAGAGTATGGAAAACTTATTCCTGATGATTTCATACAAATGAGAGTTCTCGTCCTGTAGAAGTCATTTCTAAACTTATAACAAAGATGTAACATACATGTATGTATATATACATATACGAGGTGGGTCAGAAAAGTTCCAGGACTGATGTCACAAAATATTTATTTCAAACCCAAACTTCACACTAAGAGTTTTCTCCTTCAAAGTAATCCCCCTGTAGTCTAATGCACTTTTCCATCCTTTTCTGCCACGCTTGCATGCACTCCTGAAAGGTTTCTTCCGGGAACCTCCGCAGTTCCGTCGTCCCAGCTTTTTTGATGTCGTCCACGTCTTCAAAACGGGTCGTACTCGAAGATTTATGACTCATCACCGGTGATGAATGTCCCTAGCAAGTCTGGATCGGTTTCAAGACGCTCGAGGATGTCTTGATACACTTGCATGCGTCGACCCTTCTGGTCATCCTTCAGCAGTTTTGGCACCATATTCGCTCAGACTTTCCGCATGTGCAAATCTTCAGTGAGAATCTTCCATACTCAGTTCATTTGCGATCAGTCGAACAGTCAGCCGAGGATCGCTACGCACCATCAGCCTGACGCGTTCAACGTTGATCTCAGTCCTGGTTGTTGAGGGCCTTCCATTCCTAGGGTCATCTTCCACGTCCTCGCGTCATTCTTGCACAACTCAAAAACACGTGAGCGTGACATCGTCTCATCTCCATACACTTGGTGCAGCAATCCCAGTGCCTCTGACGGAGTTTTCAAGTTTGTTCGATGCTCTGTGCTTATTGCTTGACGACCTGAAACAGATGACATGTATATAAAATTATGAAGAAAAAAGTTTGATCGTTGTAGAGAGCTAAGATTACAGTTACATACTCCAGGGGGATTACTTTGAAGGAGAACATTCTTTGTGTGAAGTTGGGGTTTGAAATAAATCTTTTGTAACAACAGTCCTGGAACTTTTCTGACACACCTCGTATATATATATATATATGTATATTACACACACACACGTATATATATATATATATATATATATATATATATATATATATATATATATATATACGTGTGTGTGTGTAATATACATACATACATATATATATATATATATATGTGGAGGAGGTTATAGTTCACTTGAAGCATTGTGTAATGAGGTATAAACGTTTGAATATGTATAATAAAGCCAAAACAATGCAGGTATGGACATAGAAAAAAGAATGCAATTGCAAAAGATATTGTTGACAATTCGTCTTTTACCTTAGATTTATTTTAAACGTCCTTAATTTTCGAGATAATATCTCTTCTTCAGAGTGAAATAAACGTCTCAAACCAGCGTTCTAAATAGCTTGCCAAGCCATGCTGACAGGAAATAGTATAGAGTATCTGTTCTATCTCTAATGTCAAAGAGTTAAAATTAGGTGGATAAAGAGTAGTCCCCCTTTAAAAGGGGTTTGTTTAGGTTTTTTTTTTTATATACATGCCTGTTTAAGTGTGTGGGAGAATGCATGAAGGTGTAAGTATGTGAGTGTGTGTGTGTGAGTGTGAGAAGATAAGTCTATTCGTAAATGTGTGGGATAGGTGTTATCTGGTGTTAGAACTGGTTTTGTGTGTGTATGTGTGAGAGAGAATAAGTGGAGGTGTAAGCGTGTGTGTGTATGGGGTGTGTAAATACACCCCACATACACACACGCACGCACGCACACACACACACACGCTTACACCTCCACTTATTCTCTCTCACACATACACACACAAAACCAGTTCTAACACCAGATAACACCTATCCCCCACATTTACGAATAGACTTATCTTCTCACACTCACACACACACACTCACATACTTACACCTTCATGCATTCTCCCACACACTTAAACAGGCATGTATATAAAAAACAAAAACAAACAAAAACAAACCCCTTTTAAAGGGAGACTACTCTTTATCCACCTAATTTTAACTCTTTGACATTAGAGATAGAACAGATACTCTATACCATTTCCTGTCAGCATGACTTGGCAAGCTATTTAGAACGCTGGTTTGAGACGTTTATTTCACTCTGAAGAAGAGATATTATCTCGAAAATTAAGGACATTTAAATAATTCTAAGGTAAAAGACTAATTGTCAACAATATCTTTTGCATTTGCATTCTTTATGCTATGTCCATACCTGCATTGTTTTGGCTTTATTATACATATTCAAACGTTTATACCTCATTACACAATGCTTCAAGTGAACTATAACCTCCTCCATATATATATATATGTATGAGCCCTCAAGGACTCAAGTATAGACTACTCCATTCAATGGAAAGCCATCACTTAGTCCAAGCCATACGCAAGGGGAAATCCGTCGTGTGGACTATGTATTGATGAACGAATAAATATTCTAAAGAGTTTATGCAATAGCGATTGCCTAAATACGAGAAATGAATTCTTCCCACGTTGTCCACACGTCTCGAAACACCTCTTGCATAACTACAAAGCTCCGGGTTGAATTATTACAAGAATATCATAATTTTCTTATCAACTAAAAACTTTTCGGACTTTCGCAGTTATCTCCCTTAAACCTCTCGCACGCATTTTAGTATTGCCTGTGTGAAGTGACCGGTTTTTGCGCATTCGCGTTCGTACTGTGTCCTTCCCGTTCCGTATAACCATGTCCATTACGAGCTGAAGATCCGCTAAGGTGAAACAATTGTTCTCGGTATGGTGAATTAACTGCTGTGTAACCACTTATATATATATATATGAGTATTTCTTTAGAACTGCTAGAGTAGCAATCTAGCAGATACCTCAAGCACTGATGGTGATTATCGCTAAATACTGATGTTGATTTGATTATCAATATTAGTATTATTGGGCACCCACTGAAGAATTATAAGTGCCCACTTGGATAAGCATCTGTTGAACTTATACAAGCTTCTGCATAAATTGGTATAATTTTACCTAAATTTGTAGGAATCTTATAATGAAACGAGACGTCCGTCTGGGAAGAGATATATTTGACATATCTCATATGAAATAATACAGCCAATTTTCCACACAGTACAATTAGTTAGCATCCCGAAATTTTAATTAGGAATATACTCACTTATTTCCTAATGTTTGTAGAGTAAGGTGGGATTTGACCGGAGTATCGCTTAAAGCTTCCTCCGATAATGTATTTATATATATATATATATATATATATATATATATATAGTAATAATAATAAAATTGAAGACTAAAATCCAAAGAAGGCTCGATAAGGATAAATATATATCAAATATATAAGAACCGTAGAGCAAATATTTATTAAAATAACAGATTAAAGTTTAAGCAAAGAATCGCTGCTTTCACCCTTAACGGGATCTTCTGAAACTAACAAAGTCAGTCTGTAAACGCAGAACTGGATATTTCAAAAAACGTTGCAACCGGAGGAAGACAGGAAGACGATACCTTGGTTCGTGGAAACGTTCGCTTTCAAAGAACGGGAAAAAACGAATAATACGTCATTAATAGGAGCGGTGAAAAACAATTACGCGCAAAGACAGAACCACGTTTATGGTATAAAAGAGGTCGTAGACTAATGTTCTCTTAGGTGGTGCATATAAACGTTCTCTGGCAATGAACGAAAGAACGAAGTTAATAAGTCATATGTGGAGCGTGGAGAACAAAAGCACGCAAAGACGAACCACGTAAATGGTATAACAGAAGTCGTAGACTAAAATTCTAACTAGGAGACCAAATGAATCTCCGCTACAGAGTTAAGAACAAAGTAAATAAATACAATACAGAAGTAATAGAAATAAATAAATACATACACGCAAACAAATACGTACATTTGTATGCTTGTGTACAAATAAATAAATAATTATATAAACGTATATAAGTAAATAAATACGTATATAACAAGCGCACACACATACCTACATATAAATACACGAATGTTCGGAGACGTAAGTCAACTAAAACAAGAAGTACACATATACACACACCCACCATACCTACGAACCTACATACTCACGCAGACGCAAAACTCCCGTAGCTCCACATATGACTTATTATCTTCGTTTTTTCGTACATTGCCAGAGAACGTCTCTATGCACCACCTAAGAGAACATTAGTCTACGACCTCTTTTATACCATAAACGTGGTTCTGTCTTTGCGCGTAATTGTTTTTCACTGCTCCTATTAATGACGTATTATATTCGTTTTTTCCCGTTCTTTGCCAGGGAACATTTCCACGAACCAAAGAATCGTCTTCCTGTCTTCCTCCGGTTGCAACGTTTTTTGAAATATCCAGTTCTGCGTTTACAGATTGACTTTGTTAATTTCAGAAGATCCCGTTAAGGGTGAAAGCAGCGATTCTTTGCTTAAACTTTAATCTGTTATTTTAATAAATATATATATATATATATATATATATATATAACGAAGGAAATGTGGTAAGGAACCAGGTGGACCATAACGCACCAAAGTACTCAATACTTAGGGTAGTAGAGTGGGTAATAGGAACCAGTAAGACCCCGACGGCTGAGCTCAAGCCGTTTCGACGGCTAATTCTGAATTAGCCGTCGAAACGGCTTGAGCTCAGCCGTGGGTGTCTTACTGGTTCCTATATATATATATATATATATATATATATATATATATATATATATATATATATATATAGGAACGAGTAGGACCCCAACGGCTGAGCTCAAGCCGTTTCGACGGCTAATTCTGGAGTCCAGAATTAGCCGTCGAAACGGCTTGAGCTCAGCCGTCGGGGTCCTACTCGTTCCTATTACCCACTCTACTACCCTAAGTATTGAGTACTTTGGTGCGTTATGGTCCACCTGGTTCCTTACTACATTTCTTTCGTTATATATATATATATATATAAATATATATATATATATATATATATATATATATATATATATATATATATATATATATATATATATATATATATGTAGCGGCGATGAATTAGTTTACCGAGGTTTTTTATATGAAATCGTGTGTCGAACATAAAAAATGGCGTAGACATACAACACAACAGGAAGAACAAAGAATATAACACCACTGACGATGTTGCAGATATGCAACGAAAGATTTATGTAAATTATGTAAACTATATATATGTGTTTATGTCTATATTGTATCTGTATTATTTTTGACCGTCGGTCAGTCAATGGCAACATTGACCGAGTAAGTTAGATCGCAGATATAAAAGACAGCGAGAAGCGAAAACCAACCAAACAGTGAGT
>OZ024741.1:96434501-96447001 GCA_964016885.1 Eledone cirrhosa
TCAGAAGTTTTGGCAAGAATCGACGCCACGAACTGCTTATACATGATAAATATTGCTTTTAGATACACTACATAGGAATATAGTAATATAACCCAAAATTTGGGTTGAACGATTATGGCTTTTGTATCAGTTGGCAATAAATATATTTAAAACAATTTTTTTACATTTTCATAGCCAATTGGCACGTAATTCTTTCTTCTATGTACGAATGTTTGCATTTTTTATTGTTATATAATTATTCTGATATAGGCGTAGTTAGTTTAATGCAAAAGTAACAAAGACCCATCGCTGGAATTTTGATAACAGCAACAGAGAAAACTTCATCTGTGTAACCCTGCAGAACTATTAACAAGTATTACATAAATTTAATGTTCAGCTTAAAACATTTTTAAAGTTTGAATTAGCTGATTCTCTCTGTGTCATCAACTTCTCATATTTATATGTAGTATATACGTTACATTCTTGTACAATAAACATACATAAGTCACCCTATGAACACTATAAACTGTGATCATATATTAGTAGTCACGTGAGAAAGCCATACACATGTTTTGGGATTTTATTCATCATTGGTGACGTTGATAACTAAATACTAAGACAAAAATAAGCTAGAGCATAGAAGCTTTTTGCCTATAAAATATGTGTTGGAGATTCGCTTTTGCATGTAGCACGAGTTTGACAGATTAGGATTGCTCAGCTGTAACATAACGATAGCGTGATTCATAACAGAGGTTACACGAAGACAAATATTTATTGCCTGCCCGATATTAAACATTTCATAATATAACTCACATTAGTTGCGGAGTAGTATTAGTTTAGCCCTTAGCTAATTACCATCACCAAAGTAAGTAATTTAATTATATAATTCTAATAATTATTATACGTCATGATCTGCAAATGAGAGAAAAAGAAACTAATTTACTCTACCAACATTTGAATCTTCATCCTAAACTTTACTTTGAAGATTAATACAAATGATGAGGGGAAAAACTGTTTAGTAAATAAAATAGAGAAACTATTTTTAACAGGATTTGAACCCTCCCCCTCTGTATTACATTGAAGAATAAATATTTGTTTCTACTCCAATAATGGTTTCTGATTTAGACACATGGCCAATAATTATTTGGGTGGGTGGGTGAGTCGAATAAATCGACCCCAGTGCTTTACCGGTATTTTACTTTATCGACCACGTAAGGTTGAAAGGCAAAGCTAACCTCGGCAGGTTTTGAACTCAGAAAGTAAAAGGCAGCAATTCTATGCCATAAACCAAACTGTCCGACGCTCTACCGATATTGCCAATCTGCTGTCTTTATCGCTATCCCAATAAAAAAATAAGTATTATACGAGATGTAGCAGTAAGTGTAGGTGAATTATACAAGAATACATAGAATCTCATAAAAAACTAGGGAACGATAAAAGAAAACAAAAATGGAATTTAGAAAGAAAGCATAGACGAATCTTTATTTATGATGCGTCGGGTAAGGAGCTACACTATCATATAAACTAAGAAGTATTGGGGTTATATTTTGTCCATTGTTCCATCAATCTTACGTTCTAATAACAACAAGCAGTTCGATTTGATTACTGCCAATGCTTTCGGCATCAGTTATAGTCAGAGTAAATTTAAATACAGGGATTTAGAAGAATATTAGGGGTTAGCTAATATTATGTTTTGACCACACAAAGCAAGAAAGAGAACGTGCAATATGTTTTACTATTATGCTTTATCACCTGCTAGCTCTGTAGCAAGTAAATTGACATATTGACCTATTCATAGAAATGGTGCTGTGAAATAATAATAGAACAGCATTTCAATCCTCACATTGCCAATGAGAGAGTCTTGAGATGGTAACATAACAATAAAGGGAATTTATATATCAAATATTTGAATGTAGAATACTTTCTTTTCCAATATAAATACCATAAAAAAACAACATTATGATGACGGAGTGAATTTTTATCCCAACTATATGACTTCCCTGCACACTTTCTAGGAATATACTCAGCAGCAACACAGCCATTTCAATAGTAACAACCAACAATAACTAGCACGTTTATCGTTAATATCTAAATGCTATGAATAACTCATCACCAACACCTATTATCAGTAGAAGCTACAACATGAAAACAGCTGCAACAGAGAACAGAAACTACTCAAATACAAATATCAGCAAGGAGAATCAATGCAGCCACTAATACAACAGCAGTAGCAAAGTAACGATCAGAATCGCCTGCCTCGACACTATCTGCTCTGCTCATACCCTAATTGTCGCTGTAATCATAGGTTTTAGGCATAGCTAGAAACAGTGTCCTTCCGATATTTACGGATCAATATCTACAAAAATAAACCCCCCAACAACGTCGTGATTATCAACGGCAAAAACTATATGAAATCAACAACAACACAGGAGCAACAGTTACAGCAAGACAAATTATGCTAAAACTTCCCCTCTCCTAATCACCAATAACCTTCAGCCTGTTGCACACGCGTGGTGTAGCTTCCCATACATTATTTTGTCCGAGAAGGAATGCAGAATGGAGGGGAGAAAGAGAGGCGTGACGTAGAAAAAGAGGAACACACACACACACACACACACACACACACACACACACACACACACACACACACACACACACACACACAAATATATATATATATATATATATATATTTGCATATGTATAGAAAGAAGAAGAATAGTGGAAGAAAGACAGGGAGAAAAAGAGAGAAGTCAAGTAAGATAAATGTTAAAAAAAGGACTGAAAAACCCCTAACGAAAACAAAATATAGCGAAAAGGGAAAAAAAACAGAGATAGGGAGGCAAATAAATAGAAGCATAAATCAAAAAGAAAACAACCGCGTTTGCTTTACTACAATTTACCAACATCATTAGTCAACCTCAATTTCGCAAGGCGTTAACTACTTCCGCTACAGTAGACGACCTGGCAGCCATGTTGTATTTATTCCTTCATTACTTTCACCTCATGATGAACCCCATTAAATTCCTTTTTTCAAACTATACATACCTCTTTCTATTTCTTCCTTCTCCCCGTCGCTCTCTCTCTCTCATTTCTCCGTATTCATCTTTCGATCCGCTACAGGGAAAAATCCGACAGGTTACTATTTCTCATGCAGTCATCGTCATAGTCTCACGTGTACTTTTCCTAATTATTATTGCCAGGGAATTTTAAACATTATGATGACAATGATGAATATAATGAATATCATTCTCATCATTAACATCGTGTACTGTCTCTTCTATGTAAATATTGTTATTGTCGTCATCGTTGTTGTTGTTGCTTTTGCTGCTGCTGCTTGTTGATGTTATCAGCCTCATTTTATCCCTCCCCTGCTTATCTTTACCGCAAGAAACCTCATGATGATGATGATGCTGATGATAATGATATCCCTCCATCCCTTCTTTCTGTCGTTTCTCCCCATCTTCCTCATCACCATCCTTATCACGAAGGTAATATGCACATTAATATTACCGTAATTAACAGTATTATTTTTTGTTCATATTTTTTATCAGCATTGCAACCAGAACTCCTAAAATTATATTTCCAATTTTCCTTGCTCATCATCATTATTATCGTTATCATTCATTCATTGCAACTTCACCCAACTGAATATAAAAGGCATACTTTTACAAATTTAAGAGAACGTAGATTTGGTGTGGCCTGAGATGGAGAAGGAGGGATGGCTGCAGTGATTTCTACCATTTAATTCTCAGGATAACAAATGTCACAGAACAGAATGTCAGCAATGTTTATTCTGAAAAATATTGATTTTTACCAGTCACGTAACGCAACAAATTTATACGTTATGAGCCAACGAGTCAGCGTCTACAGCGTCACTTGATTTGTTAGACATACCAGTCAAATCTTTATTAAATCATTTCCAATACTTTTAGAAAAACAGAAATAGATATTATACTGTAGTGTGATACAATATCCCTAAAATAAGCGGCTATCATGGCTGGAAAGTCGTTGATCGTACTTATTTTAGATTAGGGCTGACCGAGATCTAAAGACGGATATGTTATAGCGCCGGGGTTTACTGAGTCGAATTGTCACTCTATGTGCATATATTAGAGAGTATATTAGCCATGGTATTTGCCATGGAGCACGTCACGTTCAAGAAATAATAACACCGAATTACAGAAAACACAATTCTGTATTAGAAGCGGTAGATATATCTGTGTATGATCTTGTGTGTTAAATATAATTTTTCAATACATCAATCAACTTTTTGTCCCAATGCGATTCGAAATAATAATGCGGGGCTGGACCGTGGGTTATATGAATATAGATTGAAGTAATTTGTGCAACATCCTACTGATTTTACCATTGAAATACATAGGACACAGCAGTTTTTTTAAAAATTTTTGGAGAGCAATTGGATAGACTATATTGCTTAACATATATATTTTTATCTATCCAGAATGAGTGAAAGGTAAAGTCAGCCCTAGCGGGATTCGAACACACAATGTAAAGGGAGGTAATTTAATAATGAATGCACTTATATTTGTTCCTTTAACAGTAACTGCAAACTATCGAACTTGATTGCTGCAAATATTGGAAATAGTTAATAATAAATATATACACATGTATATATATTGTGATGGGGCCGAAAGATAAGCTATAAACATAAACTTCTCATTCACTGCTTTCTTCTTCAAGTTTATGTTATCTGCTACAACTTTCTTTTCCAAATAATCAACGGTCGTGTATATATATATATATATATATATATATATATATATATATATATATAAACACATATACACACACATATATATATATATAAACACATATACACACACACACACATATATATATATATATATATATATATATATATATATATATATGTGTGTGTGTGTGTGTGTGTGTATATGTATATATATACGCTTGGTATATAAGGATGCAATTCACTTCAAGCACTCGACATCATATTACTTCTTTTAAACAAGGATGACGGAGTATAATAAAGAGGAAAATGCGAAGTTGTAGATGTTACAGTCTTTTGTTAATTGAGCCGTTATGCATATTTCCATGATGATACGTATCGTTATTTCTTCAAACAGCAAAAGTGAGTAAAAGGTAACATTTCCGAGGCAATTATGGGTGGAAGGGTGCAGAATAAAACAATGTATGTTTTCCCTTTGTATACAAAGAAAAACATAGATATTTCACATGCATACTGGCTCAATTGATAAATGACATCGCATTTTCCTCATTATATATATATATATATATATATATATATATATATATATATATATATATATATATCACTGATGAGGGACTAATTTTATCATATGTAACCCATGTGCAACCACGCAGTATTCCCCTTTCTTCCCATGTTTTTCATACATATTTACCTCGACTGCGATTATCTGTTTCTCTCTTTCTCTCTTACTGCTTCCTCGTTCTCTCTGTTTTTCTCACCTTCTTTCGCCCCCTCTGTCAGTTACACTTTCTCTCGACTGACCTCTTCCTCGCACTTCCACTCACTCACTCTCTGTTTCTCCCCTTCTCACTTCCTCCCGTTCGTTAGTAGTGGGGTTCTTTCTTTCTCACATCTAATTCACGGCGAACGGTCTGTTTTGTGACGGCTCATGAAATTCACCCAGCTTATGCTGACCGGATAACCATCATGTTGCTCGCTCTTTTCCTACCTTCGGTTTGCTTTTACTTCTATGTTGTTTACTTGTCTCACTCGCTTTACGCGATTCACTTGTCCCAATAGCTTATTTTAGTTATTGCTCGCACCAACCTGAGGTATCTGATTTTTAATGCGATGAAATACCAATGATGGTTGGCAAATCACTGATGAGGGACTAATTTTATAATATGTAACCCATGAGCAACCACGCAGTATTCCCCTTTCTTCCCATGTTTTTCATATATATATATATATATATATATATTTATTAAACAGACTAAAGTTTAAGCAAAGAATCGCTGCTTTCACCCTTAAAGGGATCTTCTGAAACCAACTCTTTGGATTTTAGTCTTCAAATTTATTATTATTACTATATATATCTAGGGCTGGTAAAATTCCCGAGATCCATGGACGAGTTCTCATTATCGCTGCCATGTCCTGCGTCTCCAACAGCCCAGTGTGTGTCCTTAGGGCATCGACATACGTTAACCTTGATCTTCCGCTTCCAGTGTGTCCATGTAGGGGATCCCACAGGAGCACTGAGTGCATTGTCGACTCTGGATGTCGGTGAGCATGTCCAGCTAACCTCAGTCTCCTCTGTGTCACTTTCGAGCTGACTCTTGGGAGGCTCCCATACAGCTCTGAGGTTTTCATCCTCAGTGTATACTGATTAATGTTCAGAGCCATCCTCAGCATTCTCGTGTAGCACCCATCCACCATCTGAGTGAGTTTCTTGGTCAGTGTCCAAGTCTCAGACCCGTACAGCAGCACATACTCCACTACAGCAATGAAGAGGCGGAGCTTCAGGTCTTCACGAAGGTCCGACTTCCACACCGATCTCAAGTTGTGGCACGCCGCCCAGGCTTTGCTCTTCCTCTCAAACACATCATCTTCCGTATTCCCAATCTTTGCTCCCAAATACAGGAAGTCCTCAACCAATTCTAACGGCTTCCCGCCTACATTAGTGATCTCCTCTGGCCTCTCAACATTCTCTACCAGATATTATGTCTCAGCTCCACACTCATCGACACAGTCTCAACCTTCTGCATCAAATCCTCTGCCTCCTTCACTGTATTTGTCACCAAAACTATGTCGTCGGCAAATTCAGCATCTGATATCTTTTTCGCCTTAACTCTCCTGCTCTGAGCCGGTGCTATAGTAAAGCCAGAGTCCTGGTGCTTCTCCAGTGCAAGGTGCATACAATAGTCTTCTACGATGATAAAAAGATAGGGAGCCAATGTATCTACCTGGAACGATCCAGCCAGTATCTCAAAGAACTCTGTCATCCCATCAGGTGTAATGACTTGGGATTTGGTGTTGGTGTAGAGCAGTGATATCAGGTCCACTATCTTCTTGGGGATTCCATAAGCCTGTAAGATCTTCATCAGGCAGTGACGGTCGACAGAATTAAAGGCTTTCCTAAAGTCAATGAAAGCCATGACCGCAGGAAGGCACTTTGCTCTAGCTGCCTCTAATATCCTCCTCAACCAGTCACTATATATATAGTAAAATATTTACAAACACACTATGAAATTTTCCTATTCGACATCCTCCAACATTTCCAACATTATCTCTAAACACAACAATAAAATACTAAATACTAAATCTCTTCCTTCCAACACTGAATATCTTAATAATAGTAATAGTACTCCCGACGTCATTGTAAACCCTAGGCTAATTTCTGCAAACCCAAATACAACGTCAAACACAACTTCGCTAAATGTTCTTAATCCTATTCTAAATCAAGAAACTATTATTTCTATCGCAAATAACTTTTCCAATCCAATTCCTTCTATAGATAACACTAAGTCACTCGTTAATAATCTCTCTAATCGCAATTGCAATTGCCCTGCTAAAAATAAATGTCCTCTCAACAACCATTGTCTTGATAAAAACTTAATTTACGAATGTAAAGTTATAACTGACACCAATTCCTTTACCTATTTTGGCTCCACTTCCACCTCCTTTAAAGCTCGTCTTTATAATCATCATTCATCTTTTAAATATAAACTTAAAAGAATCAACACGGCTCTCTCAGAACTCATATGGTCCTTGAAAGACAAAAATATTAAATATAACATCTCTTGGAAAAAGGTTTCCTCTGCTTCTTTATACTTGAACAGTTCTCTATCCAAGACTTGCAATCTCTGTCTGAATGAAAAATTTACCATTATATCTAATTTAGATTCTATAATAAATAGACGCACTGACTTGTTTTCTATCTGCTTGCATAAATTCCACAGAACTTTCCATAAAGTATACAGCTAATAACCTAAACTTTATCAATTCAGAATCCTTTTCTCAAAGGCACACATATATATATATATATATACTTCTTTAAAAATATACCCATCTTTCTACCTTATTTCAAAGTTATTTATCATATTCTATATCATTCCTATTCATCACTTCCCTTTCTTCCTTTTCTTTTCTTTTTCTTTTAATTTCTAACCTCTAATCTGTACCTTTTCACACTGTGCCTAACATAGAAACAATTATTACACAATACACTATATCCTTACTTTATTTCACCTTGAAAAAATCCTTCGTAAACATAAACATTTTTTTTTTTGACGTTAGATTATTCATCCTCTATTCATTATTTTTTTCTCACTTTCATCTAACTTATTCATGCTCATCTCACAATATATCCTTACTTACATTACTTCTGTTTTTTTTTAAATAATACATATCAACATTTTCTTTCCTTCGCACATATTATTAAACCCTTAAAATTATTCTTAATACATATTAACATTTTCTTTCCATCGCACATATTATTAAACCCTTAAATATTATTCTTAATACATATTAACAATTTCTTTTCATCGCACATATTATTAAACCCTTCAATATACAAACCTTAACTTTACATTATTTTTCTCTTCGTTAATTTTCAAATTCTTTTAATTTATACATTACCTTCCAACGGTTTTTCAACCTCTCTATGTAAAACAATATATTTTTCTCAGTTATAAAAGCTATCTCTCTCTATCAGCCATCTCTCCTCCTATCTCATCCTTCCTCATTATACTCCTCCCCTCCACTTTTTACTCTCATCTTCTCCTCTTTTTCATCCTTTCCACCCCCCTCCTCAACAATTTTTTTTTTGCCCCAATATCACACATCAATCTAAAACCACTTTTCATATGTTGATTTAAAACTGCACTATCCACAAGTGTTTTTAACTTTCATATCATGTCCTATTTTTATCTGATGAAAACACAAATGTTACTGCATGATGATATTTGTTTTTGAAATGCGCATAATAAAATACATGGAACTCATTTAACCATATATATATATATATATATATATATATATATATATATATATATATATAAATGAAAATTAGAGTTAAAACTCCAATTGAAACCCTGTAACTATTAAGCTCCAAGTATAAAATACTGAGCCGATTAATAATATATATGCAGTAAGAAACACAGCAAACCGTGTGTCTAATATTACAAGGGTTGAAAAACCACATTTGTTTGAAATATTTAACCAAGAAGCAGACAGAATGATAAAATAAAAATATATTATTATACAAACCGCCTCAATAACCATTTTATCTCTCGGACAGATTATCCCTAATCTGTTTCGCCCTGAGTGTGTTTGTAACAGATAATCCTTAGGCATCATCAGCGAAAGAATCTGATTAAATGCAACAAACACTATGTACCAACGTTCACACAGAAAGATGAAATTTATCACCTCGTGCGCCGCTAGTCAAACGTGGTAAGCGTGTATTGAATAGAAACAACAGTCCAACACACACAACTTAATAAGCTCGACTTGTGAGGGAGCAGAAATATAAATGAAAATTAGAGTTAAAACTCCAATTGAAACCCTGTAACTATTAAGCTCCAAGTATAAAATACTGAGCCGATTAATAATATATATGCAGTAAGAAACACAGCAAACCGTGTGTCTAATATTACAAGGGTTGAAAAACCACATTTGTTTGAAATATTTAACCAAGAAGCAGACAGAACGATAAAATAAAAATATATTATCGGCTCAGTATTTTATACTTGGAGCTTAATAGCTGAGATACAACCGGTACTGGCATTGATAAATATGCTGGGTCCGTCAACCGTTATTATTATCTCCCAACTAGCGGAACATTGAGAGTAAGTTAAACAATTTTTCACTTTTTATTGTGTTTTTGTTTTGATATGCACTCTTTTTCCTGCTACTAATTTTGTCTCTCACTCTTTTAAGTTGTGAATTAGACTGGTTATCTACGCACGTTGCTGACACATTTCAGCTCGCTACTATATTGTTATATAATGCATGATCGCATTTAAAGTCCGTTAAAGGTTCTTGGCACTACCATTGTTACCATCGCTTTCCTCTAGCCATGGAGCTTGGAGACATGAACCGAATGCTACCATTATATTTTGTATCAATGTGAACTGCTATTTCTAATAGCCATCTTTTCACCCCTTGATAATTTGTATGTGAGACACGTTGGCTGAGTGTTTCTGACAGGAACTAATAGATTGATTCTTTTTAGCTTCACGTCCCCACGTAAAATTTGTAAATCAGTGGCTAGTTGAGAGATAGAGTCCTATCGGTTGCCAGTTAATCGCTTTACCTTGTCAGTTGTCACAAACAGTCATGACCGGCATGGGCCGGTGTTTGGATTCTGTCGATCGATTGGTTATTGATTAGGCGATACCCGCTGATGAAGCCGCATAAGACGATTGTGCATTGTTGCATAATATATGCAGACAGATGGTGCAGTGCACCTTACTGCTGCATTAGTGCGGCAGAAACTTGAGTCCGGGGACCTTATAGGCACCCGTTTTACGTGTGTTGTGTTGAGGCAAATAACTATGTGTATACTCTGGTAATGTATCTTACATTGGCCATTGAGTACCCTGAGATACAACCGGTATTGGCATTGATAAATATGGTGGGTCCGTCAACGCTTATTATATATATATATATATATATATGTATATATATATATATATATATATATATATATATAATGAGGAAAATGCGATGTCATTTATCAATTGAGCCGGTATGCATGTAAAATATCTATGTTTTTCTTTGTATACAAAGGGAAAACATACATTGTTTTATTCTGCACCCTTCCACCCATAATTGCCTCGGAAATGTTACCTTTTACTCACTTTTGCTGTTTGAAGAAATAACCATACCTATATATATATATATATATATATATATATATATATATATATATATATATATATATATATATATATATATATATATATATACTTATATATACTTATATATATAATTATTTATATATATATATAAGTATATACACACACGCACACACATATATATATACACACACAGACACACTGACACACACACACGCATACACACACACACACACACACATATATATATATATATATGTATATATGCATACACATATGCCCAAATATATATACCTGTGTGTATGTGTTGTATTCGTACAGAATTATGTGAATGGATGTTTGTGTGTTTGAATGTTTTTGTTGTTAGGGCCCCAGGTTTAATCTAACATCAACCAGACCGAATTGCCATGTAGAGGCTCTTTATTGGCTCATATTGGTAGGATAAACTCCGTTGAAACTGGTGATGATTTGACTCTGTATCAATTAGCCCTCAGCAGAGTTTATCGAAGATTACTATATGTTAACAGAAGTTCTTACCATTCATCTGAGAGAGAAGCAAAGGGAGAAAGTTTCGAAGCTTTGGCAATAAGTTCGTTAATGATAAAGTAATTTATATGTTGGTGCGATGTGAAGAACAATATAGGGCGAACGAAATGATAGTTCGAGAAAAGTAGTGGGTGAGGCAGAAATCTGTGGTAAGAATTAGGGGAATAACAGAAGATAATTAGAAAGCGAAGTTGGAAGGTGCCAGATACTCAAATCGCACAGATGAAGGAAGTGAAGGTCACGCCTAGGCTTCTTAGATACTTTAAAACGAAACAAAGCGTACACAGGTCATTGTTTTTGTTAAATTAAGGTGAAGATCATATGAAATTATAAGATAAATAAACAAATATTGATCAATATATGTTCATATGTTGCAGATGTGTGTATAAATTCGCTTATTTACATCTCGTTAGGATAGCAACAAGGAAACAACGAAGCGATGCAACGCAAACGGATCATTTGCATCGTGTTAGACATTATGTTGTTCGCGAACACTGTCAGAAATGCACTGAAGCAGTGGAAATCCGTGACGAACGACGCCATTTTCCCCAAGAGAATTAAAAGAAGTATATTAATAAAAGACTATTTAACGTATGCTTAATCGATAAGAAAAAAATACATATTTGAAATGTTTTACGTGTGTAAGAAAAACAAATATTTTAACCTTACTTTCATTCTCAATCTTATGTATTAGAATATTTTCTCAATGTTCTCGTATATTCCATTGGTTTATAGTCAAGAGGGAAATGTATTTATAGTCTTCGTAGATTTAGTAAAAATTATCACTATAGGTCGCGTTATTTCTAACCCAACTTTTATGTAAAAAAAAAGAAAACAAAACCAAAACAAACTGTGGTCCTGTCTATTGAGAACTGTGTACAACATTAAAGAGTGGACTGACATGACTGAATAAATAATGTTAGATCCTCGAGTCATATCTTAATGATCAAAGGTGTGAATCGACCGGAATTATTCAGCGATCAAACAAGGGCGAAGTTACAAGATATTAATATTTGTTCCTGCAATATATAATATCAAAGAGTACGTTTCTTAAAATAAGCACAAATTGGACGATACATACATGAATAACGTAGTAAATTATCAGAATTATTAGATGAAAAAACAACAAAAGAAGCGCGC
>OZ024741.1:96449501-96504501 GCA_964016885.1 Eledone cirrhosa
TTTGATCTCTTTGTGCAGATATTTCTACAAATTCCTGTGGTGATGATGAAACAGCGATCTGTATGCTGATGATGCAGATTTTGTGGCTCACACAGTAGAAGACATGCAGTTGATATTGCACACCTTCTCTAATGCATACACTGTGTTTAAAAAAAGTATAACAAAGACAAACGTGATGTACACTCTACCACTTGGGAAAGGGTATATAGAGCCAGATATAATTGTGAGCGGAAAAAGACTTGATTTAGTGGACAGCTTTGTGTATATCCTAAGTACACTTAGTAAAGATGGTACCCTCGATGCTGAAATAGATCACAGGATTGCGAAAGCTAGACTTGCCTTTCGGGAAGCTTGAGAAGCGAGTCTAGTTAAATCGGGGTATCACGAGAAATACAGAGATCTCTGTGTATGAGGCCTGTGTTCTTACACCCCTGCTATACGGATGCGAAACGTGGACAACTTACAGGCATCCTATCAGGCAGTTTGAACAGATTTCATTAGCATTGTATGTGGCACATCCTGAACATTAAATGGCCCTCTTACACACCGAATGCTGTGCTACTTGTGAAAGCGGGTAGCCCCAGTATTGAGAAGAAAATTATTATGAACCAGATGCGGTTGGCTGGTCATATGGTCAGGATGGAAGATAGAAGGCTGTCTAAACAGCCAGAGGGAAAATGCCCACAGCATAAACCAAAAAGCTGTTTTAGGATGTCACAAATGACAATTTTAAAGCTCTGAAGATTGATATGGAGAACTGAGAGAGACTGGCTGATGGCCGTACATCATGGAGAAATATCGTCAAAGTGGAGCATGCTCTTGTGAAGCGTTCACTTCGTAAGCGTGTCTCAAGTAGAGTACTTGCAAAAATCCAGCAGGAATTGAGGTGCAATGTATGTGGCCGATTTCTTCTAACAAGAACTGGTTTCGTTAACCAACTGAAATTACACGAATCAGGGAGAAATCGAGCCAACTGTGAGATGGTTCTACCACCACACACTCCTCGGTATATTTGCATTGAGTGTGGCTTAATTTGCAAGTCACCTGTTGGACTGACCAGACATGGTAAAATGCATGATAATAGACAGTTCAATCGAACGTATCTGCAGAAGAAAAAAAGCGAGTCTGAAGAGACACTTGCATGCACATGTTCGTGCAATGTTCAATGAAGGGTTGGCACTCTTCTGACATGAAGTAGCAATCAGCAGCGCAGACAAACCAACGCACGTTCAGTGGTTATCGTGTCAAATGTGCATTGATACAAATACAGACGTGAAGTGATTACAGGTTTTTCTCCATGTATCTATTTTACTAGACGATTTACTTGAATTATTCAAGGAGGTACAGGACAGAACGTTGATTAAAGGCATAGACACTAATCTCAATATTTCTTATGACGAAGTACGAATACTAAATGCAATTTCACAAGTTTTGTCACCGAAGTATTCCGATATTTCAAACGAATAGTTAAAAATACGCTTATTTTAGTATAAATTAATATATTCAACATTTATGGATGTTTTGAGGCCCTGAATATGTTTGTATGTAATTGTTCCGGGATACAACACGAAGATAAGTAAAAAATGCTAATGCTTTACTATTCCAGGGTAATTTCATTCCTATGATGTTTCTAAAGCATCAAATACACACACACACGCACACACGCACACGCACATCCATAGTTTATATATATGTATATATAAACTTACACACTTACACATACACACACACACACACATATATATATATATATATATATATATATACATCATAAAGAGTCGGGACCCGACGTTTCAGCAGATAGTTCTAGAGTCTAGAATCTAGACTGTTTGGAGAAAGATCTTACGGTTAACTTGCTGTATCACCAGGGTCGTGCTTTGTCCATATAAGGGTATAAACTATCCATCCAAATGTAAATTTTATTCATAAAAGGATTTTAGAAATATATATATATATATGCAAAAGTTATATTTAATTTGTTGGGATTCAACAAGCTTAAACTTTTTATAACTTATATAAAGCACTCAACAGTTACTGGAGTAAATATTCAATATATTAATAAATGGAAACTATATTTATAAAACCATAATTATTTTATTATATATATTTCAAGAGCAACCAAGGCAAATTTTGGTGCGCTTTCATCAGATAAAATACAAAATTTGTTTTATAAATGTTGACATACCCGCAGAAACACAACCTTGACGGTTGAAGGTTCTCTGGATAGATTATCTAGAGAACCTTCAACCGTCAAGGTTGTGTTTCTGCGGGTATGTCAACATTTATAAAACAAATTTTGTATTTTATCTGATGAAAGCGCACCAAAATTTGCCTTGGTTGCTCTTGAAATATATATAATAAAATAATTATGGTTTTATAAATATAGTTTCCATTTATTAATATATTGTATATATATATATATATATATATATATATATATATATATATATACATATGTGTGTGTGTGTGTGTGTGTGTGTGTGTGTGTGTGTGTACATATTTATGCGTATATTAACATTCGTGCGAGCTAGTGTGTGTGTATGGAGTAATTTTGTGGGAGCTGAAATTGTATACATCGTTATATATGTTAACTTTTAACATAACGATGAGACCAAAATACGCATCACAGTATGACTTAGCTGAACATTTGATTGATAAGTACAATCTAGAGCCAAAAGTGAAAGTGGGCGAGAGAGAGAAAGAGAGAAGGGGAGAGAAATGAATGTGGGAAAAGGAAATTGAGTATGTGAATGTGTAAGAGAGAAAGAGAGAAGCAGAAAGAGGGTGGTAAAGCAAAACTGAGTATGTGTGTGTGTGAGTATGTGTGAGTGTGTGTGTGTGTGTATGTGTGGTGAGAGAGAGAGATAGATATAGAGATAGCTAGATAGAGAGAATGAGAGAGAAAGAGAGGGTATGTGTGTGACTAAGATCGTGGATAAATAAATAAGAGAGAATTGATCCTAGCACAAGATTGTCTGATACTTTATTTATCGACTTTTTCGACGCCACGAGGATAAAGTTGACTTCAGTAAAAATTAGTGAGCTAACAGAGCGAGAACGTATAATAACATAACAAGCGCCGGATAGATGTCAAAATATTGCCAAAGGAGTATTACTAATTTCGGCAACTCTCTAAGTTCTTGCTAGGCTATTTAAAATATGTTCTATAGGATCCTTATCTATTAAATTTAACGCTCCCTTTTCCATAATCGTCCGGATATCGGTAACGAGGAACACGGAGATATAAGTTGTTATATTTCAGCTTCCAATAAATTATATCTCTTCAATTTTAGTATTGAGCATAGTTTTTTTACTCTCTTCTTTATAATAATGTGTGCGCATACATTTATGTAAGTATATTATATACATCAAAAATATCAATATCAATGTACATAGAAATTTATAATCCTACATATAGATGCGCAAACACACGCACACACACACACTACCACCCATATATATTTTTACACATTTGTCCGTATGTATGTAATTATGTATACATTGGTGTGAGTATGTATGAATATATGTATGTATTTATGTGTGTACGTTCATGAAAACACAGATAACAAAGTAAATCATCTTTTAATCTTCTAAACATTATCTACATTAAGTGTAGTATTTGTTCTTGCTATCTCCTGTATTAACAGTATAGATGATTATAACTACGTATAATAATGCATAATGCATTAACTTTGGAAACATCAACCGCGAAGTAACATATAGATTACGTCCTTGTCTTTGAAATTCTTATAAAATTACCATTAGAAAGATTTAAAAAAAACATACATATAAAAATAGTTCGAGAAACTAATGTTAAAAATCTGTAAATTGGCAAAGGAGAAATCTATAAAATTATAAAATCGATAAATGCAACGTTTTAAGTGCCCGCCACTTTGTTTATTTTTCTATTTGTTTTTTTTTAATACTTTCTAAATGGCGAAATTTAGATTTAATGTTTCTACTAATTTAACACTAATAGAAAGAAAACTTTAGAAATAAATATATAACACATCAGTTTTGTGTATCGTTAATGTACAAAACCAGATTTTGTACATTTTCTAAAGTCTTACCTCGGATCGTTAACAGAGAGGAATATTTATGAATAAATAACTTATATATACATATACCATATAGATACCTGTCTACCATAACGTAAAAAAACCTGGTGTTGTTCCTTAACACATCTAAACCTCAATTACTAGGGCAATTTTAATTTATTTTAGTCTTTTTAGTATGTGTCATTCAATATATTTCGTCTTAAATATCCCAATTCATTTCAGTGCGTTAAATATTCAAAGTAGTCTGGCCAAAATTATTTCTCACGATATTTCTACGTGTAAATCTCTTCACAAACTGATCAACCAGATTTGTGTAGACTAAAATGAGGACATCTAATAGAATGAAACATACCCAGAGATATATCTTGCTTAAACAGAACCATATAACTTTTCCCCTGCCTTATTCATTCCGTTTATTTTGTTATATGGCATACCTATAAGTATCAAAACGTTTTGTCGCATTTAACAGTCTGAGGCCTGAAACGAGTCTATTAAGAAAGAAACGAAAATAAATGTAATAGCTGTTATGGGGAAAGTGGCCACACCTGTTTAACGTCGTCGGTGTCGTCACGTAATCTCTGAAGATGTGTCAGCCTCAATGTGACGATATCCACAAACCCACATATAATGAGCATTTGTAGCAGATATATCTTCTGATAAATGGGACTGTCGCTTCCACAAGAACTGACAGAATTTGTTCCAATCTTTGACGCTCAGGCAAAATAGTATATAATCTAAATAATATATACGTGAGCCATTACCGTCGAAGCTTTCAGAGATATCATCCTATCAGACCATTTTTGAATAGCTATTTAAACATGTCCTCATCTCAGTTTTAGTTTACTGGGAAGTCCTGTTCGAATAAAACCTCCAGGACTTGAAATGGACATCGGGACAGCGGCAAAAGCTGCTCTGCAATGGAGACTTACTTTTTTGAGTGCTCAGTTACAAGCAAACCTACTTGTCTGAGCTAATGCCTTCCTCCATGTTTCGCAGCATGTCCAACACCCTACAGCAAAGATCCCAGCGCTAAGACATACATAAGAGTGGAGAAGAACATAAATGGGAGCTTGTGAATAGAACTGCCGGAGATCTCATACATTCGTGCGTTTCCGATTAAACCACCGACGACATGCGTCAAACCAGTTGCAAGCATCTTTGATAAAACCTTTAAAGCTGCAAACCTATTTGACAAACAACAAAAAGAAATCGCCTAGCAGACCCTCCAGTCCAGGCTCCCGTCCCAGGCCCTCAAACTGCCGTTCAAGATATCTGCTACTTAATCTGATGAAATCGGCTTTTCACAGCACTCTAATTCTTTGGTCGTGATTTGCGTTAGATCATATTGTTAGACATGGAGGTTTATCATCTACAAATCTAGGCCCCTTATAAAATGGCAGGGAAAGACGTCACACATATGCAGTTTCATATAATACACACTCGCTAAGATCCGTACCGAGAAAATATTTGCATTGTTTTACATAGAACGTACAATGGCCCAGGCAACCTATTCCTCGTCTTCGCCCCAAGGAAATGGTCACGTACTAAGTCAGTAGCAATACGATGTAGACGATAGAGTTTCTTCAATCAGTAAGCCAGGCCCGTCTGTGATCTGTTGCAACATCTTTGCTAGAATGGAAAACTTCTGTTCTAATTTACTTTTAGGATGAGACGACTATATGTTTTTCATAGTTGCATCAGTCAATCTCTACAAAATTCTCTGGTATTCTTTTGAAATTTGGAAATAATTCGAATCGAATCGATGAATTATTGCGATTTCTTTCAACCTTTTTTATTGAATTATAAAAGAACTGGCATGAAATTATATTGACTACTAATTGGAGTTGCTACAGCAGGAAATCTGAAAATTCGCAATCTTCAAGACTTTATAAATAAGAGTTACGTCTTTTTCTCGCATGTATTTTTGCACGTGTTTCTGCTAGTGATAATGAATGTAAATAAAACATAATGCGTTTTCCAAGGGATTTCTGCCGCAACCAAAAATATATCAATGTAGCATTTACCATTTACCGTTCATCCCCCAATATATTTTCGAATATTTCTCTTATATATTGGTAGCATTGGTTTGACGATTGATTTTGATTTGTGAATTGTATCTTGTTAAGCGAGTGAAACCATTGTCTGTGAACTTTGAATGTAACGTCATCCGAGGAGTTATTGCGACGTCATGTCACGTTCCCACCCAGAAAGGTGAACACGCAGATTGCACCGTAGATGAGGATTAAGATATGGATTTTGAGAGAGCTGTTTAGAAAGAATATATGTTCGAAAAGTCGAAGCTAGATTCTGATGCTGTGTTCCATTGACAGAGGAAATCAGATGACATCAGTTGTCAAACGCATTCTTCCGTAAGTTGTAACGAATGATAAAATGATATCCGATACAACTTCCAGAGTGTGGGATATTAAAGCACATTCATCAACTCAATGTATTAAAAAAAATATGTTCAGATCTGCGTTTGGTGGTGAAATTCATCTGTACAATGTTCAACATAATACAGGTGAGTAGAAAATTGATAGTGAGTCACTTTTTCGTCCAGGTTAGTCAGATAGGACTCAAATGTCTTCCTTTCGGCAACAACACAGATTATCATCTTTGAACAGAACTGACGTTCCAGATATATTTATGCCAGCCCCAGTAGGTATGCAGGTGACAGAACGTTCCAGGCTGACTGTCCTCTTAAACATCGTGACTGTAGAGCCTGACTCTTCTTGCTGCTTGCTGCCACTGAGCGTCACATACGTTTATGTGTAATAAACTTACATAGCCTTGTTGTGAGAATTTGAAGCTGCGATCGAGAGAAAAACAAATCCAAGAATTCCAGGATGGATAAACCATCAGATAAAAGATAATTCTACATATATAGATGTTTGTAAATAACACAATTTTGCTAATGCCATGTAGTACGTGCTTGATTGGCAAGAGATAATTAGAAGTAGAACTGTGACAGCGTGATACAGAACAGAGAAGCATATGGTAATATATATATATATATGTTTATGTAAAATATACAGACATACCTTGCTGTAAGTATTTTAAAGTGTGATGATATAACTACATCTGTATCTTCAGGATAGATGATGTATATGTATATATATATACACACACACACACACACACACACACACACACACACACACACACACACACACACACGCGCGCGCACACACATATATGTATATACAGCGTGAGCATAAAGTCTTTACCTGATTATAAAATGCCATATCTCGGATACCCTTTGTGATTTTACCTTTTCATTGTTTTAATTTATAAATTTCAGATTTCAGGTTTTCTTAACATGTTTTAAACTTTCTCTACCACAGGAAATAGTTGTAATTTTCAGTAACAAAATGGCATCTATGAAACAAAAAGTAAAATACTTTATGCTCAACTTGTATATACACACACACACATATATATATATATACTGGTTCCTATTACCCACTCTACTACCCTAACTATTGAGTACTTTGGTGCGTTATGGTCCACCTGGTTCCTTACCACATTTCCTTCGTTATATATATAGATGAAAAGTATAGACATTATTGTAGCAAGAAGCCAACAGTATTCCATAATATATAAGTGACTATAGCGTCAAAATGGGAAAATAGTTAACGTAAGATGTGGGAAAATAATTCAAACTCAATTCAAAAAGAATCAGGATTTATTCATCCACAGAATTTGATGAAATCCAGGGAAAAATCAATAGAGCCTTAACTCAGAATAGAATAAAGTTTAAAATACTCATCCTTCAATTTGGAAAAAAACTAAAATGCTCTGTATACTATGTATATAGTATATATATATATATATATATATATATATATGTATTTGTTTTGCAAGGTTTTTGTCATGAAATTGTGTGTCGAAACAAATATTGTTATACTTGGGGAGGGTCATATTGTTGTAGTGATATAGCCAGAAATAATAACAGAACACACTCACTGTTTGGTTGGTTTTCGCTTCTGTAACTTTTATATCTCCATAGTTAATTCATTTGGCCATCAATGTTTATCACTGACTGACCAACGGTCAAAAATACCGATATAAATACATATATATAGTGTAACAAAGTTCTTTCGTTGCACACTTGAAACATCATCAGTGGTACTATTATCATGTTTCCCTGCTGTATTGTATCTATTTATTTATTTATTTATTTATTATTGTCCTCGTCTCTGCGCATGTGTTTGCGTGTGTGTATAGTGTTTGGCGTGTGTGTTCGCGTTTGGGTGACTGTGTTGTGGTTATTGTATTCTATCTTAGTTTACAAGTGTGTGTTTATGTCTTTGTTGTTATTGTGCTTGTGTATATATATATTTATTTATTTATTTATATTTCTCTTAGGTCAGTATTGATTGTATGGGTGTTGTTGTTATTCCATTCATTTTTTCTGTTTAGCTTTGGCTTTCTAAGCACTATTTCGCTTGCTTCTCTGATTTGCCTATCTGCTGGGTCATTTCTATGTTTAGATATTATTTTAATTTCTATGTTGTCTATGTTACCGTCATGTTGTTGTCTGGCGTGTTCGTATAGTACTAAACCGTTTTTTTGTCCTTTTATTTCCCCTCAGTGTTGGTCTATTCTTTCACCTATGCTAGGAGCTGTCTCGCCTATGTATGTCGTTGTCATGTTTCTGCAAGTACCTTCTGTACATCTTATGCTATAGACTACATTTCTAGTTTTACAGTTTATCTGGGGGTTTACTTTACATATAACGCATTTCTTATTAGTACAGTGGGTTTTATTAAAAGGGTATGTTTTGCTGATCAGGGATTTTATGGTAGTTCCTGGCTTTTCTATCACTTTTATCTTTAAGTAGATCTTTCTTAACGCATTTCTACATTGGTTAGCTAATTTCCCTCCAGGGGTAGCATCCACGAACATGACACTCTGGTATCTCTGGTTGTCATACCATAAGGTGGCTTTCCCTATCTTATATTTAGTCCTATCTAAGCTATTCCATGATTTGCTCCTGTATAATGGGCAAATTCCTTTCATCTCCAGTTCTATGAGGGTCTTATACTTCTCCGTGGCTCCTTTGTATACTCTGATTCTGTCTCTTTGGTTGTAGCTAGAGAACTGCATGTGGTTGATGAAGTGTTGGATGTGTCTTTCCATTTGAGTTGGGTTGCACATGCGGGACACGTTCTTCATTACTCGTACCAAGTCTTCGATCAGAATATTAAACTTAGCACTACTGGACATTGCTGAGTTTTTGAGTATCAGGTATTTGGAGGCCATGGGTTTAGCGTAGTGTGAGTAGAGAATTTGGGCCCTCTCGTCTATAGTGTTAATTCATAGTTCCGTGTCTAATACAGGTAGTCTATTGTTAGGATGTTTGGAAGGGCAGTAGATAGTTACAGTTATACTCTGGTGTATGGAGTTAGCTATCTGCTGGATGCTTTCCATTGTGCTATATTCTAAATTATGTTCGTTAGTACTCTCTTGTGGGGGTGTCCTTATTACTATATTAATATCGTCTACGTAACGAGAGTACATGATGAGGTCTATGCAGCTCTCTTCAAGGAGATCTTTGAGTCTCCTTTCTCATCATACCATAAAAAGGTTGGCAACATCACCAGCTATCCTGATGCCAATGGCTGCTTCCTCATTTTGGGTGTAGATCTTTCCATTGGGTGTAGATCTTCCCATTCCTTTTAATGTTATGGTGGGAAAGGATATATATATATATATATATATATATATATATATATAGAGAGAGAGAGAGAGAGAGAGCGTAATAGATTTGATCCAAGTCTGATGTTGACTCGAGATTTTATCATTTCATGGTCGTTAAAATTTGCACCCATCCTAAGCTGGTGCAAACTTATTTTTGTCTAGCTCTCACGCCCTAAACACCACCATCGGATCAAAGGACAAAGTGTCAAGAGTTTCTGTCTGCATACAAATGCATTAGTACATGAAAGAGTCAACGAAAGCATAGCATATATATTTATCTATCTACCTTTTTATCTATCTATCTCTCTAGGTGCGAGTGCAAACTATCCTTGAAAGGTCGAGCGGAGGTGGCGAACACTTTTATAGCGTCCATCATCTACTACCGCTTGACCGTTGTGACTTGTCCAGCCAAAACGCTCACCAAAATGGAGCGCACGCTCTTCCAATTCCTTTGGAAGAAACGGGCTTCTTTGGTGAGAAGATCCATCTGCTGCCAACACCCTTCAAACGGAGGGCTAGGGTTGCCGTGGCTGACGATGCGCAAACACGCGCTCAGTCTGCGGCACCTCCACATATTATTCACCAGACAACCGGTATGGGCCCCGTTCGTGAGGCGAGCCTTCCCACGACTCGTCTCGTTAACCGAGCTGCAGACCTGGGTCAAGCAAAGACCGAGGAAAATGGGCGACTGGCATATCGAATGTGCTCAGGCGCTCACATTCCTCTGGCAAACGGACCCGGCGATCAGTGGAGACTTCACTTCGACATTCTATAGAGGGTTGCTCCGCAGCAAGTGCGACGACACGCTCGGAGAAACTCTAGGCGTAGAGGAGGACGAACTGGCCAGTCTGTTCGGTAGGACTTCCGCCCGGGACCAATGGACAACTTCCAAAAGTCCCTGGCCTGGCAGTGCTACCAAGGAGCTCTACCAGTTCGAGACAAGCTCTACAGACACGGACGCCCGGGTAGGGACCCTTCGAAAAAGATCTGTCCGAGATGCGTGCGCGACGAGGAAACCGTCGCATACGCATTTGTACACTGCCCGGGCATTACCGACCTGTGGGGCTATGCAGAACGACTATTGTCGCGGGTGGGACCAATCCAGTTGACCACCGAGTCCATTGTCATGATCAAACCGCCACCCTCCTTCAAAAACGATGGAGAGGCGGTGTTCCTATGTGTTATGGCTATGGTGAAAGAGGTTATATGGTGGACGAGGTTAAAAGGGCTGAGGTCAGACACCTTTCTCTCCGGCGAGCAACTGATTCGTTTTTTCAAATATCATTTTGGAAGAAGAATCAGGATGGAGAGAGAGGTGCTGTACCCCAGCAAATTTTATAAAAGGTGGGTGAATGTGGCAAAGATGGCCCGAGTGGTTGGGCCTTCTCTCTATATAAGCCTGTAGGTTGAGGAAAAAGAGGAAGAGAGGAAGGGAGTACTCACTCTTGGTGCACCTGGAGATGAGGGTTGTACATTTTTTCGGGGTGTGTACAACCCCTGTGTAACACCTCCCACCTATTGTGGATTTCAATTGTTATTTGTTGTTTTATTAATAGTTTTATTTTCATATACCTGTATGTAAACTCCCCATTTGTATTTGTCCCATTCTGTTGTGCCCTTGTGGCTAATAAAGAGATTTATCTATCTATCTATCTATCTATCTATCTATCTATCTATCTATCTATCTATCTATCTATCTATCTATCTATCTATCTATCGGCGAGAACCGCACTAGACTAGTTCTTCAACGTGAAATACGAAGGTTGTATTGTCAGAAGTAGAACACGTGCTCTAAGAAACGAGGGAGCCAAAGCTATTAGCTGGGCTCGAGTGGCAGAGGCGAAAAGTGGCAACAAATCCACAATTCGGTCTTTGCAAGACAAAGATGGACGCATTATACTTGAATCCAAGCAGATGTGCGCGGCCTTCCAGCAGCATTTTGCACAACTGTTCGGGCAAAGCGGTACATCGAGCGAGGTGATGGACTTCAGCTCCTACCTCGACGGCGTACCGCGACTCTCGAGCACGGATGCGGAGAGTTGCGAAAGGACGATCACAGCGGGCGAAATAGAAGATGCCCTAGGCCGCTGCGGGAAACGCAAATCATCCGGTTTAGATGGTCTACCCTATGAGTTTTACATAGGCATGCCAGACTTGATCTCTGGCGTCCTCGAAGCGGTCTACTGCAACTGGCAACAGAACGGGAGGATTCCCAGTTCTGTAGGCAGAGGCGTAGTAACGCTGATCAGGAAAGATGAGAACAAGGGGGATGAGATATGCAATTTCAGGCCCATAACTCTGCTCAACACAGAGTTAAAGATTTTGGCGAAGGTGTTAGCAGCAAGGCTGCCGCTTGTCGTCGAGAACCTGGTAGGGAAGCCCAAACGTGTGCAATCCAGACCAGGTCCATACACGACAACCTCCACCTCATGCGATACATCATACAGAGTGTAGGGTGTAAACCTGGCTTTGGTGGGGCTCTGATCAATTTAGATCAGTCTAAGGCATTTGATAGGGTCGACCATCAATAATTGGAAACAGTTCTCAAGGCGACCGGCTTCGGTCCCGTCTTCAGAGACTGGATCGTTGCCATGCACACCAGCATCTGCTCAGCAGTCAAGGTGAATGGCTACCTATCAGAGCCATTCCAAATCATGTGTTCCATCCGTCAGGGATGCCCTCTCTCCTCCATTCTGTATGTACAGACTCTCGAGCCGTTACAGCAGAAATTGGAGCTGTTGCAGGGCATCCCGATCGAACCAGGACTGCGGAAAGCATCGTTGGCCTATGCTGACGACATAACTGTAATGGTGTCGAAAACCTCAGAAATCGGGGTAATCGGCGACCTATTACAGGAATACGAAACGTTGACAGGAGCAAGACTAAACCCAAACAGATCTGTCGGTTTGCAACTCGGCACACGGAGAGGCAAACCCATGCCTACCGACAGTGTCGTTGGACGCTGGACGGAAGGACCGGTGGAATTGCTCGGAGTCTGGTTCATTCCAGATCTCCAGGTGGACAAGAACTGGAACGAGGTCACGGCGAAGGTGTTTGCACTCACCCAGAAGTGGGCTGAGTGCAAACTCTCCTTGAAAGTTCGAGCGGAGGTGGGGCACACTTACATTGCGTCCCTCATCTACTACCGCTTGACAGTCGTGCCTTGCCTCCGCGAATACCTTACCAAAATGGAACGCCTACTCTTTAAGTTCCTCTGGAAGAAACAGGCTCCATTGGTGAGGAGATCCATCTGCTGTCAACACCCGTCTAACAGAGGGCTGGGAATGCCGTGGCTGATGATGCGCAAACATGCGCTGAGGCTACGCCATCTCCAGGTATTCCTGACCGGCGAACCGGTGTTGCTGTCGCTTGTGAGACAAGCTCTTCCACAATTCGTCTCACTAACAGAGCTGCAGTCCTAGGACGTTCTCGGGGAAACTTCAGGCACCGAGGAGGACGAACTATCCAGTCTGTTCGGGAGGACTTTCCGTCCAGGGCCTATGGTTAACTTCCAGAGGTCTCTGGCCTGGCAGTGCTACCGAGGAGCTCTACCAGTTCGAGACAAAATCTACAGACAGGGACGCCCTGGCAGAGATCCTGCCAAAAGGACCTGTCCAAGATGCGAGCAGGACATCGAAACCGTTCTGCGCGCAATTGTTCAGTGCCCAGAGGTGACCGACCTGTGGAATTATGTCGAACAACTGCTGTCACGTGTGGGACGCATCCAGTTATCAGCCGAGTCCATCGTGAGGATCACCCCGCCGCCTTCATTTCAGAACGAAGGAGAGGCGGTTTTCATCTGTCTGGTGGCTATGGCGAAAGAGGCAATATGGTGGACGAGATTAAAAGGACTGAGGGCAAACACCTTTCCCTCCGGACAACAACTTATCCCCCTCTTTAAGTATCACTTCAGAAGGAAGGTGAGAGTGGAGAGAGAGGTGCTACACCCCAGTAAATTCGCTGAAAGGTGGGTGAATGTGGCAAAAATGGCCCGAGTGAATGGGCCTTCTCTGTATATAAACCTGTAGGTTGAGGAAGATAAACAGAGGGAAGACAGGAACACCTACAAAACCTGTTCCTGGTGTTGAGGGTTGTTCTATCCACGGGGTGTAAAACAACCCTGCAGTAACGTTCTCCCCTACTGGGGATTTCAATTGTTATTTTATTATATATAGTTTATTGTTATTTATTAATGTTAAAGTTATTTTTATGTAAAAAACCCGCCGGCACGTCTTGTAATGTCCCATTTTTGTACGCCCCTGTGGCAAATAAAGAAAGATATTTATCTATCTATCTATCTATCTATCTATCTATCTATCTATCTATCTATCTATCTATCTATCTCTCTATCAGTCGTGTGTCACTTCGCGGAGAAGTTTCCGTTAATTTATGTAAGAAAAAAAACGTGAGTTTTTAGTTAAATTTTATATCATTATGTAACTTGACCACCCGTCTGGACCTTCAGGTGGTGGGTCAACTCATTTTCGCCCCTTCAGGGGCGGAATATCCATTTAAAAAATTTTTCTCCATCGAATCTTGGAAAAAATATTGTAAAATTTTGATTACGTTATGAACGCTGCGTCCAACGATAATGGTGGTGGAGAGGCGGTAAGACTACAAAGCTCGCAGTCAACAACGTCTTCTTCACTAGATACTATAGAGATGGAAAGACAAAATGAAAATAAAAAAAACGAATTCACATCCAAACAACACAAATGACACCAAACAGCTCAATGACAACAAAAATAACAGCAAAACCAATAATGATAACAACAACAAAGAAAAAAATAAAGACAACGCCAATAACACCAGCATCAAAGACAACAACAACACCAAGGAAAATACGGATGATACCAACATCGGTGACAACAAGAATAACAACAACAATAACAACAATAATGACAACACCACCAATACGGATTCCACAAAGAAACCAAAAATCTCCTTTGCGGAGAAAGTTCAAAAGAAAGAACAATTGATATATCTCGACATAACAAATGCTGAACACCTTTTAAAGGACGCTAAGAGATATGTCACCTTCGAAAAAAATGGTGCTTTCAGCATCAATTCTCCGGTAGAAATTCGCAAGGAAACTGCTCTCAAAACGATAGTTTTTAGGACAGTTTCCAATTCTACCCGAAAACCAGTCCAATTGTCACAGAAAGATATTGAACTGGTTTTCAAAGATTCAATGAATGATATTGCTTTCATTCAAAGAAGCAAACTTTTTGGGAGTATTTCGGTACTCATGAAGGATCAATTGACGGCCCAAAGTTACTCTGTGTCGCCAATTGTATCCAACCTGTACACCTTTTTCCCTACATACATGGGAAAAAGGACACAAAAGATCAGAATCACAAGTGTCACACCAAAGGTGAACATATGGTGGATACTGTGCGGCTTCATCAATTTTGATGAAGACAGAATACTGTCAGTAGGCAAGTCCCCCAGAGATATATTCAATGGGACTAGCATTGAAGTTCTGGTGCAAATGAGCCCAGAGCGAATAGCTATGATCCCATAGCGTGTACTCCTGGACGGACTCACCTACATAAACCTTTCGGTTGAGGGTAGGCGGCCTTCATGTTACCATTGCTTTAGCAGGGGTCACCTGAGGGCTTCCTGTCCTAAACTAATGAACCAAAAAAAGGCTCTTCTGCCGACACCCATCAAAACAACACAACCACCAACACCACCACAACAACAACAACACCAACACACAAAAATAACCACAACAAACACAGTCCCACCCAACCCCACTCCACCTAAAACCACTGCAAAATCACATACAGACACAACAGCTCCCCAAGACATACCCCTCCCCAATCACACAGACGATACAACAGATGAGGCTATCTCGCCATCACCCAGTGAAGACGAGGGAGAACCCCATCGCTCGAAAAGAAAGAAAAGACATCACAAAAGCAAAAAACCAGCAAACACTACCACAAACATACAACCACCAACACAAACAACAAAAATATCACAAACAAAACCCCCACCTCCTGAAAACAAAATACCTACAACAAAACGAAAGCACACACAAGAACTACAGACAAAAACAAACACAACACAAGAAAATTACACTTACACTTACATAAACACTGAAAACAAAACACTAATGGAGACCATCACGAACGACCCTTCGGTTTTCACCGAAGGGAAAACTTTCGCCCACTCTATAAAAAATAGCAAAAAACTGAACCTTAAACTGATTAGGGTCCCTATACAAACTTATAGGTCCCCAAAAGAAACATTTGAGAAGGATGTGGGGAATTCCTGCGTGAAACCACTCAACCGCGTCCTTCTCAAATGCCTCCCCGCCCCAGACACCCCCATCCCACCAGACCCCACCCCACCAAACATCTGCGTCCCCACCCCGCCGGAAACCACCACCCATCCAGACAACCCCTCCAACACCCCCATGGAAATTGTGCGGCCTGGTCCCCAGGAGGCGAAGGGTGAGTGATCTCTTTTCCTCTTTTAACTTTTCAGCACCAACATGGCCAATATAAGAGTTGGATGTGTGAACGTACGCGGCCTGGGGATGCCCTGGAAACAGGGCAAACTCTTAAACGACCTCAGGTCGCACAGTTTGGATGTGGTAGCCATTTGCGAGTCCAGGATCCACGGCGAGCGACAGCTGGCCCCCATCTTCGATGACTTTGAGATCTACGCATCTCTCTGTCAACCGGGGGGTGGCGGCGGAGTTGCCGTTTTGCTGCGGAAACACCTGGGCCTCGTAACACAGACGGTACATCTGGACCCGGAGGGTCGACTGGTGGTCCTAGACGTTGACGGTAGTGAAGGTGGAGCGTTCAGGCTGGTGGCCGCATATGCCCCATCCGGGACACCGCGCCCAGACTTCTTCAAACGTCTAGAGACTTTTCTGGGAACGTCCCGCTCCTTGCTTTTAGTGGGGGACTGGAATGGAATCCTAGATGCACGTTGGGACTATGTGGGAGCATGTCCCGATAAAGGGGGGTGTAACAGCCTCAAACAGTTAATCGACTGATTTGACCTGGCCGATAGATATCGACTAGATTTTCCGACTGCGCCACTGTGGACGTGGAGTAATCGTAGCGGAACATCTAGATCGTACCTAGATAGGGTTCTAGTTAGAAATAAGGATAGGGACATGTTAAGCTGTCCACAAATGTTCATGGTTGCCTATTCAGATCACAAACTAGTGACCTGCATAGCCAACCTTGATAGAACCCATAGACAAGGACCCGGCTACTGGAAGCTGAACTTGTCGTTACCGACAAGCAAAGCCTACAGTAGACGGATTAGCACTTTAGTTAAACAGCACTTGACAGGGGCCATTGTCAACAACAGATGGTGGTACTCTCTCAAGAGGGCAGCTAGATTAGACTCGATAGTTTTTAGTAAAGAATTAGCGTTAGATAGAAATAGAACCGAGAAGGAACTGGTAGATAAAGTAGAAGAGGCAATTAGAAGTGGCAACGTAGCCAGCGTGCTAGCAACGAGAACGGCCTTGGACCAGTTCTTCGACGCAAAGCACGAGGGCTGCGTTGTCAGAAGCAAAATACGTGCTCTGGGAAACGAGGGAGCCAAAGCTGTTAGCTGGGCCCGAGTGACGGAGGCAAAAAGTGGCAACAAGTCCACGATTCGGTCTTTGAAGGACCAAAACGGACGCGTGATACGTGAGCCGAAGCAGATGTGTGCGGCTTTTCAGCGGCACTTTGCTCGGCTTTTCGGGGGGAGCGGCGCGCCGGGAGAGGCTATGGATTTCGGTCCATACCTCGACGGCCTACCGCGACTCTCGGACAGCGAGGCGAAGTTCTGCGAAAAGCCGATTTCAGCCACTGAGATAGGGGACGCGCTGAGCCAATGCGGCAAACGCAAATCTCCAGGTCTCGACGGTCTACCCTACGAATTTTACGTAGCAATGCCGGACTTATTCTCCGGTCTCCTGGAAGCGGTCTACTGCAACTGGCAACAGAACGGGAGAATTCCCAGTTCTGTAACCGGGGGCGTGGTCACACTAATCAGGAAGGACGAGAATAAGGGGGATGACATAGGCAACTTCCGGCCCATAACACTGCTAAACACAGAGTTACAGATTTTGGCCAAGGTGTTGGCAAAGAGGCTGGCGCTTGTCGTCGAGAACCTGGTGGGAGAAGCGCAGACATGCGCGATCCCGACCAGGTCCATAAACGACAACCTCCACCTCATGTGATACATCATAGAGAGGGTAGGGTGTAAACCCGGCTTCGGTGGGGCCCTGATCAACTTGGATCAGTCTAAGGCTTTCGATAGGGTTGACCATCGTTACCTGGATGCGGTGCTCGAGGCGGCAGGCTTCGGACCCGTGTTCAGGGGCTGGATTGCTGCAATGCACAACAGCAACATCTGCTCAAGGGTCAAGGTGAACGGTTACCTCTCGGAGCCGTTCCATATTACGCGATCCATTCGACAGGGATGCCCTCTCTCCTCCCTTCTGTACGTACTGACTCTCGAGCCACTATTGCGGAAGCTGGAGCTATTGCAGGGCATCCCTCTGGAACCGGGACTGCGGAAAGCGGCGTAGGCCTACGCCGACGACGTGACAGTAATGGTGTCGAGTGCCTCGCAAATCGAGGAAGTCGGCACCTTACTAAAGGAATACGAAAGTCTCACAGGAGCGAAGCTGAACCGGGACAAGTCCATCGGTTTGCAACTCGGATCGTGGAGAGGCAGACCGATGCCTACCGATGGCGTCGTCGGACGCTGGACGGAAGGACCGGTAAAGCTGCTCGGGGTCTGGTTTGGTCCGGACCTCCAGGTGGAGAAGAACTGGAACGAAGTGACGGCCAAGGTGTTTGCACTCACCCAGAAGTGGGCCGAGTGCAAACTATCCTTGAAAGGTCGAGCGGAGGTGGCGAACACTTTTATAGCGTCCGCCATCTACTACCGCTTGACCGTCGTGCCTTGTCCAGCCAAAACGCTCGCCAAAATGGAGCGCGCGCTCTTCCGATTCCTTTGGAAGAGGCGGGCTCCTTTGGTGAGAAGATCCATCTGCTGCCAACACTCTTCTAACGGAGTGCTGGGGATGCCGTGGTTGACGATGCGCAAACACGCGCTCAGGCTGCGGCATCTCTACGTATTCCTCACCGGACAACCGGTGTGGGCCCCGTTCGTGAGGCGAGCCTTCCCACGACTCGTCTCGCTGACCGAGATGCAGTCCTGGATCAAGCAGAGACCGAGGAAAATGGGCGACTGGCACATCGAATGTGCTCAGGCGCTCACAGCCCTCTGGCAGGCGGACCCGGTGATCAGTGGAGACTCCACTTCATCATTCTATAGAGGATTGGTCCGCAGCAAGTGCGACGACGCGCTCGGTGAAACTCTAGGCGTAGAGGAAGATGAACTGGCCAGTCTGTTCGGTAGGATCTTCCGCCCGGGACCGATGGACAACTTCCAAAAGTCCCTGGCCTGGCAGTGCTACCGAGGAGCTCTACCAGTTCGAGACAAGCTCTACAGACATGGGCGCCCGGGCAGGGACCCTGCAAAAAAGATCTGTCTGAGGTGCGTGCGAGACGAAGAAACCGTCGCGCACGCATTCATACACTGCCCGGGCGTCACTGACCTGTGGGGCTATGTAGAACGACTATTGTCGCGGGTGGGACCAATCCAGTTGACCACCGAGTCCATTGTCATGATCAAACCGCCACCCTCCTTCAAAAACGAAGGAGAGGCGGTTTTCCTTTGTGTGATAGCTATGGCGAAAGAGGTATGGTGGACAAGGTTGAAAGGGCTGAGGTCAGACACCTTTCTCTCCGGCCAACAACTGATTCTTTTTTTCAAATACCACTTTGGAAGAAGAATCAGGATGGAGAGAGAGGTGCTGTACCCCAGCAAGTTTTATGAAAGGTGGGTGAAAGTGGCGAGAATGGCCCGAGTGAATGGGCCTTCTCTCTATATCAGCCTGTAGGTTGAGGAAAAGGAGGAGGAGAGGAAAGGAGTACAAGCTCTTCGTACTCCTGGAGATGAGGGTTGCACATTTTTTTTCGGGGGTATGTGTTACCCATATAAACTGTCTCCCTCTATTGGAGAAAATCGACTAACTTTTAAATTCCATCTGTGATAACATTTTACACGTTTTTATTGTATGTAAACTTCCCCCTTTGTATTTGTCCCCTTCTTTTGTGCCCCTGTGGCTAATAAAGAAATCTATCTATCTATCTATCTATCTATCTATCTATCTATCTATCTTTCTATCTATCTATCTATCTATTGTGCGCACCGTCTGTGAGACAGGCCTTCCCACAACTTATCTCGCTGACAGAGCTGCAGTCCTGAGTCAAGCGAAGACCGAAGAAGATGGGCGCCTGGCACATTGAATGCACCCAGGAGTTCACAGTGCTCTGACAAGCGCGCACAGCAGTCAGTGGAGACTCCACTTCGACATTATATAGAGGGTTAGTACTTTACAAGTGCCATGAGGTGCTCGGGGAGACTCTAGGCGTCGAAGACGACGAGCTCACCAGTCTGTTCGGTAGGACTTTCCGCCCGGGACCTATGGACAACTTCCAGGGGTCCCTGGCCTGGCAGTGCTACCGAGGAGCTCTACCCGTTCGAGATAAGATCTGCAGGCACGGACGCCCCGGCAGGGATCCTTCCAAGAGGACGTGTCCAAGATGCGAGCAGGACATTGAAACCGTCTTGCACGCAATTGTACACTGCCCGTGCGTAAGCGACCTGTGGAACTATGCAGAACAACTGCTGTCGCGTATGGGACAAATCTAGTTGACTGCCGAGTCATTAGTAAGGATCAAACCTCCAGCCTCTTTCAAAAACGAAAGAGAGGCGGATTTCCTCTGTACAGTGGCAAGGTGAAAGAAGTTATATGGTGGACGAGGTTGAGAGGACTGAGGATAGATGCCTTTCTCTCCGGACAACAATCGATTCCCTTCTTTAAGTATCACTTTAGAAGAAGAATCAGAGTGGAGAGAGAGGCACTGCACCCCAGTAATTTACTGAAAGGTGGGTGAATGAATCGAAAATGGCCCTAGCGATTGGGCCTTCTCTGTTTATAAGAAGAGAGCAAAAGGAAGAAGGGAGCACTTGCACAACACGCTCCTGAAGTTGAGGGTTGTTCTATCGACGGGGTATTAAACAACCCATTTGTGGCGTCTCCCCCCTATTGGGGATTTCGATTGTTATAATTGTTTGTTTTATATTTTTTTTTTTACACGATTATATGTAAAATCCCCGGCATGTGTCTTTGTATTGTCCCCTTTTCTTGTGCGCCCTTGTGGCAAATAAAAAAATCTGCCTATCTATCTATCTATCTATCTATCTATCTATCTGTTTGTGTGTATGTATGTCTATCTATCGCACCCTTTCTCTCTCTCTCTCTCTCTCTGTCTCTCTCTAAATATATATATATATATATAGGAACGAGTAGGACCCCGACCCTTCGTTATATATATATATATATGTGTGTGTGTGTGTGTCTAGTTTTCTGTATATTAAATCTCAACCAATTTACAGCATAGTGTCAGGAAGTGATATTTAATCATATTGTTATTCGAAATGGTAATTAATAATTATGTAATTATGGTATTAATTATATTTCTCAATTATACATTAATTCTATAAACAACCAACTTTTTCGATATGGATTTTAACATTTCTCTTATTACTGGTTTAAGAAGAAGAAGAAAAAGAAGAAGAAGAAGAAGAAGAAGAAGAAGAAGAAGAAGAAGAAGAAGAAGAAGAAGAAGAAGAAGAAGAAGAAGAAGAAGAAGAAAAAGATTAATAATAATAATAATAATTGTTTCTACTTTTGGCACAAGGCCATCAATTACACAGTACATTACTGGTACTTTATTTTATCGACCCCGTAAGGATGAAAGGCAAAGTTAACCTATAATAATGATTTCATTTATTGGCCACAAGGGCCGACATATAGGGGACAACACAATAGAGAGGGACAGTGGGGGTTTACATAGAGATCGAGTAAGTATAAATAACAAAAAAACAAAATAACAATAAAAATACAACAATGAAAGTTCCCCAATAAGACGGATCACCACCCAGGGTTGACTCAAGCACCCCACCAGTCCTGAGCCACCCGACGCTCCTAGGGCACCCGGGAAGGGCACCCCTCTCCTTCTCGAATTCACCAGCCTACAGGCGCATGATCAGAGTAGGCCCACTCACGCGGGCCATTCTCGCCACATTCACCCACCTTTCAGTAAATGTACTGGGGGGCAGCACTTCTCTCTCCACCCTCACCTTCCTTTCCAAGTGAAACTTGAAGAAGTTGATGAGGGATTGGCCGAAGAGAAAAGTGTCTGTCTTCAGTCCTTTCAACCTGGTCCACCATGCAACCTCTTTCGCTACTGCCACCAGGCAGAGGAAAATTGCCTGCCCTTCCTGACCAAAAGAAGGCGGCGGGTCAATCTTCACTATGGACTCGGACGATAGCCGGATCCGTTCTACACGCGACAATAGCTGTTCGACATAACCCCACAAGTCAGCAATGCACGGACACTGGACGAGTGCGTGCAGAACGGTTTCGTCGCTCTGCGCGCATCTCGGGCAGGTTCGTCTGACAGCACTTCCGTGCCTGTAGAGTTTATCCCGAACCGGCAGCGCCCCCCGGTAGCACTGCCAAGCGAGGGATTTCTGGAAGTTATCCATCGTCCCCGGCTCGAAAGTCCTCCGGAACATACTGGTCAGTTCTACTTCGTTGACGCCTAGAACCTCTCCTAGTACGTCATCGTACTTGCCCTCCACTAATCCTCTATAGAAATCTTGAGTGGAAGTTCCACTGACCGCATTGCCCACCTTGCAGAGTGCAGTGAGCGCCTGGCAACATTCCAGATGCCAGTCGCCCAGTCTCGGTCTCTTCTTGACCCAGGACTGCAGCTCAGTCAAAGAGATGAGCTGCGGAAAGGCCCGTCTAACAAACGGCGACCACACCTGTTCACCGTTTAGGCAAAATATCTGGAGATGTCGCAGCCTCAGCGCATGTCTGCGCATCATTAGCCACGGCATGCCCAGCCCTCCACGAAGAGGGTGCTGGCAGCAGATGGACCGCCTCACCAACGGGACCCGTCCCCTCCACAAAAATTTGAAAAGGAGCCGTTCCAAATTGGCGAGGCGTGGACGGGGGCAAGGCACGACGGTCAGGCGGTAGTAGATGACGGACGCGATGTACGCGTTCGCCACCTCCGCCCGCCCTTTCAGTGATATCTTTCTCTCAGCCCATTTCTGGGTGAGGTTGGCTATCCTGCTCGTCACCTCGTCCCAATTCTTATCCACCTGGAGGTCTGGTCCGAACCAAACCCCGAGCAACTTTACCGGTCCGTCTGTCCAGCGCCCAACGACGCTGTTGGACGGCATGGACTTGCCTCTCCAGGTGCCGAGCTGCAAGCCCACCGACTTTTCCGGGTTAAGTTTTGCTCCCGTCAACCTTTCATATTCCTCCAAATGGGTGCGGATCACCTCGATTTCCGAGGTGTCCGACACCATCACTGTGATGTCATCCGCATAAGCGGACGCAGCCTTTCTGCGTCCCGGTTCGAGCGGGATGCCCTACAACAACTCCAGCTTCCGCAGTAGAGGCTCAAGAGTCAATACGTACAGAAGTGAGGAGAGAGGGCACCCTTGACGGACCGATCGAGAGATCTGAAACGGTTCCGAGAGGTGGCCATTAACTTTGACCACCGAGCAGATGCCGCTGTACATTGCAGCGATCCAGCTTCTGAAGACGGGGCCGAAGCCAGCCGCCTCGAGGACAGCCTCCAAGTACCGATTGTCGACCCTATCGAATGCTTTCGATTGATCTAAATTGATCAGAGCCCCACCGAAGCCAGGTTTGCACCCAACCCTCTCTATGATGTATCGCATGAGGTGGAGGTTGTCGTGTATGGACCTGGTCGGGATTGCGCAAGTTTGCGCCTCCCCAACCAAATCTTTGACGACAAGCGCCAACCTTTTCGCTAACACCTTGGCCAAAATCTTAAACTCTGTGTTGAGCAGGGTTATGGGCCTGAAATTATCTAGTGTGTCCCTCTTGTTCTCGTCTTTCCTTATCAGCGTCACTACGCCACGGCTCACAGAACTGGGAATGCTCCCGTTCTGCTGCCAGTTGCAGTAGAGCGCTTCGAGGAGATCGGAGAACAAGTCTGGCATATTTACGTAAAGCTCGTAGGGCAGACCATCCAAACCGGGTGACTTGCGACTCGAGCAGCCGACAAGGGCGTCCTGAATTTCGACTGATGTTATCGGCTCTTCGCAGCGCTCAGCGTCGGCCGTCGAGAGGCGTGGCAAGCCGTCGAGGTAGGGACTGAAGTCCGCCGCCGTCTCCGACTCACCCATCCTCCCGAACAATCGAGCAAAGTGCTGGCGAAAGGCCTCACACATCTGCTTGGAATCGCTCAGTTCGTGTCCATCTCGATCCGTCAAAGACCGAATTGTGGTTTTATTTCCACGCTGCGTCTCTGCAAAGCGAGCCCATCGGGCAGCTTTGGTTCCCTCGTTCCTCAGAGCACGCGCCTTAGCTCTGACAATGCAACCTTCGTGTTTCGCATTGAAGAAATGGTCTAGTGCCATTCTCGCCGCTAGCACGTCTGTTGCAATGCCACTACAAATAGCCTCGTCTAACTTAGCTATCAGCCCCTCCTCCTTTCTATTTTTCTCTATTGCTACTTCTTTGCTAAATCCTATCGAGGTTGCTCTAATCTCTCTTTTGAGTGCCCCCCACCACCTGTTGTTGACAACCCCCCCTGTCAACTTTTTCTTAACTAAGTTGTTGACCCGGTCCCTGTAAGCTTTACGTGCCGGAAACGACATGTTTAGCTTCCAGTAGCTAGGTCCTAACCTACGTGTCTTATCTAGGTCGACCATACAGATCACAAGCTTGTGATCTGAATAGGCAACCGTTTTAAAATGTGGACATCCTACACTATTTCTATCTCTTTTCCTAATGAAAATCCTATCTATGTACGATCTAGATGACCCTATGCGATTGGTCCAGGTCCATACTGGCGCATTAGGGAAATCTAGTCGGTACCTGTCAGACAGTTGAAACTGGCTGATCAGGTACTTGAGGCTTTTGCACCCCCCGCTCCTATCAGATACTCCCACACAATCCCGGCGTGCTTCTAAGATGCCATTCCAATCCCCTATTAACAGTAAAGGGCGAGACGTAAGCAGAAAGTTTTCCAGGCGCCTAAAGAAGTCCGGCCGACCGGCCCCAGTAGGGGCGTAGACGGCCACCAGTCTAAAGGCACCACCTTCGCTATTGCTCACGTCCAGGACCACCAACTTTCCGTCAGGATCCCGGAAGATTGACCTTACCTCGAGATCCAGACATTTCCTAAACAGCACAGCCACTCCACCTCCCATTCCCGGCCGACTAACAGATGCAAAGATCTGATAATCGTCGAAAATCGGCGCCAGTGCGCGTGTGTCGGAAATTCTGGTCTCGCTGATGGCAATTACATCCATTCCTAGTGACCTGAGGTCGTTGAGCAAGTGACCTTGCTTCCAGGGCGACCCCAGGCCACGAACATTTAAACTTCCTACTCTTATGGCCATGCTGGCAGGATGAATGGGAGAGGAAAGGTTTACTTACCTTCCGGGGTCTTGTGAAGGTCGGGTGGTTCGACCTCCATGGTTTGTGGGGTTTCTTTTGGGAACCCCTTTAATAGTCTTGACGTGGGTTTTACGTTCGGGGTTCCCACATCCCGAGGAAAGCTCTTTCGAATTTCTTTGTATGAAGCGAGCGACATTCGCATCAGAAGCAAATTATCTGGTACGCGAAATGTGCTCGCTTCAAATGTTTCCCCGTCTTTTTCGATGTTTGTGCTTCGTGCTACATGGGCCATCAATTCCTTGTTGGCCCTTCTGGCAAGCACGAATTTTTTAATGTTTTGTTGCTCGGGTTTTATTTGTTCGTGTGATTGTGGTGGTGATAGCTTTGTTAGTGTTGTTTCTATTGTGTCTGCGTTTGTTGTAGGTGGGGTGTCTGTAGTTTCTGATGTTTGTGTGTCTATTTGTTCTTGTGTCTGTTTAGGGGATTTTGGGGGATTTTGGTGGTTGTGTTGGTGATGCTGTGGGGAAAATGTTTGTGTGGGTGGTGTGTGTATTTTTTTTGTGGGGGTGTTGGTGCTTTGTGGATTTCTTTTTTTTTTGTGTTTTGTTTTTTGTATTTTGGGGGACTTTGGTTTTCCCTCATCTTCACTGCTGGAGGATGAGGGGTCTGTGGCTGTGAGCGTGTTTGTGTCTGAGTGAGTGTTTATGTTCTTGTTCGTGTGTGTATTTTGGGGGGGAGGGGGAATGGGAGAGCTTTCCTCGTTTCCCCCCTGGGTGTGCAATTTTGGTGGTTCCATTGTTGACGGTGTTGCTGGTGGTCCTTGTCCCGGCGTCGCCAGCAGTGGAATCTTTCGACCCCTTGCGCTTTTCGGCAGTTGAGGGCAGAAGGCTCGCAAGTGTGTCGTTTCCCCACAAAGGAAACAATGCGGCCTTTTGCCCTCAGTCATTATATGCAACACCCTCCCGTTTTGGAGGCGGATGTGGTCCGGGATTGCTTTTACGTTTTCGGGTCTGATTTGGAGAAGTATCTCCAGATCAACCCCGGACCAGTCGTCCCTGGCAGTTCTCGTTGCCTCTACCGGGACTGTATCCGTTCCTTCCAGGATTACGCAACCCAGAAGCCACCACATATCAAGTCCTGGTGGAATCCTGGGAATGCGCACACGTGCTATTCGTTTTCCCATGTGGGAGGGGTACATTATGACCTTGCTGGTTTTGCAAGGGGTCATTGAATGCTTCACAGCGAGGGCTTCAGACTTGAACAGCACCGAAACGGTGCCGTATTGCCTGCCCCTCTCTATGAAGTCTGTGTCCTCTCTGATGTATTTCAGTGCGGCTTCTATATCAGCTTGGGCGATTATCGCTGCCCTCTTTGTCTCTACTGAGATGCATCTGAAATGCACCGTTCTTTTTTCCACTGCCTCAATGGCTTCTGCCGGGACAGTTAAGTTTGCTCAGGTCTGCTCTTGATTTATGATTTTCCAGGCCTGGGCCAACTTTTCCTCTCTGTTGGTTAAGTCGATGCTGTAGCATGGTCTCCTTTTAGCCGCTGCCACAGCAGCGAAGGTGTTCTTGTTGGTGTTGTCACTGTTGTTGTTCTTGTTGGTGTTGCTGCTGCTATTGCTGTTGTTGTTCTCCCCTGTGTCGTGGTTACCCTCTGTGCTGTTGGCCTTGTTGGTGCTGCTGCTGTCGCTACTATTACGCTCTGTGCTGTTCGTTTTGTTGGTGCTCTCGCTATTACCACCTTCTGCGCTGTTCGGCTTGTTGGTGTTGGTGTTGTCGCTGTTACCACCTTCCGCGCCGCTCGGCCCGTTGGTGCTGGCACTGTCGCTGCTCACACTCGTGCTGGTGGCGCTCCTCGCCCCACCTCTCCTCTCAACGCTCAAGTCGCCGTTGCACGACAGCAGACCCGCCTCTAGGGGGCGTGGCTCCGCCATGTTTTTTTGAGAAAAAAATTATTATTTTTCCAAAATAAAGTTCAAATATTTGGGCCAAAAGGCCCAAATATTATGAGTTATTCCTTCACAGGATACAAATGAATGTCTTATAATGCTTCAGCGGTACAAAAAAATAAACAATTCTCCACAATTAATCCTCAAAAAATTGCTTACTCACGGAGCTTCAAAAAACGTACATCCACTTTCGTCAATAATAATAATAAGAAGAAGAAGAAAAAGAACCCTCCGATAGGTCCTGAATATCTGAGGCTGCAGGTAGTGGCTTGATATTCATTCCAACGGACTTTCCAGTTAACTAACATCAATGACTGAGACTCAAGGAATAACAATGATAATAATAATAATAATGATTTCTTTATTAACCACAAGGGTTTACATAAAGTAGACATTAAGGACAGTGCAGGACAATACAGGACGGTACAAATGGGCATTTCTGCGTGTAAAAAACAAAAACAGAGAATGTAACAAAAAATAACAATGAAAAATTCCCCAATAGGGGGGAGACTTCGGAGAGACATTTGTGGAGAAAGCACAGTAAAAGGCCACAATGACCCTGACCACCAAGGCAAGTGCCCTCTCCCAGTTTTCCACCTTTAATTTACAGATATATACTCAGAATAGGCCCATTCACTCGGGCCATTCTTGCTTCTCTCACCCATCTTTCAACAAATTGCTGGGAAGAGAGCACTTTCTTCTCTACTCTGATTTTCCTTTTCAAATGAAATTTGAAAAAGTCAATCGGAGCATCAGCCCTTTCAAACGTGTCCACCATACTATCTCTTTCGCCATGGCCACCAGACAGATATAAACTGCCTGCCCTTCCCGGTTAAAGGAGGAGGGCGGGGCAATCCTCACGATGGACTCAGATGATAGCAGGATCCGTCCTAAACGCGACAGCAGGTGTTCGACATAAACCCACAAGTCAGCAATTTTCGGACACTGGACGAGTGCGTGCAGGACGGTTTCGTCGCCCTGCGCGCATCTCGGACATGCCCGGCTGACGGCACCTCCATGCCTGTAGAGTTAATCCCGAACTGGCAAGGCTCCTCGGTAGCACTGCCAGGCCAGAGATTTCTGGAAGTTGTCCATAGGCCCTGGCCCGAAAGTTCTTCCGAAGAGATTGGCTACTTGATTTTCGTCGACGCCTAGAGTTTCCCCAAGTACGTCGTCGCTCTCCCCCCCCCCACTAATCCTCTATAGAACGCCGAGGTGGAGTTTCCACCGATCACATTGCCCGATTGGTCGAGGGCTGTGAGCGCCTGAGACATTCCATAATAATAATATAATGTAGTGAACTTAAAAACGTACCACTTACATTACGATTTCAACGAAGATTTTTTCCAGTTATTTGATCAACAGAAGAGAACTCGTCAATTTACCGTGTAAGTAGCAGAACATTTGACATATACACTGAACGTAATTTTTCAGGCTATTCAGCAAGACATAATTCGTGAAATTAACCTGAAAGTTGAAAGCAACAGACACTGTTCATCCAGAGAATTTCCACCTACCCAATTTGATCTCTGGTAAATGTCACTTGGCCAAGATGTGACGTTATAGAAACGAACTCGGTACCTAATGATTGCGAAGCCAACTTCTTTACCATTCGCCTTTTCTACGTGTACTTTTTATAAGTAGCACGATATTGATACCACCACTATCAATATCATGCTAGATATATTCTTTCTATATGTCAAACCAAAGTACAATATCTTTGATTCTCACTTTCGTAATTTATTGATACATACATTTTCAAAACCGTAATCGTTAATTCTTACATATATTAACGGAAATATTAAATTTATCGAAAAAAAAAAAAAAAATTTAAATTCAAATACGTTTCAAATCCCCACCATATAGATATATCGATATAAAAATATTATTTTCTTTGTCCATATTGAGACTAGTGTTCTATAAACATCTTATATTGGAACAAGGTCACACATTTGTAAATGTGGGTTTTATTGTTCCAATTTGAATCATTAAAATAATTGACCCAGCCCTGAACAGATCAGCGGCGTGACTTTCCAAAGGCCTTTAATGCGAATTTTATGTTTTGTTAAGTAAATGTGCGGTACTTAACAGTAAAGTAGCATTTTCTGGTATTGATGAGGTATTCAAATGCAAATGAGTGTAGCTTTCTCTTTTATCATTCTGGGTTTGGAAAAATAAGTACCAAACACATACAGGGCTTAATCTAATCATCGGAGATATCCCTCAAGATTTGAGGTATTGCATTAAACACTTTGAAAATCAATAAAAGATTAGTGATGAACGTCAAATAGTGAGAGGTAATATCCTCACGGATCGAAATAATGATGATGGGTTCGATCACTATCACTTTACCTACTGTCTGAAATTCCATTAAAGTTAACTTTACCGTCCTATAATATCAATAAAATAAAGTATATGTGCCAGTATAATCAACAACATGCACCCTCTAAATTTAAGGGTGTGTGCTTAAATAAGAAAACAATCAATGTGATTGTAAAATAAACACGAGTGCCACAGAATACTCTCCTGTTTAAATTGAGGATTGAGTCTATTGATAAAAATGAAAGCATATGAAATAATTGTTAATTGACACGGTATCAAAGTATAATGCTTTGGATAATATATGCAGTAGATGTTTTATGTATGTTATACAGGTGACGTTTTATTTCCATCGCATAAACTCACCAATATGCTAATCTTTGTGAAATGTTGACAGGAAAGAAGATTTTTCTGAATAGTTTTGGTTATTGTTTGTCTTTAAGGCAACAGAATATTAAACAAATTTAGATTATTGCAAACGTGTCTTATTAAATGAGCGGTGGAATCTATTAACCAAAGTAGAACAAAATGTCACAGATGCATCATTTCCCATTTCTGTATTTTCTATATCTACCGCATAGGCTTTTGCTTTTCAAAGATGGCTGGTCTTGTTCCACCATCGCCCTGGAACTCCCAACACAGTAGACTCGCATAATATGTCCAGGTCCTTCCCATACACCCAGTCCTTCCTTCCACCTCTACTTCAACTGGAAGTCTCTCGCTCTGCATGTTTTCCCCCGCAGCCAATAACTTACAACTATGTTAAAAGCATTCTAACTCTGTCTATTTTACTGCTTTGGAAAGGTCATGTGCACATGACCTTTCCTTATAAAAAAATCATAAAAAACTAAATTGAAAAAAAAAAAATGATTTCATCGAACTAGTGAATCATCTTGGTGAAATTTGAAATCAGAATATATAGAAAATTAACTTACTATGCCAAAATTCTGCCAACCATTATCTCTAGCAGTGATAAGGGTTGGCAAGTGTTCTATTCTTTCACTTCAATTGTTTTCAGTTACTCCATATCATTTTATCTATGATATTATTGAGAAATAAGTGTTAACATATTTCATGCATGGACCATCAAAAAGCTAAATGGAAATAAATATGCAGTGAGGAAAAACGATATTCGACAATGATTATTAGTGTTGCTTCGTTTTCGCAGCAGTTACATGAGAGCACTCCGTGCAATTTTCTGTAAGAGATGGCCTTTCCAGTAAAAGATAACCTTCACTGTTCTTGGCAAAGCAGGGATGAATGAATCATTAATAAATATAGAATTGTAGTATATTTATCGAGATGTTTGGTACGTAAATCATTCAAACACATCATTGTTCAGTTTTTGTTAATAAGAATTTACTTTACTTGGCAGTAGCTTTATAAAGATATATATAAATGAGGTTGTATTTTTATATAAGATGTTGTTTATTTTGAATTATATGAAAAAAACAATAACAAAAAACGAACTTATTCAAGTTTATAATTAAAAGGTGCAGAGAGATGAACGGACGTAGTAAATGAAACATTTTAAAGAGACAAAGAATGACAGGAAGAGACAGCAAAGGGGCATATGATATTTACGCGTGTGTCTGTGTGTTTGTGTGTGTGTATGTGTGTGTGTGTGTGTGTGTGTGTGTGTGTGTGTGTGTGTGTGTGTGTGTGTGTGTGTGTGTGTGTGTGTGTGTGTGTGTGTGTGTGTGCGCGTGTGTGTGTGCGTGCATGAATGTATGTATGCATACATATATGCATGTATGAATATATGTATGTAGGTATATACATATGTGTGTAAGTATGCGTGCATGTATGCATGCATGCATATATGAATATATGTATGTAGGTATAAATGTGTGTATGTAAGCTTGTATGTATATATATATAAATATATATATATATATATATATATATATATATATATATATATATATATATATATATATGTATGTATGCATGTATATATGCATGGGCGTTTGTATATATCTATGAGAAATATATATTAGTACATATTTGTCACAGAGAAAAATCTCTGATTTAGTGTTTAGAGTGATCATGGGTACTGAATTCGATTCCTGACGATGCGTTGCGCCCACCATCAAAAGTTTCAGATGGAAAAGGGAGTTGTACCTCTATTTCAAAGTGTCAAACTAGTCATTCACTATCACACTAAATATCCCTGGGAAATAAGGACATGTAACCGTTGAAAGCCCAGCAATTTGTACGTTATTTCCGCGAGAAATCTGTTCCATTAATCGAAGAACTAAAACACTCATCGTTGGAGGTGCACACACACACACACACACATATATATATATATATATGTTTATATATACACACACACACACACACAGACACACACACACACACACACACACTTATATATATATATATATATGTTTATATACACACACACACACACACACACAGACACACACACACACACACACACACACACATATATATATATATATATATATATGTGTGTGTGTGTGTGTGTGTGTGTATGTGTGTATATATGTATGTATATATATATATATATATTCTATTCTAGGGCGGGTAAAATTCCCGAGATCCATGGACGAGTTCCCTCCAGCGGTCTCTGTCCCTCATTATCGCTGCCATGTCCTGCGTCTCCAACAGACCAGTATCTGCCCTTAGGGCATCAACATACGTTAACCTTGGTCTTCCTCTTCCAGTGTGTCCATGTAGGGGCTCCCACAGGAGCACTGAGTGCAATGTCAACCCTGGATGTCGGTGAGCATGTCCAGCTAACCTCAGTCTCCTCTGTGTCACTTTTGAGCTGACTTTTGGGAGGCTCCCATACAGCTCTGAATTTTTCATCTTCAGTGTATACTGATCAATGTTCGGAGCCATCCTCAGCATTCTTGTGTAGCATCTATCCACCATCTGAGTGAGTTTCCTGGTCAGTGTCCAAGTTTCAGACCTGTACAGCAGCACAGACTCCACTACAGCAATGAGGAGGCGGAGTTTTACGAAGGTCCGACTTCCACACCGATCTCAAGCTGTAGCACGCCGCCCAGGCTTTGCTCTTCTTCTCAACCCCATCATCTTCCGTATTCCCAATCTTTGCTCCCAAATACAGGAAGTCCTCAACCAATTCTAGCGGCTTCCCGCCTACATTAGTGATCACCTCTGGCTTCTCAACATTCTCTACCAGATATTTTGTTTTAGTCTCATTCATTCTTAGCCTCACACTCATCCACACAGTCTCAACCTTCTGCATCAAATCCCCTGCCTCCTTCATTGTATTTGTCACCAAATCTATTTCGTCGGCAAAGTCAGCAGCATCTGATATCTTTTTCGCCTGAACTCTCCTGCTCTGAGCCAGTGCTACAGTAAAGCCAGATTCCCTGTGTTTCTCCAGTGGAAGGTGCATACAATAGTCCACTACGATGATAAAAAGGTAGAGCTGTCAACACCGCACAAGCACAGAACATCCTGCTTGTTTTTGGGCACTTCAATGCACATCTGAGTAAGGAGGGCAATGAAGATCCTTGCTGGTACTTCCATAACAACACCAACCGAAATGGAAGACTACTGAGAGACACCTTTCTGGAGGCGAACTTGATAGCTACCAACCTAAGATTTAGAAAGAATCCGGGGAAGATGTGGACCTACATCTCAGATATGCACCTGTCCAAGTCCCAGATTGATTTCATTCTGGTGAGGAAAAAGTGGGGGAATAGTGTTCTGAACACAGAACCATACAACTATTTCAGTACACTGGGTAGTGACCACAGGCTTGTTATGAGTGAGGTCCGGGTGAGCTTAAGAAAGAGCAAGGCTCAACCCCGGAGAGCAATCTATGACTGGGGAGCTTTCAAGGAAGATGATAAGCTACAGGAGAGGTTCACAGTGGAAGTGAGGAACAGGTTCAGTGCTCTGTGTGGAGAGACAGAGGAGAGAGAGATTGGATGGACTGAGGAGAGTGTGACGAGCAGGTACGGGCACTTCACCAATGCAGTGGCGGAAGCAAGTGAGACCCTGGTGCCGAGGAGAAAGAACAAAAGGAAGCACGTCAGCTCTGCAGACCCAAAAGTGGGTGCAGCCAGAGAACACCTGAAAGCTGCCAAGGACCAATTCTATGCTGATCCTACGGAGGAAAGGATGGAGACTGTGGAGGTGATGAGGGAAGAACTCTGTATCGCTTACACTGAGACCAGAAAGGAGGCACTGATAAAGAAGATCATAAGTGTGGAGAGAGCGGTTGACAGATCTGGATGTAAGGAGAGCTGGATGATCATCAACGAGATCACAGGGAGGAAGAGAAGGTGTTCGAGTCAGATCCAGGGAACAGGGCCCAAGGATAGGAAGAGGAAATGGCTAGACCATTTTAGGACCCTACTAGGAGAGCCACCCTCCCCTGACCAGAGCACTGAGGAGATCAGGCGGCTGTTTGAAGAACTGGATCTTGAGACAGAGCCCTTCACCAGAGAGGAGCTTCAGAGAGCCAAGAAGAAGATCAAGGAGGGCAAGGTTCATAGAGAAGATGGAGTGGCATCAGAGGTGATGAAGAGGTGTAATTTTGATGATATCATCCTGGGGTTGTGTAACCAGGCCCCGGAGAAAGGAGTTGCCCCGAATCAGTGGAGGATCAGTAACATCGTCCCAGTGCAAATAAGGGAGATCTCTCTAACAACAACAACTACAGGGGGATCTCACTGACGTCACTTGTGGCAAAGACACTCAACAGGATGATTCTTAACAGGATCCAGTCTGAGATGGAGAAGAAGCTCAGGGACAACCAGAACGGCTTCAGAGAGGGAAGATCAACCACCAGTCACATCCTGATGCTGAGGAGGATATTAGAGGGAGCTAGAGCAACGTGCTTTCCTGCTGTCATGGGTTTCATTAACTTTAGGAAGGCCTTTGATTCTGTGGACCGTCACTGCCTGATGAAGATCTTACAAGCTTATGGAATCCCCAAGAAGATAGTGGACCTGATATCACTGCTCTACACCAACACCAAAGCCCAATTCATTACACCTGATGGGATGAGTTCTTTGAGATACTGGCTGGAGTGCTCCAGGGATATATATATTTGCATATATATGTGTGTGTGTATGTGTGTATGTGTGTATGTATGTATATACATATATATATATATATATATATTAATCTATTTCGTGTTCCAGCCGAGACGCTGAGGCCATGCTGGAGCACCGCCAATATATGCATATGGATTGGCAGTATCGGTAGAGGGTTTGACGCCATGCTTTCCAGCATAGTTACGTCCCTTTATGATCTGAGTTCAAATCCCGCCGAGGTTGACTTTGGCTTTCATCCTTACGGGGTCGATAAAATAAAGTACCAGTAATGCACTGGGTAATTGCTGGCCTTGTGCCTAAAGTAGAAACAATTATATGCATATGTATATATATATATATATATATATATATATATATATGTATATATATATATATATATATATATATATATATATATATATATGTATATATATATATATATATATATATATACTTTTGGCACAAGGCCACCAATTATCGCAGTGCATTACTGGTACTTTATTTTATCGACCCCGTAAGGATGAAAGGCAAAGTTAACCTAGGCAGGATTTGAACTCAGACCAGAAAGGGACGTAACTCTATGCTGGAAAGCATGGCGTCCGACCCTCTACCGATACTGCCAATCCACATATATAATTGCGATGCTTCATCATGACCTCAGCCTCTCTATATATACATATAATAGGGATGTATATGAAAGCATAGGCGATATGTTTACGTCTCGTTATGAATGTCTTAAGCTAGCTGTGATTATGCCACAGTTATCTCAGCGGCTATTGAAAATATCACACCAATTTCTAGATTTTTATCCGTTATCAGTGATACTCACTCGGTAGTGAAACAAGAATAGGTTGAAACTTATAAGATTTTTCTGGTTTTCCTTTGTCTATGAAATATCGACAGCAGATCCTCATTTGCATATAGTGCAAATAAAACACACTATGTTAGTGCTGTTGCTAATTAATTCTACCCTGTAAATTTAGCACTGTATGCAAATGAGCATCTCGAGCTGATATTTTATACGTACAAGCCATATTGTCTCTATATTCCCTAATTTCAGTTTAATTGGGATTCCTTTTCGCTAACCGGTTATAAGCAAACATTAAAGATATATATATTTTTAGACATTCTCCTGCTTTTATTCGCTTTTCGGCATCATTCAATACAGTTTACCTCTCTTGGTGTAGCTATAATTTTGAATAATTAAAGGTGGGGTCAGCTTACAGCACTAAGTGTATTTCTTATATTCTATACTTGCCCAGCAGTATTCGCTATCCAGGTGTTACAAATAAATGTTTCAATTATAAGCACATGATCAGAAAATTAGGGAGGGAAGCAGTTGAGTAAAGTGACCCTAGTACATGGGTATTACTTATTTCATTAAACCCGAAAATATGAAAACAGAAGTTGATCTCAGTTGGATGTGATATCAGAATGTAATGACCATAAGTATATAGAGATAGATCCCTACATTTACCACCCACTTCCTCGTGAGAAAGCTTAATTTCTCAAGTTGAAGCTAGTTGACGGGTAAACTCGCTTGAATCTGATACATGTCTTGTATATATGTTTTGACAACACTTGCAGAAATAAGATACGAATCCAAAAGTAATGGAATTTGAACTCAAATCACGAAGAGTAATAATTACAAACAACTTTGTAATTACGTCAGTAGTTTATCATCCCTGCCTTTGCACCGTGTTACCTGTTGCGAATATTGATTTGTTGCGCCCTCCCTAAAAAACGAAAAGAAATATCATATATTTTTGGTAGTGGTAGGGGTATATTGATTGCAGGAATTTGCTAGGAAACCTCTGTATAGATATGTGACGTACTAGAAATAGAAGTTATACCCACCCTGATCCACACTTTGCTATCTTAAGTGAAATAAGGAGATATCTGTTAATGTTGCCCTTGATATACACTGCCTGAATAGAAGAGGGGGTGTTATAGATTGAAACGCCTTTGATCATAGGTGCACTCAATCAGGGCTGATCAACAACAATAGAAATCATGTGTTAACACAAAGAGACACATTTTGAAGAGATGGTTTAGAGGCAATCAATATAAATGATTCCGAGAACATTATAAATAATTCATGTATCGAACGGCCACAGGAGGTAATGTAACACAAAATCAACTACCGCGAATTTTGAACTCAGGCCTTAAAAGTACGTTACTAAATAATATAATGTATTTTTTCCCACATTTTGCTGATTCTGCTATGAACCACCTTTTAACTAAATAGAAATAATGAGTAGAATACTTTTTCGTTGCATCCAGAAACTAATTAAATTCCCACCACAATATGGATATCTTTAGAAATTATTAGCCATAACGATAATAAAGCAATTTTATATTATATTTGATTTCTGAGCATTTCTTTCTTGATTTTTTTTTTTTTTTTTTTTCAAAATTCCATTTCAAATAAAATGATAACATGTAATCATAATAAATCCAATACAAACTAATAGACAGCTAGAACTGAATGAATATTAATTATTTTTTAATTTCTAAAGACCTGATTTTGTTGGTGTTTCCGTTTAGAAAAGACATCAGGAAATTAAAGTCAAATTTTCTAAATTGCTTAAATTTATATTCAAATATGGATTTCAGATTTTTCAGTTGATTGAATATAGAAAATTAGTAGCCGAGAGCACAATTTTGTCTCTTTACTGGCGGCAATGTGCATCATTCTAGGCCGAAGTTATTAATGTTGCCGGTTTATTCTACATATAAATATGTAAAACGTGGTATGTGAATCTCACCTCAATAAACAGCCTGTATACTATATAATTAACGTGTGTTTCATTAAACTGTGATGCTTAATTTAATCCTCCCCGAAAGATAATATATTCAATTCTTATATAGTTGCTGGGTTGGTAGAGTTAATTTTGGCCATTTACGTTCTGGATTGAAAATTTGCCGAGATAAACGTTAAGTTTCTTACTACCAGGGGGAAGAAATAAAGTGATATTTAATACTAGGTTTGATATAATCCATTGATTATGGTGACTCATATGCTCCTGTTCTTTCAAGCAAGTGGCTTCTGTTGAGAATCTGAACCGAATCTGTTTAGTGTTGATTGCGCTTTAAGGGAAAACGAATGAACTGGGTTAGTATTAGTTATGAAGAACAGGTGTCCAATGCAAAAATAAATTGTAGTAAATAGAAGACAGAGATGAATACGAAGAAGTAGTAGTAGTATTAATAGTAGTAGTAGTAGTGGTAGTATCAGCAGCAACAGCAACAGCAGCGGCAGCAGTAGAAGAAGAAGAAGAAGAAGAAGAACAACAACAACAACAACAACAACATCAACAACTACAACAACAACAACAACAACAACAACAACAACAAAAAGAATACGATTTCCAAGTCTTAACAAAGAACAAATGCATCTACAGGTATGATAGATTTTGGACTATGCTATGCTAGCATTATAAAGTACGAACAGCAGGGATATGACATAGGCATACACATGAAAGGGTTTCAAAGAATGACAAGGAAGTTATATTGTAGGATATACGCAAACAGGGGTACAAAGGCTAATCGAAAAGGTTCTTATCAAAGATAACTGGGTAAAAATCTTCTTTCAATTGACACATCAGTCTCAACCGACGATAAGGTATTTCTTTAAAAAATAACAAAAACAAAAACAAAAACAAAAACAAAAACAAAAACAAAGAAAAATCAAAAGAAACAAAAACAAAGAGTAAGACGTAAGATGTCTGGCAAGGTAAATAACCCAAACAAAAACAATCCATATGACCTTCCAGACTAAATCACCAGAGCTTACAAATATGAACAACAATCAGAAAATCTTACAAACATGTTCTGCGCAAATGTCATGAAATGTATTTTCAATACAATTGAAACAATAATACTCAAAGAAAAAACTGCATATATCTAAAGTACACAGAGCAGCAACAGCAATAACAATAACGAGTACTCTGAATCGGTGAAAAGGAAATGCAGTAGCAACTAGAACAGCACAGTGCCTGGGGTAAAAATATCACAGAACAGCTGCAAGAGAAACAACATCTACTATCACCAGGACAACGGTCAGCTCTAGCATACCCTCTAGGCATAACATCTTTTTAAGGTCCTTCAGTATTATATCAGGTCTATTTGTATCTATTTTTCGGTCTGTTTGGATGCTAAAGTTCCACAAGATTGAGATGTGATCTTTTTCAAGTATGGGAGGTGGTTGATGCTCCCACCAATTCTTTTGATGGGGCAGGTCAAAATGCTTACACATTATCCAATGTATGTATTGTGAAGCTCTGTCATGCCTGCTTAGGTATTCAGTTGGAGCTATAGGACTGCACATTGAAATTATATGATCAATGGTCTCTGGTTGTTTTTTACATACACGGCATAATGGGCTGCATCCATTTTTTATTATGTTGGCTTGGTAATTTTTTGTTGGCAGACACTGATCTTGTGCTGATATAATCAGTCCTTCAGTCTCCAATTTCAGTCCAGAGGATGCCAACCACTGATGGGTTAAAATTTTGTCAACATCAGGATTGTTAGCTCGTTCTGGGTATTTTCCATACAGAGGCTTTTCTTGCCATTTCTTAGCCAGTTTCTGTAGCAGTTCTTTCTTGCAGTTACTTTTACCTGCTTTTCTTTTTCTGTATTTTCCATTTCAGCAGTAAATGGGACTTCTGAAATTTGTAGTCCATTACTGTATCTTTGTGCATCTTTTGTAATGGAGTATGATCTTTTGATGCTTTCGTGTTTCAAAGCGAGTTTGATCATCCAATCATGTGATTCCCTTAGATATGTAGATAATCCAATTGTTGCAGTTTTCAGCGCAATATCTAACTGGAGTAACCCACGTCCTCCTTCTTTCCTATGGAGATATATTCTATCTGTATCTGCCTTAGGGTGATGCACTCTGTGCATGGTTAAGAATTTTCGAATTTTTGTATCGAGCCTACGGATCTCTGTGCTTGACCAGTTGATGACATTGTAACTGTAGGTTACTACTGGTATGGCAAGCGTGTTTATGGCATCGATCCTATTCCTTGCATTCAATTCCGTTCTTAAGATTTATCTTACTCTGCGGTAACATTCCTTCCTTATCCTTTCCCTCATTGTAGAGTGCTTGATTCCGTCTCCTTCACAAACACCTAGATATTTGTAAGTTTCCTCTTGATCAAGTTCTCTTATCACATACCCCCGATCAAGATTAATGTCTGAACTTTTCAGCAGCTTTCCTTGGCGCATTTATCTAGTCCAAACTCCATTTTAATGTCATCACTGAACTGCTCCACAGTGGATAATAGCCCTTGCAATTGTCCATCATTTTTTGCAAATAGTTTCAGGTCATCCATGTAGAACAAGTGATTAATGGTTTTGTCATAGACTTTATATCCATGTTTTGTTTCATTGAGCATTTTACTTAATGGTATAAGTGCGATGCAGAATAAAAGCGGTGATAAAGAGTCACCCTGAAAAATTCCACAATTAATATTAACTTCTCCAGCTTCCAGTGATTTTGTTTCACTATTCAAAAGGAGTGTCGTTTTCCATGTCTTCATATTGAATGACAAAAACCTCCTGACAACGGGAGATATTTTGAAAATCTCTAAACATTTTTCAATCCAACTGTGTGGCAAACTATCGAATGCTTTTTTATAATCTATCCAAGCAATCGATAGATTTTTGTGTGTATTATGACAATCTTCCAGTATCATTTTGTTAACCAAAAACTGATCCTTACAGTTACATGAGCCTCGTTTACACCCTTTCTGCTCAATGGGAAATAGGTCATTTGTTAACAGATGGTCATATGTATATTCAGTTAGGACTGATGTTAAAATTTTATACATTGTGGTTAAGCAAATTATCAGTCTGTAATTTTGGGGTTTGTTTGTCTCATAATTCTTCGGAAGCAGGAATGTAATGCCGTTAACTAGCCATGATGGTATCTTTTCTGGCTCCTTAACTATTTCATTGCAAAGTTGGGCTAACAGCTCATGAGACTCTCTGAAGGCATTTATCAAAAGATTTTGTATTTTGTCTTTTCCTGGGATTTCTATTTGCTGGTTTTTCTAAGAGCCAAACGCAACTGTTCAACTGTTATATTTTCCCATATTTGTTCCTCAAGGTGAGCTGTATCTTTCATTTGTCTGTCACTCCATGGGGCATGTATATTATGAACTTTTTCTTCGGCCCAGATCTTTTCCCAGAATTCTTTCACTTCCTCCTTGGGTGGTATTGATTTAGCAGTTATTGTTGACTTATCAATTTTTCTGTAGAAGTTTCTTTGGTTGTTTTTGAACATATTATTGTCCTTATAGAATCTAGATCGTTTTTCAAAGCGCCTTATACGAGCAGCTTTGGCCGACACTTTTTGCTTGATTATTTCTATCAGCATGTCTATGTCACTTGTTGATTTTATACTGTACTTTCTTTTCAATTTTCTAAGTTTCGTTTGTTTAACATGTTCACCTACTTTATAGTTTGTTAAAATTTCTATGTCAGATCGGAGAACGTTTATTTGGCGATTGATGTTCTCTTGCCAAGTAGATTTCTTGTGGGAATTCCTTTGTTTTTTCATTTTCACTCCACATAAGTGAGTGGTAACTTTAGCCGATGCATAATAGAGATGATTTAAATCAGTAATGTTTAGTTTTGTTTGTGATGATAATGTTTTTGAGAATTATGTTAGTCTTGTGTATTATCTTTTGGTTCTGTTTGGAGTTCTGGATCTTAGGGAGGGTGTCTCGTTCCCCCATGTCAGATTCTTTCATTTTCATCCATTCGATCATAATTTCATCCTTCAAGTTGGCAAGTTCATTCTCATTCATTTCTTTATCATTTACGATCTCATTATTTTCATTTTGAGTTTCATCTTGAGCATGCACTCCCTCCACTTTTTCGATCCTTTCTTTAATTTGTTCTGTTGTCCGCCCCAACCCTGGGATTCGAAGTGTTACAATTTACCTCGTTTTCACTGACACATGTTTCATTTTGCCTTCGCTGACTTTGTGCTAATAGCTTGATCTGATCAATTTCTATATCCGTTAGTAACTTTTTTTTAACAATATTTCTTCGTATATTGGCTAGTTTGTTACTGTCAATATAGCCTCTGTTTCCGGGATGTTTCTTTTTCCAGTTGATATATGTCTGTTCTGTATTCGATGTATTTGATGGATAGTACATGGCAGTGTAGAAAGCCTCAATGACTTCTTTATTATCTTCCCTTGACCATTTTTCTATCTTTTTCTTTGGATTTCTTGGTGGTGAGCATGGAGGGCCATCAGTAGGAGAATTCCGGTTATGGGAGGTTTCCAGGTATACAGTCTCTGAACCACTGCGAATTATACGATAGACGCGTGTTCTCTATATATATATTGCGTCTCATGGATTATGTGAGTGGTGGTGTGAGCAAGGACAGTGGTACGATCTTGCCTACGATACAATAAGGTTTATAGTATGTTGAAGGTTTTTGATATTTTGGTGTTTCCCCGCATCCGAGACTGTATATCATACAGATGTATGAGAATAAATGACTTAATAATTCAGCCTATATAATAAGATCGATTGCCTGCTTCAACTGCCTGACCCTGCAAATATCATTCTGACGCACTCTAATCATGTATAGATAAGACACGCGTGCATGCTACACGGGAGATTGTTTCATACACTGACTACTCTAAGCTTTCCTCTTGCTTTATCTTCATAGAATGCCAACGCTTCATGTTTATCTTTATTTTCACTCTTATTTTCACTCTTGTTTTTATTTTATTTTATTTTTATCCTGTAACCTTTATATGTAAATTGCCATGCTATATCATTTGATGAATGTCACCCCACTGTTGATCAATATGCGCATATGTTTTATGTGTCTCTTGGGTTGAAAAGGAGGTCAAGTATATTATAAATAGTTGCTCCGAAGAATCCAAACCTCGGTTTGGAGGAAACAATTGTAAGCAAATAAATGACTTAAACTGAACTTTGATTACTGTAATCTCTCTCTCTCTCTATATATATATATGTATATATATATATATATATATATATATATATATATATATATATATATATATATATATATATATATATATATATATATACATATATATATATATATATATATGTAGAAAATATAACACACTAGAGAGAGAGATGATGCGCCATCAGTCAAACAGGGAAAAACCACCAGTGTATGGAATCTATAGCCCATGGAAGGCAGAGTAGATGTATGTATTTACACTTTAATTTATACTTTTAATTATTGTGTATCTACTCTGCCTTCCATGGGCTATAGATTCTATACACTGGTGGTTTTTTCCCTGTTTGACTGATGGCGCACTATCTCTTTCTCTAATGTGTTATCTTTTCTACATATTGTATTATAAGGGGCTCGGGGTTCCTTCTCCTTTGAGCATATTACTGATAGGGAATAGCGAGAGAATCTATGGCTCCTTTAATTTATCGTGATATATATATATATATATATATATATATATATATATATATATATATATATATATATATATATATAGTGAAGATTGAAGAGAAACATGGTCGGCTGTACAACAAGGGGCTTTATTTCAGGTATTAACAATTGTTTCATTGATCAGGTGAGTCTAGAGGCCGCTAATCTTTCGAAGTTGCGTCACTCGATCTCCAATACATTATTTACCTCTGATCAAATCATATCGGAAGTATTGAAATTTAAATCTTTTAAAAGAAGTGAATATTGAAATAGGCAATAAAATTTATTTATGTTTAATCATGTCTTACGAAATTTAGTACATAAATTATGTAATATTCATTCATTATTTGCCTTTCATCTTTACGGGGTCGATAAAATAAAGTACCAGTAATACACTGGGTATTTGCTGGTCTTGTGCCTAACGTAGAAACAATTATTTATTCAAGGTAATCCTTTACTAACGGATTAAAACTAACGGGATTAAAAAAATTATTCTGGACGCTGTCCTGCACTCCCCATTTATTATAGTTAAGATATATGGCTTGTATATAGCATACATATTATTATATTTTATATATTATGTTTTAATATTAAATATTTTTAATGCGTCTTATGCTCTGAATAACGAGCTACTTAATTTAACAGCAATATTTGGAAATCGAGAAATGAGACGACCATTATTATTACTTCGTATCTGCATCAAGTACTCGTTTTCTTTTCGAATAATTCCCTCAACATTGGGATTGCAAATATGAGAATTCTTTGTGAGACTAGAAATATGTGAGACTAGAAATACTAAGAACAGTTTTTGTAGTATTTGCAGGAAATTTGTTATGAGAACGTTTGTTACGAGAAGATTTATTTTATTTTAGTACTTTCTAGAAGAATATTTATTTAGATGTGGCTTAGGATGTTTGTGTATGTAACAAGAGCCATGTCTTAAATATATACGTCCTATAATGTGTGGAAAATTGAAGATATATTGTGTGTTAGAGACTGATAAATGGTGAATAGTATTTCAACAAAGACAATTTTAGAAAGTGTGTAAAATGCAAATTATGTCTATGATAAGAGTGTATTATAGCAGTATCGGTAGAGGGTTGGACGCCATGCTTTCTAGCATAGTTACGTCCCTCTACGATCTGAGTTCAAATCCTGTCGACGTCAACTTTGCCTTTCATCCTTACGGGGTCGATAAAATAAAGTACCAATAATGTACTGGGTAATTGTTGGCCTTGTGCCAAAAGTAGAAACAATCATAATTAGTCACTTTGACGAAATTGAGAATTTTTGTTGTATATTGCTAAATAATTTTCTTAATATTTGTAGCATTTGCCTCCCAATTAAAGAACTATTTTGAGGATATATTTGACCACTGTTCATAAATGTAGTGTTATAATTGTACATCTTATGTTTAGTTTGCATGTGAATGATGCATATGAACATAATATAGTGGCGGGTTTAAATCAGATGAGTTTTGTTAAACGTGACATCAAGTATATCATATTTCCACTAGAAATATAATGCTTTAATGGTGGGATTTAATGAAAAAGATAGTGAAGTTAATATGAATAACAGTGGTGCGATACCCATAACGTCTCAGAAAATATTTATTATTATATTATGTGGTGAAAGTGAAGGAAAAGTATTTCAATCAGGTACTGAAATGAAACTCCATTGAGGCAGCTTCAATGTTCCGAGTCACATTTTCTGCTGCGCAGTTCTCGCAAACGTCTTCTATATTCATTATTGTGAGACAAAATATATTGGAAAGCAAAATGGTTATAATCATTTTGTATCAATGATAGCGTAATGCAGCATGACACGTCGAAGTCTTAATTCAAAGAGAAAATGCAGTGAAAATTGATAGTCTTTAGTTTCATATCAAAATAAAGTAACGTAAAACCTTTTGATGTTTTGTCAATTGGCGAGAAAATATCATGAATAATCGTGTTATTTTGTTTTAGCTAGTTTCAATAGTTTTTCTTTGGTTTTGTTTTATCTTTATGAGTATTTTAGTATATATTATTGTTTTTATACGTTATTTTCATGTATAGTTTACTCTGTTTAAGCTAGCACGAATTAAAGATTAACAGTGGTAGTATTGGGCATGGTGCTAGTATTGGGCATGGTGCTACAGTGAGAAACTGTCAAATAAAATCAATGTTCTGCTGTGTGAAATTGCCCGTGGGTAAAGAAAGGAAGTATACATAGATACACACACATACGTATAAATAAATAAACACACATGCACATACAGAGAAAGTGTGAGGATAAATACGCAAACACACACACACATATATATATATATATTGTTATATTTGGGGACTGTCATATTGTTATAATATTAACAGAAATAATAATGATTTCTAGTATAGGCACAAGGCCAGTAATTTGGTGGGAAGGGTAAGTTGATGAAATCAACCCCAGTGCGTGACTGGTACTTTATTTTATCGACCCCGTAAGGATGAAAGGCAAAGTTAACATCGGCGGGAATTACCAGAAATAATGATAAAACACACTCACTGTTTGGTTTAGATAGGTTTTCGCTTCTGTATCTTTTATATCTCCATAGTTAATTTATCGGGCAATCAATGCTTATCATTGATTGACCAACGATAAAAATACAGATATGAATATATATATATATAGTCTATCAAAGTTCTTTCCTTACACATCTGTGACATCATCAGTGGTACTATTACGTTTCCTCCCGTTGTATTGTAATGTCTACACCATTTTTATTTAGTTTATTTATATATTTATTCTTGTCAATGTCTCTGTTTGCGCGTGTATATATATATACATACATACATATATATATATATATATATATATATATATATATATATATATATATATATATATATATATATATATATATATATATACATACATACATATATATATATATATATATATATATATATATATATATATATATATAACGAAAGAGCTAGATAGTCCAAAAATAGCCGTCGAAACGGCTTCAGCTCTGCCGTCGGTGTCATACATTTTCCTATATATATATATACATATATACGAGTACATATCTTTATATATGCATATATACATACGTATAAATATATATACCTGTAATGGCGCCGTTAAAAGACCTAATTTTCTTATATATATATATAAGAAAATTAGGTCTTTTAACGGCGCCATTACAGGCACGTACACACACACACATACACACATATAGATATATATATATTCATATCATACGTATTTCAGTCATGGTAGGCTCTTCTTATTTATCGACAACGACATTGTGAAAGTAAAAGTTGACCACGGTGGGATTTGAACTCCGAGCGCACAAGACCAATACAAATATCGAATAATTTAATCTCACGCTCTAATGGCACTGCCATTTGTATTTAGTGTTGAACATCAACGTTCCGGTGGTCTGTAAACATGCACACACACACACACACACACACACACACACACACACACACACACACACACACACACACACACACACACACACACACACACACACACACACACACACACACACACACCAACACACACAAGTACGCACACTCACACAGATAGACAAATGAACATTTAATGAACCATAAGAAGAAAACACCGATTTCTTCAAATGTTTCTCGAAATTTCTCAAATGTTATCTTCATCATTCCTTGTTAACGCCTTATATCCTAACCTTTTCAACTGATGCCCTAATACCTGATAAATGCTCATCTTTCCCCGGAGCCTTTTCACCTGGAACTGTTTATTCTGTCGTATCCACCTGCGTAATAAGCCATTGGATTTTACTTTTCATTCTTTCTCTTTCTTCCTTGCCTCCTTTCTTTTACTTTTCATTTCTTCTGCCTTTGATAAGTTCCGATATACAAGGCAAGGTTAAAGAATCTCTCTTCAATTCGATATGACAAGGAATAGAATGTGAAACATCAAAAGGAAAGTGGTAGAATGGTTTGACATTTAGAAGCAATGTAGATATTTCCGATCGTTAATATAAAATGCTGGCATTTGTGGAAAGGAAATTCGGGATGGAGACTTTGTAGTGTTTCACCTCTTAGTATTGGTATTTTAATTCCAAGCGCTCTCTGGACCGATTTTCTTGCTTGCTTGTTTGAAATATTGTATCATTGGATAACAGTTAGCTAATATAAGATTTCATTGGACCCATTGGATTACACAAGATAAACGAGATGACATATCTGCTACCCTATAACGTATTAGATCCATTACACGTGCATAAAAGATAAGTTGATCAATGAGGATCTGAAGCTAAACTACTACCTTTTCAACTACCATACACACACACACACACACACACACACACACATACACGCAAACACACACTCCCAAAACACATTCATGCAGACACACATACGGCGAATTATCAGAGATGTTAGAACGTATGACAAAATGCCTTGAGTAAACCGTTCTGGCTTTCTGTGCTCCCGGCGAGATCAACTTCACTTTTCATCCTTTCAGTGCCAATAGGAGAAAGTGATGGATTGGCGGAATTCTCAAAGAGTTGAAAGAGTTGCCTGGCAACATTTATGTTGGCATTTTGTGATCTGAGTTCAAATCCCACTGTGGCATACGCGGGTGGCATACCTAATTAGTCATCCGTTTTAAAAACTCTACCTGTCTAATGGGTCACTGGAGCGGTGTAAACTATATTGCACGCATTAGAAAAGTTTTAGAATATCTTCCTTCTCGGAGAGTCTAGAAAATTTCAGGGATGGCATTGCCTTCCCTGCTGAGGAATAGTTGAACAATATTTTACTGCATACATCTGCACAAATAAAAGAAAAATGCCCACATACACGTAACTAAAAGGTAAATACAAATAGAAACACATACAGAGATAGCTGCAGTTGATAGAAATTCCTAAACTATACAGCGATGAATAATGTTTTCTGATTTACGCAGAAGGCCGATAAATTTGGTGGGAAAGAAGGGAGAGTTGGTTGAATCGACGGCAGTGTATTACTGGTGCTTTCTTTCAATGACTCCCTAAAGATGAAAGCCAAAGCTAACCTTGACTGGATGTGACATTCATTTCGTCAACAAGACCACCCGCAGCATGAGAGAAGGTTGATTGATTGAGTGAAGCATTTGGATCCCATTGTGGTAGATGTCAACCGGCTTAGTGTGGCCACTAGGTACTAGATCGATTTGTTGTAAATAATATGTAACTCACTTGATCATGCTGATATTGGTGATGGTATTGTTTGCTATCGTATCATTTTATTATGTTTTTTTTTCCGTTATTACTGCTACTGATAGTAGGGGATGGTGTTGGTGTCACTGTGGAGGTGATAATAATGGTAGTAATAGTAGTTTAATGCTTGGTTTTGTTTCTGGTTTATAACCACATAATAACAATAACAATGATGACAATATTAACAATAATAATGTACACGTATGATCAAATATTTTCAAGTCTTTAGCACACAGCCTTTTTTTCAAAGACATTGTGTTCTTTTCGGATGTGAAGGGCTGAACTGTGATTTGAGGGAGATTTAGCAGCTATATCTAGCAAGTTAAAGCTGCCTTCTTCCTTGCTTTGTCATTTATATTGTTTATCGTGAAGACTTTATATATTTATTCCAGATTGAAATTCTAAATCATACCCAATATTTACAGCTATCATTCTCTTTATAGGAGAATTATGTCGATCCATTGACAGTGTAATATAACACTGAGGTTTAACACATAATTAAATTCCTATAATTCTACTATATATTTAACCATTTAATCGCTTAATTCTACTAAATTTTATTCTAAATCCTAAGCCATTCACTGAAGATGAATATTTATTATTGTAATCTCCGTAGACCCGTATAGTAAACTTCCGTTTGAAAATTGAAAATGAAATTAGAATTCTCTCATTAAATCTGAAAATTTTCATCATACATTTTTCTAATGTGTTTTCTGTTTTTAAAGCAATTTTATTATTTTAAAAATATATTTGGTATCTTTTTGTATTGTTCGCATTTCACCTTAAAAAAAAAACAATTAAAACAAGAAAAAAATTTCCAATTTAGCATTAAACCTTTTACATTACTTAATGACTTAACTAAATCATCATGAAACCAGCCCATAATATTGTATTTGGAGAAGAATGAATATATAACTTTTGTAATAATATCCAACACTCGTCTCCAATGTTTCTTATTTTCCTTCGAACTGTCCTATGTTCAGACAGTCCTTGAGCATTGTTACACTAGAAAAAAAAACACACATAGTATTATTGTTTATAATAATTTTATTTTCGTTTGTAATGTTGGCTGCATATGTTTGTTCGATATTATATTTTAAGGCAGTGGATTGGCAGTATCGACAGAAGGTCTGACGCCATGCTTTGCAGCAAAGAGTTACGGCCCTTTATGGTCTGAGTTCAAATCCCGCCAAGGTTAACTTTTCCTTTCATCCTTAAGGGGTCGATAAAATAAAGCACAAGTAATGCACTGGAATAATTGCTGGCCTTGTGCCAAAAATAGAAATGTTATTTTTTATTTTCTGTTTATCTTTTTTACATTTGGGTTATTAATTTTTTGATATGTTTGAAATTGAGAAGCGTATCTCTTTATATCATTGCTACCAATGTTATGGTGAAGCGTATCTCTTTATATCATTGCTACCAATGTTAAGTGTATCTTTGTTTTCCTTTCTCAATGAGACTAAATCATTTTATATTTCTAGTAAACACTGGTGACGGAAAATGAAAATGTAAAATATTTCAAAAAACAAACGGAACTCCAACAAAAATTGGGTGAGTATTAGAGGTTTCAGTCTTTGCATAGGTAAAAGTGCAAATATACTAAATGCTAAATAGAGAGGAAAACACATACACTCCAGCTAAAATAGCAACAACAACGGTAGTAATAAAAATAATTGGGGGGCAAGGGAAAATTGATTATCACAACTTGGTGTTTAGCTAGTACATTATTTTACCGACTCAGAAGGAAGAAAGGCAAATGTGACCTTGCTGGGATTAGAATAGCCTAAACATACGTCACAAACCATTTTGTTCAAGGCTCTAATTATGCTGCAAACCCACCACAGGAAAATAACATAACAGGCATCTAAATATCAGAACATGAAGACATTTTTAAAACGCATCATATATCACATATTACATACGTACCACCTCCAGAAACTATACATCAGAAAACTAAAATATTTTAGAGGAGTATTGAGTATGAGTAAGTAGTTTGAGAAAACAGGTATCAATCTTGTCTATTAACTTTCCATTTCCTAAGAGAGTCATCTACATGTCATTGGTGACAATAGTGTTACTACATAAATTACCAGCGCAACAACAAAACATTTCCAATAAATTGGATTAGATTTACCACAACAAAAATATAAATCTCAGGGGTTGCAGGAAAAATCGAACATACTTGTTACTAAAAAGATGAGTGGTAACAATTATGATTATATGCATTTGCATGAAAAACGATTCCACGAATTGAATACCTCACAAATTAGTAAAATACAACTTTGTCCTCGATGAACAAATCCATCTTGAATGCAACAGCAGTAGCTATATAACAATGGAACTCATTTAAAGGACAGTCTACAATTTCCAATATTTCGCTGACAAATACTGCCTGCGTAATGTATTTTCTGAAACAATTCATCATATTGTATTCAGTTATCCAAAATTATTGTCCCACCCCCAAGTTTATTTGAGACAACAATAACGCAGTGAAGCTGTCCCAGTGAAGCTGTCTGTTTATCCAGTCTCAAACCCTTAGAGAAACAAATCTGCGATATTTGTATGAAACGCTATCTATCTTAGAATGACAACCTGATGGAATTTGATATACGGAGAGTTGATACGATACAATAAACCTGCCATTGTCTTTCTTTACATATATAATAGTAGTGCATAAATAATCGACAAACAATTACAATTGACTATGCTGTACAATAACAAACTGGTAATTAAGAAATATGTTTGTAATTTGCACAACTGGAATGAGACAACCACTACTGTAAAAACATAAGGCTAGATGTAAGTCCGCTAATAATTAACTATACGAGGGTCTGTTAATGTAGATAATGTATACACCTGTTAAATTTGATAAAGTTGCACGTTTTTTCCCTAAGATGTAACTAATTCATTTTACCTTTTTTTTATACGTAATAACGGATTAATTGTGAAAAGTGCGCATAATTGATGAAATCTTTTTAGACGGATGAAACTGATGCAATTAAGTCCTATGTCGAATATTTTCGGGTGAATATGTACAGCAAAATCGTGCATGAAGTTTTGGTCTGGATGTGTACTACACAATGAATTTTGTTAAATACACTCAAGTAACAGTTGTTGGCGTTAAAGCAGGCGAAAGAAACACCATATTTCTTAAAGTGTTAGTAATCCAAATAGGCTAACAAACATTAATGATAAGAAAGGAGAACATTTGTGCGGTAATTGACTAAACCGACTGTAGCAGGGTGTAATTGTTTATAACAATATATTTATCAATTTGCGCTTTGAACCAAAAGGGTGATTGGTTAGAGAATAGAACAATTACAAAATTTGATATGGAACTAAGAGAATTGTTTAAATTATGACATTTTTTTGTTTCTTTTATAAATAATAACAAAGAAATTCAAAAATAATAATAATCGAACTCTAAAGAGAAATTGTTATTATGACCGAGCTATTTTATGAGATGATCTGAGAAATTTCTTCAAAGACAGATTCTAATTTATAACTGAACGGTTAGAGCATTTTGGAATATTTAATCAAGGCACATCTTACTCGTACGTCTTCAAAGAAACCATTATTAACGACCGCAAAACTACGATTACTGATGCTGTTGCTGTTACTACTACTACTACTAGTGCTGCTGCTGCTACTACTACTACTACCACTACTAGTGCTGCTGCTGCTGCTACTACTACTACTACTAGTGGTGCTGCTGCTGTAACTGGTGCTTATGCTACTACTACTACTACTACTACTACTACTACTACTACTACTACTACTAGTGCTGCTGCTGCTGTAACTGGTGCTGCTGCTACTACTACTACTACTACTACTACTACTACTACTACTACTAGTGCTGCTGCTGCTGCTAGTACTACTACTACTACTACTGCTGCTGCTACTACTACTACTACTACTACTACTACTGGTGTTAATGATGATGGTGATGCTGCAGCTGGTGATGATGATGATGATTGTAAGAAGATTGTGAACAACGAAATCAACCAGAGAAGAACTACATTAGCTTGTTGGCATACATAGTGGCAACATTAAACCTATGAACTACAACTGAATGCAAGAATAACAAACAAAATATTGGATACACCAAAAGCAAATCCTAATAGCATGAAGAGCGACAACATCAACAACGGCAACAACTTTTGTAGTAGCAGATATCATTAATAAAGGAAAAATCAACAAAATCAAGTTGATAATTACCAACTTCAAACGGTGCCAAGTAGAAACACTGCTTTACACAAGAAGAGAAAGAGATAACATCATTTAAGCTGTGACTGTGTGATATGACTCTTGGGATGGAAGTTTTCTTTATATTTTTCGGCGAACACATGCGGATATGGGAATGACATAGTTATATCAACCAGATCCATGTGTCTAAGCAATTTTTCCAAACCTTATTCTCCTTTAAATATTCTCTCTAGAAACTTTCTTCCACTCTCTTGATATTTTAAAACCTAACCATTAATATTGAGTAGCATTAACTCAGACCTGTCCACTCTCTCCGTCCGACGCAGTGATCTCGCACCCACTTTGGGGTGAGTGAGAGATGTCTTCTCTTGTGAAAATGGGTATAACTTTCATTATGTAAAATATCCTCCCCGTTTTGCAGTACTTTTTTCATGGTTTTTACAGGTTGGGTTTTTAGAGGTTGGCAGGGATGTAAATTGGATATTCAATTTTGCTAATATTACTTAGCTATCTCTATATATTTGTCAATATGCCTTGAATGAGCTATAGCAACAGGATTTCCTACATAGAGTAACTGGAATGGCCTTTCGTCGCTTTCGATGAAGAGTATTCGAGTTGTTTCATTAACCGGAGAGCCAGCTCATAAAATTAACGTGTAATATAATTCTCAATGTGATTCAGTGTATACGAAAACTGACGAACTTCCAAAGAGTTTTCGTCGACCTAATTTCACACACACAGCATGGTCCTCCCGAATCTATGGCAAATGACGCTTACCCAAGATACGACACAGAGAGATCGAAACCAACACCTAATGAATGCAAAGAAACTTTCTTAACCATTCTGCCATGGTGCGTGCACTCAGATTGACGTCGTTGTATTATTTCTTATGGGTCTGTTCAGCTACATGTACGTGTTTTTCTCTATATTTTGTATTTAGCATAAGTGTTACAATAAAAAACTACAGTGAACCAGGAAATCGATGCAGTTTCAGTCATCGGTGAGTCAAAGTAATTTCACTTCAGACGCTAATATTTTATGTCGGGTATAGATACTATAACACACGCTCAAATTCAACGCGAAAGAGTAGAGTTGTTAGAGCGAATGACAAGATGACTTGCTTGCTATGTTCTTGCACTCTGAGTTCAAATATCATCAGTATAGGAATTGATGAAATACTCTTCATTGTATAATTAGTGTGTCTGACGAGGAGGCTTATTGCATTTTCTTTGATTCTCAGGATTCTGAGTTCAAAATTCCATTTTAGTATTATATAACCTATATTATGAATATGGTTCTGAAATGTAGCAAACCTGCCATTTTTATTTTCTAGAAAAAGCACTTAAATTTCTCAAATCCTATCCTAACTTATTAAAAAAAGACATATTGAGCAATGTGGTCCCAAAACGAACGACAATGTCAAAATTATATATATATATATATATATATATATATATATATATATATATATCATATATATGACTAAGGCTCGATTTTATTCTCTGAATTCTATCTTGTTTGATTTTGTATCATTCATGACACCCTTTAATTTGAAAGTAATAATCATAATATGTCTGCTCCTTACGTGGTGAGCTGTTTATCGTCGAGATGTTGGACTGCTATTTCTAGCGAAAGAGAACCCTTCATGTCGTTGCGAGTGCTAAAATTCATGTGTTGATACCATGTGCGTTTAGCCACTTTCAACCCTGCATTGAGTGAGATTAGATGATTTTAAAATTCCCTCACTGATGATCCGTTTCAAAATATCTAATTTCGCCGTTATTCGGTGAAATGTATTCTGATTTTCTGGGAAATACATATGAGGTAAATATATTTGATCGTTATCAGGTATTTTGTTTTAATATTTTAAATTAAATTTAATAAGATACTCAACGAATTATGTCATCTCACTTTCAATGTAAATTGTCCCTAGTTTTAGGTTTTGCTATGTTTTAGTGCACACTTGTCTGTGTATGAATATATTTCAATCACTTTCTTATGATGATTAAGGCTCGATTTTATTCTCTGAATTCTATCTTGGCTTATAGAGACAAGACATATGTTTGATTTTGTATCATTCATGACACCTTTTACTTTGAAAGTAATAATAATAATAATAATTGTTTCTACGTTAGGCACAAGGCCAGCAATTACCCAGTGCATTACTGGTACTTTATTTTATCGATCCCGTAAGGATGAAAAGCAAAGTTAACCTCGGCGGGATTTTAACTCAGAATGGCAAGGGCCGTAACTCTATACGTCAAAGCATGGCGTCCGACCCTCTCCCAATACTGCCAATCCACCGCCCTATATATATATAGGAAAAGAGTGAGGACCACGACGGCTGAGCTCCGGCCGTTTCGATTCTTTTCCAGTTTCCCACTCTACTACCCTAAGTATCGAGTACTCAGGTGCGTTATGGTCCACCTGGTTCCTTACCACACTTCCTTCGTATATATATATATATAAATATACGCATGGTATTGGATACATTT
>OZ024741.1:96509501-96552001 GCA_964016885.1 Eledone cirrhosa
GCTTTCTAGCATAGTTACGTCCCTTTACGGCCTGAGCTCCAATCCCGCCGAGGTTAACTTTGCCTTTCATCCTTACGGGGTTGATAAAATAAAGTACCAGTAATGTACTGAGTAATTGCTGGCCTTGTGCCAAAAGTAGAAACAATTATTATTATTATTTTTGTTGTTGTTGTACGTACCATAGATATATGTTCATTTTATTTTCTGTTGACAACATTGCGTTAGTAACACGAACAGAATGCAGCATAACTTGTGACTGTGCACCTTTAGAACTATCCATGTTAATTAATAAATTTATATAGCTGTATCTCTGTCTGTATACTGTATATATATATATATATATATATATATATATATATATATATAAATACGTACACACAGACACACACATATATGCATATATATATATATATATATATATATATATATATATATATATATGTGTGTGTGTGTGTGTGTGTGTGTGTGTGTGTGTGTTTGCGTATGCTTGTGTACGCACACACATGCAAATATACATAGACACAAATACACATACACACACACACACACACGCACATACTCACACACACACACACACACACACACACACACACACACACACACACACACACACACACACATATATATATATATATATATGTGCATGTAAAGTATATTAACAACTGAAAATCAATACTAGCCACTATTAATTTACTGAGATGAGATATTTTTGTTACTGCTGTATATCTCCAGGTTACTCCTAAACTACCAGGTTATCATCATCGTTTCATTTTAGAAGGATATAGAACAACAATATATAATGTACCCTTCTTTGTGTAAGACGTTGTAGTTTGTTTTGTGGGCGGTTTCGTTGCTATATGATAACACTATGTATAGAGGTAATCTCCGAGTTAATTAATTGACCTCAACTAAATTAATACGTCAGAAACGCCAACCGTGAAAAGCAATACTGCATTTAGTGTTGTATTTGATTATGCTGCAAGGAAAAATCAATATTAGTCACTGACTGAAACTCCTCACATTAAATATATTAACACTAACTTAACTGCTGCATTTATGTTGATAGTGTCTTTGAGTTATTCCTTTTCTAAACTACTCTATTTATCTCCCCGAAATAAAGGCTGCTTTTAAGTTTTCTTACTTCAGTAGTTCTTCAGTAAATATAGTGAAAGTTTATCTGAAGCCAGAATAAGACCTTAATATATGTGTAGTTGACTCCTGTACTTATCATATTAATAAACATATCATTACTTTTAGATATGCATTGAAGACTTTCCATTCTCTAGCATACCTATCATAGATGCCATAGAATATCGCAAATGTAAATTTGAAGGAGGATTGCTTACAATCGATAATAAGTTTAACAACAATTGAAATAAGTGAGTGGGGTTGTTTCACAAATGGAGATGTTTGGTCAATCTTTCTCTATAAATGTTGACTGCAGAAAAGTAGTTTGAATAAATAACAGAGATGCTTTTTATTCTCCATTAAAAAGTAATATTTTCCTTGTATTCCAGGCTGAAAATACAAAAAAAGTGTGTAATGCCCATTTATCCATGTTAGTAAAACTATAATGAAACTATCACTGTATTTTAGCTCAAACTAACAAGAACCATGTTACAAATTCAGGTGGGATTATATGCATGACTATATGAGTAAAACAGGCATTTCACGGTTATGTAGTTTCAGATCTGATTCTAATACGCAGCACATTGAGAAAATGATCATTACATTAGCTTCGAGACAATCAAAGCATGGATATAGATATATAAAAAGTACATGATAAAATGGCAAGTCAGTCAATCATATTGATGGCCTCCCCACAGCCCCGGCGGACAGAATGGAGAAGGCGTTTCCCAGGAGGACGGCAAGGGAGACGCGCTGGATGAGCCATTCCAACTGGCGAAGCTCACACCTGCGGCTGGCCAGCTCAGCACCTATGGTGGTGGGTAGGGAGGTAGCCCTAGGGCCGAGGACACCAGAACTCTCCAGTGCCATGAGTACCACCGCAAATCTGTCGGAGAGCGACCGGTATTTGGAGAGTTTGGCCTCCTCAGCCCGACGTGCAGCAGAATCTGGGTTAGTCGCAGACTGCTCCAGGTTGCGGTTGGTGAGTGAAATTCGGTTGAAAAATACTTTATGGAAAATCGTCAGATAGACTGCACCAGTTTAGGTTGGTGAACTTAAAACCGTCCACATGTTTATCACCATCGCCTAGACCATGAATATTTCAAGCAAAGTATATATATATATATATATATATATATATATATATATATATATATATATATATATATATATATATATATATATATATATATATATATTTATTAAAATAACAGATTATAGTTTAAGCAAAGAATCGCTGCTTTCACCCTTAACGGGATCTTCTGAAACTAACAAAGTCAATCTGTAAACGCAGAACTGGATATTTCAAAAACCATTGCAACCGGAGGAAGACGGGAAGACGATACTTTGGTTCGTGGAAACGTTCGCTGGCAAAGAACGTGAAAAAAACGAATAAGATACGTCATTAATAGGAGCGGTGAAAAACAATTACGCGCAAAGACAGAACCACGTTTATACCTTTACTTATTTGCATAGGTAAGTATATATTATCCGTATGTTTTGTAAAGGTACGTATACCTTCTCGTACGTATATCTGATTGTTATGGCGTATAATTTTTATATATTCTGGTACATATGGTTCGGCTATGTGTATACGGGAGTTATGCGTCTGTGTGAGTATGCAGGTTCGTACGTATGTAGGGCGTGTGTATATGTGTACTTCATGTTTTGGTTGACTTACGTCTCCGAACATTCGTATATTTACATGTGGGTATGTGTGCGCGCTTGTTATATACGTATTTATTTATTTACATACGTTTATATAATTATTTATTTATTGGTATACACGCTTACACACACATATTTATATGCGCGTGGTTTTGTTTACCTATGGTAAATTTTTGCGTATGCTTGTGTATGTACGTATTTGTTTGCGTGTATGTATTTATTTATTTCCGTTACTTCTGTATTGTATTTATTTACTTTGTTCTTAACTCTGTAGCGGAGATTCATTCGGTCTCCTAGTTAGAATTTAGTCTACGACTTCTGCTATACCATTTACGTGGTTTTGTCTTTGCGTGCTATTGTTCTCCACACACCACATATGACGTATTATCTTCGTTTTTTTCGTTCATTGCCAGAGAACGTTTCTATGCACCACCTAAGAGAACATTAGTCTATGACCTCTTTTATACAATAAACGTGGTTCTATCTTTGCGCGTAATTGTTTTTCACCGCTCCTATTAATGACGTATCTTATTCGTTTTTTTCCCGTTCTTTGCCAGGGAACGTTTCCACGTACCAAAGTATCGTCTTCCTGTCTTCCTCCGGTTGCAACGGTTTTTGAAATATCCACTTCTGCGTTTACAGATTGACTTTGTTAGTTTCAGAAGATCCCGTTAAGGGTGAAAGCAGCGATTCTTTAATCTGTTATTTTAATAAATATTTGCTCTACGGTTCTTATATATTTGATATATATTTATCCTTATCGAGCCCTCTTTGGATTTTAGTCTTCAAATTTATTATTATTACTATATATATATATATATATATATATATATATTGAGTTCTTCATACGGATTATATATATATATATATATATATATATATATATATATATATATATATATATATATATATATATATATATATATATATTATATTGAGTTCTTCATACGGATTGGACACTACCGTAAACTCTTGGTAGAATTATCTACATATATATATATATATATATATATATATATATATATATATATATATATATGTATGTGTGGATCTGTGTGTGTGTCTGTGGGGGTGGGTGTGAATGTATGTGCAAGTCAACCAACATAAGTCTTTTTATATGTAAATTTTCTAGTATTCTACTCTAACCATAATTTTCAGTAGTACCACCCTACATAAAATCCTCAATTTAAGATTGACCTGTAGTATATAATTTCATACTATAAACCCCAATTGAATATATATCTGACCAGGAATGCTTTTTGTGAAAATCTGTCATATGTAATTATTGTCATCTTGCCTGATGGTTTGAAAATTACAACACCACCGGCCTCTTTGAGGTTAAATAGCAACCCTACTAACATCTACAAACTGACCAATGAGAATTAAGACTATTCCTGCTGACAACATTAAATTATTGCTAACAAGCTCATATGTTCCAAGGCTCTGATACCATCAACACTATAAACACAGAACGGGCATATCTAAGTACTGACAGTACTGATGAGGTCATAGCCACTCAATGGCTATCATCGAAATATATATACCAGTAAATAAAGGATTATGACTTCATGCAATTGACTTATGTTTCGTCACTATATATATATACATATATATATATATATATATTTCGTTTCTGAATTTGTTTAGCAAGATTCTTTATCTGAAAACGTGTGTTGAAGCCGATATTGTAATACTTTGGGAGGGTCATGTTGCCAATAAGAAACACACGCACCAGTTGCTTTCACTTAAATTTATTATAAATTAAATTTATAAATTTAGGAATTTATATATATATATATATATATATATATATATTGTTATACTTGGGGAGGGTCATATTTGTGTAATATTGCCAGAATTAATAACAGAACACACTCACTGTTTGGTTGGTTTTCGCTTCTGTGTCTTTTATATCGGTTAATTTAATTTATTCGGTCCTCAATGTTGCCAATGACTGACCAACGGTAAAAAATACAGATACAATATAGACACAAACACATATATATATAGTCTATCAAGTATAACAATATCTGTGTCGACACACGATTTCATATCAAAAACCTCGCAAAACTATATATATATATATATATATATATATATATATATATATATATATATATATATATATTTGAAAGTGAGGTTTTTTTACAAAATGAAAAATAACTGAGGTGTCCTACATGAGTGAAAATATAAAGAAAAAAAGATGAAATCGAAAATGCAACTGGAGTCTTATTTAAAAAAAATATATATATTTATTTGGTTCCTTTACCGGTTTCACAGTTCTTCTGCTTTTCAAAAGTAGAGTTGAGATGGAGGGTTTGTAGTTTTTCTCACATCAATAAAGCATGTCCATAGAATCATTTGATAAAATATATACATCATTTCCTCTCCCAATCAGCATAATCAACCACACAAAAAAAAACAAAAGACAATTAAACAGGGCTATAAGATTAAAAGGCACCTATGAAGAAATAATAGATAAATAAATATCTATCCGCGAACAACAGCTATAGGATATTTACCCAGCATTTCTAATAGCACGTGGAAATAGATTAAATATATTGTCAACCATACACAATTAGGTATGAAATCAACGTTAGAAGAAAAAATGTATATAAGCATACCAAAATTATGTTTCTACTCCATGAGATTTCATTCGCTTTTTGGAAATATCCGATCAAGGATGAATTCACAAGTTTCGAAATCATCAGGAAACAAACTCACTTGGACGAAGATTTTTCTTAAATAATCCCCGCCAGAAACGAATTCAAAATGGCTAAGAACTGTGACGTGGCAGTGGTCAAGTCAGAAAGAATGTGATTGGTGCCTTACGGCGAGTGGGCTAGTTGCTAGAAAGCGCAGCCTAATACTGCCTAAATTGCATCTCAACCATATGGGAGATTATCGAATATAAAGATTTACATATAAACTATATATATATATATATATATATATATATATATATATATATATATATATATATATTAATATACTATATATATATATTTTAATAAAAGGAATTCCAACTTTGTCTGATTTCCTCGTTTTATTTACAATCCTTTAAAATTATAATGATATTATAATGAAATAGTATGGTAGAATATTAAATGTTAAGTGTTAATTGAACAAGTACTTTCATGCTTTCGCAATCTTCAGGTTCATATTCAGTGTTGACAGTCAAGTTTGCAATTTTCAACTGTAATGAGATGGGTAAATTCTGTGTCTTATATACAGTATGCTAAGTTTTGCAAACTGTATTTCGACCAATCGGTGTGTAGTTTCACTAGATTATTAAAGCTGATTGGTTTAGGCGTCACGGTTGGTCTAACGACTTCTATTTAACTCTATCCAAAGCATCAATTGTTTTGCTATTTTTAGAAATGATGAAAATAGCATTTTCTAGGCTTTTATGAAAAATCTTCAGTATTCATCACCATCAGCATCACTTTTATTATTAATTTTGTTTTTGTTGTTGTTGTTGTTGTTGTTAGTGGTGGTAGTCGACATGGTCTTAGGCGTAGTCATAGTAGGAGTAATATCCCTAAGCATTATTATTGTTCATTTAGCTTGGGTTGGAATTTATCAATAAAATTATTTTCTTTAAATTTTCTCTTGATTTCACTTGGGCTGTGTAGTTTGTAGAATGGAAATATTATAAATATTTTCTGACCACATGTTGCTAGATGGTTACTCAGGGGTATCTGACGGACATTTGGGTCTCTGATTTGCTGTCGGTTCTCCCGTGCACGTTCCGATATTGCATTTCCAGTTTGACCGACATATAGTTCTTCACAATTCGGGCATTTAATGCAGTAAATTAGATTTCTGCTTTTGTAGTTCATATTTGCATTTGGAAATATTTTCCCAGTTTTTGTGTTCATATATTGACCAGTGTGTATGGATTGACATGTGCAACATCGACTATCATTACATTTAGATACAGTGAATGATTGGTCTTTGTTGTGAAGGTCCAAATTTGCCTTTATTAGTAATTGCTTCAAATTTTTCGCGCTGTCTTTTACTAAGAGTCAAAGATCGGTCTGTGATTAAACCTTTTAATTCATTACTTTGAACAATGATTGGTAGGTTTGCTTTGGCAGTGTTGAAGATATTCTGGTGACATGGGTTGTGGGTCATCATAAATGGTATGACCAGTTTTTGGTTTCTTCTTCCTTGGGTTGTCCTAAGTTGTTGTATAGGTATTTTTATAGCCCGCTGTATGCCATTTTCTATAAGTAGAGATGGGTATTTTTGTTTGAGCAGAAATTCTCTCAGTTCTGTTATGCGGTTGTTCCTGGTATTCGTATCTCCTACAATGGTACAAATTCTAGGCAGTATGGGATGTTGAGTTTTGTATGAGGTGGATGGCACGACTTAAAATTCAGATATTGATGCGTGTCTGTGTGTTTATAATATATATCCGTGGTAATCGTGGTGTCGCTTTTCATTACCATTATATCTAGGAATGGTAATTTTGTACTACTCATCTCTTTTGTGAATTAGAGAGATGGGTGTAGGTTATTCAGGAGGATATTGAACTCATCCAGAGTATCTAGAGATTCTGTTCAAATGATGAAACAGTCGTCAAGGTAACTCTTCCAAGACTTTTCAATACACTTTCAAAATTCAGTGCTGTATTTTTCCTCTATTTCTTGGTAGAGTTGTTGTTCTAAGTATCCCATTACAGAGTTCGCGTAAACGGTAGCAAACTTCGTTCCCAACGCTGTACCTCTAATTTGGATGTAATTCTTTCCATTGGAGAAGAAAGTGTTGTTTTCCAGAATAAGTTTGAATGCGTCTAATATAAATGGTGCTGTGAATCTGGTGGGAATCACTTCTCTATGTTTTTCCACCCAGTATTTAACTGCCTTTATTCCTAAATCACGTGTAATGTTGGTGTAAAGGCTTACCACAGCAAAACTAAGTAGAAGGGAATTCGATTCCGTGGTTTGAGAAGATGGGACAGGGAGTCGGTATCATCCCGGATGAAACTGGGTATGTGAATACATACTGGTTTCAAAATAATGTCAACAAAATTGTCTAGACGGTGGGTAGGGCATATTGGACCAGCTATAATAGGTCTAAGTTTTAAGACTTTTGGGTGTAATAATTCAATGTAATCAATTTTTTGTTCTTTTACTGCCAGTTGGATTTCTTTTGACATATGAACTTTCGGTAGGTCATACATGTTTCTGAGTTTTGGCTCAAAATTGGTGATGTAGTCTATTTCCTTATCAGTAAGTGAGTTGTAGTATTTTGTAGCCAGGTTGTTGATCTTCTCCATGATGTTGTGGTCTATATTTGACGGTATTTCATGATAGAATGTTGTGTCTTTCAGTTGTTCCTCAACCAAATCTTTGTAGTATTCAGCATTATAACAATTGCACCCTCTTTATCTGCTTGTTTAATTATTATTGTTTTATCATTTTGTATACGTTTAAGTGCAGACATTTCGGATTTGTAATGTTTGGCCTAACATTAGTATTACGTCTAAGAGGAAATTTAGACAGGATATCAATGTATTAGTCGAGATAGATATTTCTTCCTTTTGGCAGAGTGAAATTTGATTTATTCTTTACTAGTGATTCATCACTCTCATTACTTTTATCAGAGAAGAATTCTACAAGTCGTAATTTACGACAGAATTCTTGGGTATCCTCCTTCAGTTCTTGGTGGTTGACTGTTGGAGTCGGTGAGAATTTCAGTCCTTTTGACAGAATTTGCATTTGATCATTGTCAACATCTCTTTTGGATAAATTAATTTTTTTAGGATATACGTGTCCAGTTGTTTTGGGTATCCTTCCTCCTGGAGTTTTTCTTTTTCCGGTTTTTGTTGCCCTCACGTTAAAAAATGTATTTTTCTCTGTTCAGGATTTATATTCCGGTTGGTATTGGCTTGATGAACCTTTAGTCGTGATATTATACTTAGTTTCGTTATGTTTTTTGTCCTATTTTTGGTATTATGTATATTATTTTTTCCATTTCTTGTTAGCATTGTTTTTAACAATTTGGGAAAATGACCTAGGTCTGCTTTGAGGTTTAGATCGTCTTTTCGCCCAGTTACTTGTGGGTAATCTCTGTTGAGATCTTGAGAGTGATCTGGTTATTCTACAGTTTTTTCCCCGTTCCTTGTGGGTAGTCTCTGTTGAGATCTTGAGAATGATCTCCTGGTTTTTCTACTTCTCATGTCTGGTCAAAGGAATATATATCGTGTTTGTGCTTTTTGTTCATGTTGCGTGCGTTAGGGTGTTTTTGTAGAAAAAGCGAAGAGTTCTTACCGTAGTTCTTCTTTGATTCAAGGTAAGGTGAGTATTTGTGTTGCCACCTGTTCTGGCGTATGTTGTGTTGGCGTGATTGTCCACTTTTAATGCTTTTTCTCAGAGTTCCAGAGTCTTTACCCTAATTTGCAGCATATTCGTCGAGAAATAATTGTTTCTGCTGCTATATCTTTCTTGATTTGCTTTCTTCTTTTGAGATATCTCTGATCCATAGTTCTCGTAGTTTTTCAGCTATATTACCAGTAGTTAGCTTTGAAATTTCGACTTCAATTTGGTCATCGATATCTTCGTATTTGGCTTTGTAGCGGGATTTTTTACATTGAGTAATGGAGATGTCGGTCCTGAATTTTGTCAATGTAAGTTCACATCGGAGTTTTGTTTCTTCTGGTTCTCCTGCAATTTATGAAATTAGGTATTTACGAGGGAGTATGGGTGCCGTTAGAGAGAGCCATTTCGAATGTGTTTCGGCATATTTTTCGCATTTGTATGCATTCCAGAAGCTTTGTTTTCTTATGTTAAGAAATGTTTTCCATGTCTTCCACATTTCTTTTCTTATTCGATGTGTTTTGTTTTCCAAATTTCTTTCGTTTAGTTCTGACATCCAAGTGGGTTGTGTTAGGCTTTCTCTTGTATCTTTGATAACTGTTGGTATAATTTCAGCTAAATTCTTAATTTCACAGTTTATATGTTCAGTTATAAGTTTGCCGTCTGTAGATTGTTTTTCTATTTCCTTTAAAATAGAGGATTGTGTGTCAATCATCGTGATAAGTGTTGATAATTTCGATGATATCTCCTTTATAATTCTTTCTGATTCTGTTGATTTCATTTGTTGCTTTCCAGACATGTTGGCATATACACAATAGGAATATAGATATATATATATAAATATATAATCTTCTATACACAATCATACACTCCCATGTATATATATATATATATATATATATATATATATATATATATATATATATATACAAAATTAAGATAAATCAAAGTGAATTTAATCTAAATCAAAATTATGGGTGTCATGCCAGAAAGGCATGCACTATATCACCCGTAAAATAAGCTCCAAGATTCTAATGAATAGGTCCGAGGATTTTATAACAACTTGAAATTGATTAACATATAAATAAACATATGAAACAATCACAGGGGATAATTTTTACAAGTGTGTAAGCACACATAGCTAGGTAGGTAACAAAATAAAGTTAACTAGAACTTCAAAAATAGATACCTTATAATATGATTAATCTTCACTGTATATATTCCATTAAAGAAATATATTTCACCAATTAATCGAATGGTAAACCACGGAGGCCGATACTTGGATATTCAACAAGGAAGAAGTCCAGCCATCTGTGTTTACGCATTAAGTTCAAATAAGCGACTGGCCAGTAACACGTGCTGTATCTACTAAAAATACACACATGATACCAGCTTCGTCCCAGAGGCGTGAATAGGGTTATCGACAACTAGAAACAGCAGTCATGTCCTTTCAACAGAGTTAGCTATACAATTAAGGAGCCGTATTTATATATCTATATCCAAAATTAAGATTAATCAAAGTGAATTTTATCCCCTGTGATTGTTTCATATGTTTATTTATATGTCAATCAATTTCTAGTTGTTATATACACGAATAAAGTACTAGAATAAAGTAGCAGTAATGCACTGGGGTCAATTTAATCAACTTATAACTTCATCTAAATTGTTGGCCTAGTGCCTAAATCAGAAACCATTATTACAACAATAACAGCGACACCAATAGCCACACAGACTATAGATCTTTAACACTAATACTATAATATCCACCTTATAGACATAATCACAACTGTTACCACTGTCGTCAATACCACCAATAAACTAACAGTTCCTATCATCATCATCACTACAGTACACCATTTCCACTAAGATCCTTATCACGCCACAAGCATCATAATCAAGTTTACTACAATCACTATTGCCTTCCTATCACAATAATCACCATTTCAATATCAAGAATATTCTTTCTAACCTTATAACATCTACTTTACCACCACCACTACCACCACTACATACAGCAAAAAGGAAACCATAACAATCCCCCACACATAACCACATCATATAGCCCCTTCCAACCACAGAACTTCCGTCCCACCAATGTGCGTCATATGAAATATATTATTTCCACCACTAAACCTCTCAACACTGACGCTTCCATCAAGCAAGCCACCTTTAAGGCCTGACTCTAAAGTTGAGACATCATAACAAAGCAACGTGTAATGCGATGGAAGAGAAGAAGGGGATACAACTATACACACAATGAGAGGGGCAGGGGCTACTAAGAGAGTGTGAAAGTAATATTTAACCATGCTCAACTATATAGAACTATCAAGGAAAGAGATAAATAACATCTTAGTTATAGTTCTCTTGATAATAACACAAAAAAAATATATACACACACGCACACACAAAGACATACACACATTCGCACACACGTGTGTCTGTAAAACTATCTATCTGTCTATCTCTCTCTATATATGTATATATATATATATATATATATATATATATATATATATATATATATGAATATATATATATATATTTATATATGTGTATATGAATATATATATATATATAGTAATAATAATAAATTCGAAGACTAAAATCCAAAGAGGGCTCGATATATATATATATATATATATATATAATTCTTATAGATATATATATATTAGCAACGATACTACATATGTACACACACACAAACATATATATATATATATGTATATATGAATATATATATATATATATATATATATATATTTATATTTATATATAATTTAATATATATATATATATGGACAAAAACAATAATATTTATATATAATTTAATATATATATATATATTTATTAACCATACTACATACACACACACACACACACACACACACACACACACACACACATATATATATATATATATATTGACAAAAACAATAATAAAGACAACACCAACAACAATAATGATATTAATAATAATAACAATAGCAATAAGTAATCATCATAAGCATCATCTTTAATGATCTGACAGATGAGCAGTATAAAGGGTTAATGAAAGATGTCATCTTTTGAAATGTGAGCACTGAAGGAATTGAAGGTCAACAAACCACTCAGACACACAACCAGACACACGAGTAAGCACACGAATGTACAACACAACAGCATAGATATACATACGCAATCATATACACATACCCAAACCAGCCCTTACGTAAACTATGATCTTGTCAAATTTTTATGTGCATTTCTACACGTGTGGAAGATGGAAGATATGTAAGTGAAAGTATGTATACATATATATATATATATATATATATATATATATATATATATATATATATGTATGTATGTATATATGTATGTATATATATATATATATATATATATATATATATATATATATATATATATATATATATATGAATGTATATATGTATATATATTTGTATGTGTATATATATATATATATATATATATATGAAGACTCGTCCCATGGACTGACTGCTGTACCACTACGGATGTTATCTTCCAGTGTTCTACTTCTCTCTCTCTCTCTCTCTCTCTCTCTCTCTCTATATATATATATATATATATATATATATATATATATATATATATATATATAGGTGTGTGTGTGTGTGTGTGTGTGTGTGTGTGTGTGTGTGTGTGCATTTATTAGAAATTGTCGGGATCCGACGGCTGAGCTCTTGCCGTTTCGACAGCTAATTCCAGACCCTATTTGTCGAAACGTTAAGAGCACAGTCGTCGGGTCCCGACTTTTCCTCTTTCTGATATAGCCAGCTTATACTATCCCAAGTATCGAGTACTCTGCGAATAATGGTCTGACTAATTTAATGTTGAATTACTCCTGATATATATATATATATATATATATATTAGAAAGTGAGGTTTTTTTCCAAAATGAAATATAACCGAGTGAAAGTATAAAGAAAAAAAGATGAAATCGAAAATGCAACTGGAGTCTTATTAAAAAAAATATATATATATTTATTTGATTCCTTTACCGGTTTCGCAGTTCTTCTGCTTTTCAAAAGTAGAGTTGAGATGGAGGGTCTGTGGTTTTTCTCACATCTGGTTGGTCTTAGAATGTTACTTGTTTTATATGGACTCAATGTTACTTTTTTTTATATCGGCGCGAAATTTAATGAATTTGTTCACGTGACAGTGATAATTTCATTTATAACCAATCAAATTATATTTATTTAAAAAAAGCCTTCGTGAGCGACTTTTTTTAAAGTAAAAAGAAATTCAAACAAACTGACGGGAAAGCTGATCTGCTTATTCACGTGACTGAATCAACCAACCAAGCTACACTTATATATAAAAAAACAACCTGCCATATTCTCTGAACCAGAACAATTCCCCCATCCATTTCTCTTGACCATTATCTTTTGTTTGTCATAAAATTCTCTAAAAGGCTACAAAATAAAATCCCAAATACGGGCGCGATATTTAATGAATTTGTTCACGTGAGAGCCATAATTTCATTTATAACCAATCAAATTACATTTATAATAAAAAGCCTTCGTGAGCCCCCTTTTTTAAGTAAAAAGAAATTCAAACAAACTGGCGCGAAAGCTGATGTGCTTATTCACGTGACTGCATCAACCAAACTTCACTCATATATGAAAAATCAACCTGAGCCCCCCCCCCCCCCCCAACTTGTAACGCGTACTGGCGCGAAATTTATTATACTTATTGACTAACTAATCAAATTACGTCCCTAAAAACCTGGTGTTTCGAGCCACTTTTTTCCATATAAAACAAGTAACATTCTAAGACCAACCAGATGTGAGAAAAACCACAGACCCTTCATCTCAACTCCACTTTTGAAAAGCAGAAGAACTGCGAAACCGGTAAAGGAACCAAATAAATATATATATTTTTTTAAAAACAAGATCTCCAGTTGCATTTTCGATTTCATCTTTTTTTCTCTATATATATATATATATTCATTTCTAAAGACAGCATATATATGTGAGGGTATATTTCCTCTGATAGTTTGTAATATTTTTACATAGATCTATATGATATACATACCAACACATATATATCCTAGAAACGATCGTAAAATGATGAATTTTTTAATATAAGGAACTTGTTCTTTGTTTTTATTCATTGTTTTTATTAATTTATATATATATATATATATATATATATATATATATATATATATATATATATATGTGTGTGTATGTGAGGTAGAAAGGGTTGGGCCCCGACTATATATAATATAACCATACTCTAACCATACTCTGTTGAGTAATGGTCTAATCATTTTCAAACTAATTCCATCCTGATTTATATACATACATACATACATATATATATATATATATATATATATATATATATATATATATATACACACACAAGAGGGTGCTTCACAAAGTTCGGGGAAAAAGAACAGTTGGAAAAAACAGTTTAAGTTATGATGTTTATTTTTAAACATATGCTCAATCTAGGTCACTATACTTCTGCAAGGGTTGATACCAAGCTTTAAGTCGATCTGGGTAAAACTGAGGTTATGCGATTTAAACCATGTCAAAGCAGATTTCATTTACATCGTCAACTGTAAATCACCTTCAACCTCATATTTTCTACTTCTAAAACTACTTATCCATTTGTAGGTTGTTGATTTATCCTTGATATTTTCTCCATAAACTTATTCCAGAGCGTCAATAATTTGGCTGCTCTTCCGCCATAACTTCACCATGAATTTGATGTTTTGATGGAGGCCATGTTGCTCGAGTGGGTGCTGACTTCTGAATGGCGGCGCTGCGTTACATCCTGCATTTAAGAGTTGATGTTAGAACATGTTATGAGCGTTAGTACGACAACGTACAGGTGCATTGTGATCAAGACCCATCATATGATTTTTAGCTATGTACTATTTCCATGAACTTTTGGAATCCATCTTGTGCATTATTAACTTGATAAATAATATTAAAATATTAATAAGTTGACGATATCACAATGCCACGATGTGTTTCACGCAATGTATGCTACTACAATGTCTTGCCAGTCACGTGTTCAATGACTGACACGATATTGCTGTACAATACACATCGAAGAAGACTTATATCAGGAATCCACCAATACATATGTATTTACACACACACACACACACACACATATATATATATATATATATATATATATATATATAAATATATATTCATACGCACACACGCACGCACGCGCGCACGCACACACAAACACTCACACATACACATGTATATATATAGATAGATAGATGTTCATCCATATATATATGCATGCATTCATTTCATATATATATAGGGCGGTGGATTGGCAGTATCGGTAGAGGAGCGGACACCATGCTTTGACGCATAGAGTTACGGCCCTTGCCATTCTGAGTTCAAATCCCGCCGAGGTTAACTTTGCCTTTCATCCTTACGGGGTCGATAAAATAAAGTACCAGTAATACACTGATTTAATTGCTGGCCTTGTTGCCAAAAGTAGAAACAATTAATTTCATATATATATATAAATATAAATATAACTATATATCTGTATACATTCAATAAGCCTTCCCATTTGTCTCTTAAGAGATGGGTAAAAATAAAGATCAAACAAATGCCTATATAGCCACAAAGAATCTCTTAAAAGAGTTCAGTAGTACGGCTGAAGTTTAGCGATTGTGATCATTACGAGAAAATAATAAGAATTAAATCATGCATTCTTACTAACATACACACATACTCTCTCTCTCTCTCTCTCTCTCTCTCTCTCTCTCTCTCTCTCTCTCTCTCTCTCTCTCTCTCTCTCTCTTTCTCTCTCTCTCTCTCTCACACACACACACACAAAAATATATATATACATATATATATATATATATATATATACATATATATATATATATATATATATATTTACATGTCTTATACTTACTGACATTGATATATATAGACATATATAGCTAGAGAGACAGACACACACACATATATACATATGAGAGATATAGCGAGACGGACGGACTGTATGTTTCATTGTGAAAATAGTAATTTCGGACACATAACCTCATCCCTCGCCATTAATTTTGTTTAGGCCTGCACACATATGAGAGAGCCACACGTCTACGTTTCATTCATTCACTTAAGTATTTGTTTCATATTCTTATTTCGAACATCATTTTTTATATTCCTATTGCGTATTTCCTTCTCATTGATTCCATTCCAGCGTACTTCAGCCCTCCTCGAACATCTGAATGCCAGATCTCTTTGTTTCATAAATACTTTAACCAAACCATATTTCGTCCCGTGTTAGCCACTTTTGCATTCCATTTATAATAACAGACGTTGTCTGTGTTTATTTGCTTAAAGAAATGCCAATGTTGTTTTGTTTACAGAACAGTTCAAAATATGTCCATCCTTCTTTCCACGCTTTCCTTTCTCCTAGACCCAATCTCACATTCTATTTTACACTATATATATATATATTTTTTTTTTACACTTTCACTCCGCCCTCCCAAAACCAGCGTTTATCCTCTGACTCGTCTCTTTAATTTAATATTACACCCAAAAGTGTTCACCTATAAATTTTATCTTGTATAATCTCCAAGCATGTATGTGCGATTGCAATTTCCCCTTTTGACAATACTTCTTTACTACTTTAAACCACTTTTTCCTAGGGCTATCTCTCCTTTCGTATGTCTTTTGTAAACAGCAATATTAGTTTTCCATCGTGAAACAGGAAGACTTGAGATTCGTAGCGTCAGAAAAATGGATCAATTTTTGAGGCAGGGACACTGAGACAATTTCTAATAATAAACGTTGGACTGAATTTAATTTAAACGGTTAGTTTGCGTAAAATGCGACAGACACAAATTCCTGTCGTATTAGCTGAAATTTTTGTCCTTGCGAAATTTAATCAAAACAACTGCAAAAACAACAGTGATAGTGAAAGCAAAACAAATAGAGGACAAGAACAAAATATATTTAATAAAAAACAGCAAAACCTAATGAAATTCTAACTTTCATTATATTTTATATTAAAAAAATTACAAACACACACACACACACACACACACATATACACAGACACATACACAGAGACCCAGACACACACACCTCACACACACACACACACACACGCGCACACACACACACACACACACACACACACACACACACACACACACACACACACACACACACACACACACAAATATAAATATAAATGAATATATTTATATATATATATATATATATATATATATATATATATATTTTAAAATAAATTACAAAATACTCTAATAATGAAGTTAGATTTCAAATTACTATGTGACAGTAAATAGGGAATCTCGAATGTTGGTTTTACCAGAATATAAAAGGTCCGGGATTGTTTAGTGGAGAAGCCGAGGGCACTGAAGGGGTTAGATAATAAAGCTGTAATCATCCCCTACTGACAGTTGATGTTGGGTTGAAGCAATTGCCACACATACGACTTATCTCTCAGTAGGTTACGTCAATGTTGCGTGTGCCCGTTTCATGTATGAATGGGTGTATTTGTATATATATATATATATATATACATGTGTAAACGTGAATGTGTGTGTGTTTGTATGTGTATGTGTGTATGTGTGCGTGTGATTGGTTGTCATGTCACGTTTATCTGCAAATCTGGGGAACTTCGTGTGTAACTTTGAGGACTTGATGTATAAACACACACATCATTCTTCTTCTTCTTCTTCTTCTTCTTCTTCTTCTTCTTCTTCTTCTTCTTCTTCTTCTTCTTCTTCTTGTCTCTCACTCAGGCTGTATCTCTTGTCCTCTACTCCTAGGGTATATTTACAACATTGGTTTAATTTTATTCAAATAAACTACTGTTGTGCACGTGTTTGCGTGTATGTATTGTCTCTTTCTCTTCATCTCTCTCTCTCTCAATCTCCCTGAATCACATTCACTCTCACATACATTCTTTCTCATAACCTCTTTATCCCTTACACACACACACATTCATTCTCTCTCTATGTATCACTTCCTCATTCTCTCAACCCCCTTCTCTCTCTTTCTTTATCTATCTCTCTACCTCTATTTCTCCCTGTAGCTGTGTGTGTACATCTGTGTTTTGCGTATGTCTGGTTGGCAAGCAGTCTATTAATGAAATGTGGCTGCTATTTCTACCAGGGTGAGTGATTGGCCATGATGGTATTGTTCTTCTCTTGTTCTTGTTTAATTCTGGGTGAGCCATAATGAAGCAGGCCATGAAACAAAAGCATTGCAGTCGTCTACATTTCATTATTTATATTTTGACGATATATCTAGAATCATAACTGCTAAATGTTCTTTCCCGAGTATGATGTGGAAGGTATTTGCTCAATCAGTTCAATCCAAACATTTCGGAAAAAAACCATCACTGGCGTACGGCCTTCACACCTACATAGTCTGCACTCAGGAAGTATGCTGATGTTGCACGTACTTCCTCTAGAAAGAGACAGTGTGTACATGCAATACTGACTCTAGCAGCTGAAAAACAATCTGCACTTCCCAAATAACGTGCAGCTCATCTCCAATGTGAAGGTTTCATCGGTGATGTTTATATCAGAAGCTAAATATATGGTCCGATGGAAACATTAGATATATAAACTACATGAAGCACTTCAATTTTGTCCAGCCTGAACTTTCATACATGTAACTGAAAAGGGATCCATAAAGAGAACCTTAAACAGAACTGGCATGATGGTCGTGCTACACAGGACATGCGCATAAAACGTAAGCACTTTTGCTTCAGTTAGAAAGGCTAACAGACAGAAAGATACAATGTGTAGAGATATAAAAATAATATAAGACGAAAAACGTAGATCTTAAACCGCTAAAATACACAATTTAAATGCAATAAATAATCTCATTTGAAGTCGCCACTGCTTCAAATTGGTAATGAACTCAACGACTCTTAAGAAAAGGATAGTGTGGAAAGAGAAGCCATAGTTATCGAAAATATATAAATACTCTTTAAACCTTCTTTAAATTTGCAAAGGAATCTGCTTGATACGAAACAAGATCAGACAATTGCTGAAGGAAAATCGTTCACTGACTGCAAACACCGACAAGTTAAATAAAATACTTAGGGAGCTATACAAAATTCAGTTGACATCCACAATGCAATTCCTGCATTTGGGACGTCCAAAATTTCAATTTCAAATTTCAATCTGCTCCAATTCATAAAGTTTGTTTACAAACACGCGAGCAAACAGACACACACACACACACACACACACACACACACACACACACACACACACACACACACACACACACACACACACACACACACACACACACACACACACACACACACACACACACACACACACACACACACACACACACACACACACACACACATATATATATATATATATAAGCATACAATTCCGCTTAAACAATGCCATGATCTTATCAGACAGCTTCTTACATAATAAGGTTACGTTCCCGAGGCAATCCTAATTGAAACAACAAGAGAATGGACACAGATGATGTTCTAGAAGCCTTCGCCCGTTCCCTTGTGGGACCCAATTCACTTCCACTACATATGAGTCATAATTTGTTACTCTTTTATTCCACAAAATTTGGTGCACGTGCAATGAGTGAGGAAATTGCTAAAATCAGTATTCAAATATCTTTCGAAATGCAACATGGTGTTTAAAATAAAGGAAATGTAAAGAAAGTGTCGTATTAAATAAGGTGGACATACACAAAGTTCGATAGTCGAGTTGTTCACAGATGGAATGCCTTTGATCATCTATCTGCTGGATACGAGTTAAGCTGATCAAGAACAAGAGTAATTCTGCAATGGCACTACTCCTATGATTCTAAAATATATCAAATTCGGCCCACAATTTACAACGAGACCCAAGAAGAAGATTTGAACTCTTGGCCCAGAATTAGTTAGTACCAATCCACTGAGACATTTTCCTTAAATCTCTGCTTCTGTATGTCTTGTTTCTCTTACATATACATTTGCATGTACATTTAAACACAAAGACATACACAAGAGATTTAAATCTATTTAATAACAATTGCTATAGAAGCCACTGTATTATCTTCATTACCCTCTATTTCTTGAATTATCTCATATGACAAATATATGTAATTTGTTTTATTTATTTTTGCTACCTTCATTCTAGGAATAAATAGTGATATATTAATAAAAATAAAAATATAAATATAATTTGAAAGAAAAATAACGAAAACAAGGAGAGTAAATCAATGAAATGCAAGAGAGAGAATATAATGCGGAAGACATTTTAATAAACACAAGAAAGCAAAGAAAAAATGGCAGAAGTATAAGAGTTTTTAAAAGAAATTTTTCGATTATCTTATTTTATTATATGTAATGTTAGTTGCTTTGTGAAGAATCAATGTCATTTTCACGCTTCATTGCTTATCTGCCCTTTGACATTATTGTATTCATAAGAGGCATGTTATAAAGGACGTGTCGGTAACGGTGATGGGTAGAGAGAAAGAAGGAGAGAGATTGAGAGAGAGAGAGAGAGAGAAAGAGAGAGAGAGAGAGAGAGAGAGAGAGAGAGAGAGAGAGAGAGAGTGTGTGCGTGTGTGTGAGAGAGATACAGAGGGAAAGAGAGAGAATGAGAAATTGTGGTTGGGTGATTACGAATAAAATGTGAGAGACTAGAAACAATATGTAAACGAGAGAGAGAAAAGGAGAGAGGGAGAAAATGAGGGAACGAGAAAGAAAGAAGAGAGGTGGAGAAAGAGAGGGAGAGAGAGGAAGAGAGAGAGAAATTAGAAGGAAAAAGATTAGCGTAGTAAGGAGATAATAAATGAAAAGGACTAATAGAATTAAATACATAAACACACACATCAAGAATAGTAACACGTACATATTTACAAACACACACACACACACACACACACTCACACACACACATATATATATATATAATACAGATACAGGGACACACACTCACACACAGACACATATATATATATATATATATATATATATATATATATTTATATATATAATACAGAGACAGCGACACACACACACATACATACACACACAAACATATATATATATATATTTATATATATATATAATACAGAGACAGCGACACACTCACACACACACACACATATATATATATATATATATATATATAATTCACAGACAGCGACATACACACACATATATATGCTTAAATCTAGGTGATATATGAACGATGATGAATATATTAAAGCATTACATGGGTATATTGCGGAAAAGTAGTTTGTGTAGAACAATAAGGAAGATAGAAACAAATCAATATGATAAAGGTAGGGAAGAATGTAAAAGAGAGAAAAGTAATAAAGATGAAGGAGAAACATTAAAGGAGAGAAAGAATGAAAGTGGTTTAAAGAGGATAATAAAGCAAATATCATAGAGTGTTTGAGAACTCTAAATCTTTGAATCAGAGTAAACAAGAAAACAGGAGGGTACCAAAGAATTTTATAGAGGAAAGAACTGAAACGAAATAAAGAAAAAACGTATGGAAGAGCTACAGAGCAAGAGAATATGACAGCTGGAAATATTCATCTACAAAGTTTTAAGGAAGTGGTATATTACTGGTGCGAATTTGCCCCATTGAATAGAAAGTGATGAGAAGAAAGGAAAGCAGAACTGTTGATTAATAAAAAAAAAAAGAAACATCGTAATTTATGAATGCACAATCTGTAGTTGCCATGTTATAGGAATGTGGATGATGACAGCTGTTGAATGTGATGAGAGGTGTAGAAGGTGAGACATTATTATTATTATTATTATTATTATTATTATTATTATTATTATTGTTGTTGTTATTCCTTGAATCTCAGTCATTGATGTTGGTTAACTGGAAAGTCCGTTGGAATGAATATCAAGCCACTACCTGCAGCCTCAGATATTCAGGACGTATCGGAGGGTTCTTGCTGTTCCCAGCAAGCATGCCTTTTGAAGCGTTCCAAAAAGCGTGAAGGGGTCGATTTTCTTTAACCATCCCTGGAAACTTTTGGAGATAGTCCCCAGTGCGCCTATGACAATCGGGATCACTTTGATTTCATGGCAGTTCCAAATCCTTTTCACCTCCCACTTTAGGTCCTGGTATCGGTTAAATTTCTCCCTCTCCTTCTCTTGCACTCTCGTGTCGAACGGGCAGGCCACATCCACAATCAGACACGATCTTTTTTCTTTGTCCACAACCACCAGGTCAGGTCTATTGTGTTCCAGTTTTTTGTCCGTCTGTATCCTAAAATCCCACAGCACCTTCACCTGATTGTTCTCCATCACCGCCTCCGGCCTATGCTCATACCATTTCTCAGAATGTGGTAAATTGTTTACTTTACACAGGTGCCAGTGGATCACCCTGCCCATCACATCGTGTCTCCAGCCCTTATAGTGGGTCTGGGCTAGGTGTTTACACTCGGACACAATGTGAGCCACAGTCTCCTCTCTCTCTCCACAGATCCTGCACAGTGGGCTAGCCTCCTCCTTGTAAATATGGTGCTTCAACCACTTCGTTTTGAGGGCCTGCTCCTGCGCAGCCATTATCATTCCTTCTGTAGCCTTTTTGAGGTCTCCTCTTCTCAACCAGTTCCATGTCTGTGGATCTCTAAATTCAGTTTTCTCAAAGAAGGTACTATGAAGGGATTTTCCCTTAAGGCTGCTCTTCCTCCTTGATGTTATTTCCTCCTTGGACATCCCCTGGCCTACTGTCCCCTCCTTCAGTACAGTTTTGAGCATTGGCTCCTTACTATAGGTCACGTATTTGTATAGGTTGTTTGTTTTTCTCCATCTGAACACAGTCCTCTATGCTGATAAGACCTCTTCCACCCTCAGATCTCCTTAGGTAGAGTCTATCGACATCACTCCTCTTGTGGAACATGTTGTAGATAGTCAATAGCTTCCTAGTCTTCCTATCCATTTCTTTTTGTTCAGCAACATTCCATCTCAGAATTCCCGCACTGTACCTAATAATAGACACAGCTCGGGAATTTACTGCGCTTATGGCATTTCTGCTGTTCAGATGTGACTTCAATATGCTCCTTACTCTCCGAATGTATTCCGTTCTTAACAATTCCTTCATTTTTTTGTTCTTTATGCCATCAGCCTCCAGAACGCCCAAATACTTGTATCCTTCCTCAGAGTCAATTTCCTTTATCATCTCACCTGTTGGCATCTGGATCCCGCTACTTCTGCTCAACCTACCCCTCCTCATCACAATGACTCCACATTTACCAATACCAAACTGCATACATATATCACTGCTGAAAATACGGACAGTGTCAACAAGCACATCCAACTCCTTCTCACTTTTCCCGAAGAGCTTAAGATCGTCCATGAAGAGGAGGTGATTGATGGTAAGCTCTCCCCTTCCCAACTTGTATCCTGCTCTCACTTTTCGCAGCATAATGGTCAAGGGCATTAGGGCAAGGACAAACAACAGAGGGGACAGGCTATCTCCCTGGAAGATACCTCTCTTGATCTTCACGCTTCCCAAGGATACTCCAGTTGATGTCAACTCTGTCTCCCAGGACCCCATACTCCTGCCCAGCAACTGTCTGATGTTATCTGCCACCCTGAAGATCTCCAGGCTTTTGGTGATCCAAGAATGAGGCACCATGTCAAATGCCTTTCTGTAGTCTATCCATCCCATGGCAAGATCAGTGTGTCTCCTCCTGCAATTCCCCATTACCATCTTATCAATAAGTAACTGGTCCTTTGTACCACGTGACTTCTTTCGGCATCCTTTCTGTTCGTCCGGTAACAAGTTGTTTGTGTGGAGGTGATGGTAGATTTCCTCAGACACAATGCTCGTCAACAGTTTCCACATTACGGACAGACATGTGATAGGTCTATAGTTGGTAACATCATTACCCTTGATTCGGTCTTTCATTATCAGAACTGTGGTACCTTTTGTCAACCACTCTGGCACCTCACCCGACACCAAGCAGTCATTGAACATGGCCGTCAGCTTCGGGTGGAGGGATGTTAAATGTTTAATCCAATACCCCTGCACACCATCTAGGCCTGGTGATTTCCAGTTGGTTAGTTTTTTGGCCTGCCCCTTAAGAGTTTCAACTGTGATACTCAAATCAGTTTGTTGTTGTGCCTGCTCACCGATCTCCCTCTGTACTGTCTCAATCCACCCTGCCTGGGCATTATGTCTAACATCCTGCTCCCATATTCCTCTCCAGAATGTTTTAGTTTGTTCCGCCCCAGGGATCAAGTCGTTGCCTCTTTCTTTCCCCTCAAGCTGTCCAAACAGCATCTTCTGGCTGTTGTCGAACATGCGGTTCTGTTTATACTGACTGATTCTGTTCTCGTATCGCCTGATTTTTGCACTCTTTGCTACAATGCGTTGCTTCAATTCCTCTATGATAATATTTAGCTTTTTACTCCTAGTTTTGTATTTTATTTCCAGTCTATTTTTAGTGCCTATGTTTTTTAGTGTCCCATTCAGTAGTGACTCAAGCTTTCCTATGTCATTTCTCATTTCCCCGATTTGCCCACTCAGTCGCTTCTTCCACCACGGCTCTGCTCTTTCTTGTCTGTTGTTTCCTCTCGCTTTTATACCAAGTAGTTTCCTCACCGTATTTGCTGTTGCTTTGAGGATATTGTTGCACTGGTGAAGGCTCCTCGCCTCAAGGTATGGGATGACTTTGTTTACCTTAGCTGTTGTTTCTTTTAACTTTTTCCTGTCTACAAATCTTAGGTTCATAGGTCTCCCACTATCATTGTTCAATTCATCTACCACTAAATTTAGGATGTCAACCGAATCTTGTCCTAGCCCGTCAGCATTCATCTCCTCAGTGGCCGTATCTCTGTTCCAGGTATTATTTATCTCAGTATTCAGATCATTGTCTGCTTCGGGTGGTTCCTCCGTTCTCAGGACCTCTTCACCTTCATTTCCCACTGGCTCGCTTGTCTGGCATACTACACCCGCCATCTCCAAGCCATTCTCTCTGCTCAGTTCCTCCAGTTCCAGCTCGCTTATCCACCCATTAGTTCTTATTACCCGAGCCTGCCCGGCCAATTTTTGTTCATCTAATTTAAATAAACCAATCTCGTTCCAGATGTTATGCATCCGTCTCCTGTAGCCCCTCTCCTTGGGGTTACTTTTCAGGTAGCATTGCATAACAGTTCTATTCAATTCTTTCGTCCAGTTGGTTCTGGCCCCTTTCCTTCTTCTTCTTCCTCCAACATCAGCAGTATTTGGTTGACAGTCAGGTTCCTGCTGCTGAGCCAGGGGGCACCTGTTGGGTGAGAGTCTGTCACATGACGTTCTAGTCTGTAATTTCACCGTTATTCGAACTGTTTATGTTCGATATTTAAACACTCTTATCGAGGATTGGCGAATGTATGGTTACATAGCCATCTTATTATTATTATTATTATTATTATTATTATTATTATTATTTGCATTTATCTTGCTTTATGTTTATACGAGTTATCACCAAGTCACAACCAGTGACCTCAAGAGACAACAAGGTCCGCCATGTTCAAGAAAGAACATACATATTCACACATGCATCCTTAGTGTTTAGACTTGTGATGTACTTATATTGACAGGATCTTCCTTAGTATATGGGCAGTTCCCATTAGTACTATCTTTTGTATTTCTCCTATACGCGGGTTTCCTGGGATTTGCGATAAGTAGTCGTTAGACCCCTTAGGTATCATTCCCAGAGCGCCTACAACCACTGGTATTGTTTTAGTTCTCAATTTCCACATTTTTCCAATTTCTATCTCCAGGTCCTTATACTTGCTCAATTTTTCAAATGTTTTTATAGATACATTCTTGTCTATTGGAACAGACATATCAATTAGCAGGCATACCCTCCTTTGAAAGTCCTTCAATATTATATCAGGTCTATTTGCATCTATTTTTCGGTCTGTTTGGATGCTAAAGTTCCACAAGATTGAGATGTGATCTTTTTCAAGTATGGGAGGTGGTTGATGCGCCCACCAATTCTTTTGATGGGGCAGGTCAAAATGCTTACACATTATCCAATGTATGTATTGTGCAGCTCTGTCATGCCTGTTTAGGTATTCGGTTGGAGCTATAGGGCTGCACATTGAAATTATATGGTCAATGGTCTCTGGTTGTTTTTTGCATACACGGCATAATGGGCTGCACCCATTTTTTATTATGTTGGCTTGGTAATTTTTTGTTGGCAGACACTGATCTTGTGCCGATATAATCAGTCCTTCAGTCTCCGATTTCAGTCCAGAGGATGCCAACCACTGATGGGTTAAAGTTTTGTCAACATCAGGATTGTTAGCTCGCTCTGGGTATTTTCCATACAGAGGCTTTTCTTGCCATTTCTTAGCCAGTTTCTGTAGCAGTTCTTTCTTTGCAGTTACTTTTACCTGCTTTGCTTTTTCTGTGTTTTCCATTTCAGCAGTAAATGGGACTTCTGAAATTTGTAGTCCATTACTGTATCTAATTGCATCTTTTGTAATGGAATATGATCTTTTGATGCTTTCGTGTTTCAAAACGGATTGTTTGTCTCATCATTCTTCGGAAGCAGGAATGTAATGCCGTTAACTAGCCATGAAGGTATCTTTTCTGGCTCCTTAACTATTTCATTGTAAAGCTGGGCTAACAGCTCATGAGACTCTGTGAAGGCATTTATCCAAAAGTTTTGTATTTTGTCTTTTCCTGGGGATTTCCATTTGTTGGTTTTTCTTAGAGCCAAGCGCAACTGTTCAACTGTTATATTTTCCCATGTTTGTTCCTCAAGGTGAGCTGTATCTTTCATTTGTCTGTCTATCCATGGGGCATGTATGTTATGAACTTTTTCTTCGGCCGAGATCTTTTCCCAGAATTCTTGCACTTCCTCCTTGGGTGGTATTGATTTAGCAGTTATTGTTGACTTACCAATTTTTCTGTAGAAGTTTCTTTGGTTGTTTTTGAACATATTATTGTCCTTATAGAATCTAGATCGTTTTTCAAAGCGCCTTATACGAGCAGCTTTGGCCGACACTTTTTGCTTGATTATTTCTATCAGCATGTATATGTCACATGTTGATTTTATACTGTACCTTCTTTTCAATTTTCTAAGTTTAGTTTGTTTAACATGTTCACCTACTTTATAGTTTGTTAAAATTTCTATGTCAGATCGGAGAACGTTTATTTGGCGATTGATGTTCTCTTGCCAAGTAGATTTCTTGTGGGAATTCCTTTGTTTTTTCATCTTCACTCCACATAAGTGAGTGGTGACTTTAGCCGATGCATAATAGAGATGATTTAAATCAGTAATGTTTAGTTTGTTTGTGATGATAATGTTTTTGAGAATTATGTTAGTCTTGTGTATTATCTTTTGGTTCTGTTTGGAGTTCTGGATCTTAGGGATGGTGTCTCGTTGCCCCATGTCAGATTCTTTCATTTTCATCCATTCGATCATAATTTCATCCTTCAAGTTGACAAGTTCATTCTCATTCATTTCTTTATCATTTACGATCTCATTATTTTCATTTGGAATTTCATCCTGAGCATGCACTCCCTCCACTTTTTCGATAATTTCTTTAATTTTTTCTGTTGCCAGTGATTCCGCCCCAACCCTGGGATTCGAAGTGTTACAGTTTACCTCGTTTTCACTGACACATGTTTCATTTTCCCTTCGCTGACTTTGTGTTAATAGCTTGATCTGATCAATTTCTATATCAGTTAGTAACTTTTTTCTTACAATATTTCTTCGTATATTGGCTAGTTTGTTGCTGTCAATATAGCCTCTTTTTTCGGGATGTTTCTTTTTCCAGTTGATATATGTCTGTTCTGTATTCGATGTATTTGATGGGTAGTACATGGCAGTGTAGAAAGCCTCAAGGACTTCTTTATTATCTTCCCTTGACCATTTTTCTCTCTTTTTCTTTGGATTTCTTGGTGGTGAGCATGGAGGGCCAACAGTAGGAGTATTCCGGTTATGGGAGGTCTCCAGCTCCGAAGTGATGGGAAGGTTTGAACCATTAGCTGATTTTTCAACCCCAGTCTGGTTCCTCTCTGAGGGACGCGGCCCTTTTTTACCCGGGTGACGGCCGATCCGGTATGAGATTTTATCATTAGACATTTACTTTATTTTGTCGCGTTTTATCCTTATCCGCCAAGGGGTAATCATTTCGTGTTACCACTTCTAGAACGAGTGTCAACCAAGACTAGAGGGGTCGTTCTCCCCTAGAGACACGGCTATTCCCCGCCGGCCGCCATCCCGGTATTTCTTGGTCGCGGGGTTTTCTTTTTGTTGTTTTTTTAAATTGTTATTATCATGAGTGGTTCCTTAATGTGAGCATTGCGTGGCTTAAGAATGAAATTATTAATAATTGTCTCCACTCCAGGCACAAGGCCAGCAATCACCCAGTGCATTACAATAATATAATATTCTTTTTGTTGTGGTTGGCTGTTATTGTTGTTGGCTATGTCGGTGGTGGTGCCGGGGCTTTTTATATTGTTGGTGAGGAAGGGGTGAGCCAGCAATCCCATAATTCTTGATGTGGCCAGGTCACTAAGTCAATCTATTTATATCTTTTGCTAGCCTCTCCCTTGTCTAGTGATACCGCCACCTTCCCCTTTCTCTCTCAAGTTAACAGGGGAATAGTGGTGGTAGCATTGAAGGAGTGGTGGCGGCGGGGAGATGTGGGAGACAGTAGCGACGGTATCGATACTGAGACAGTGGTGGTGGTGATGTCGATACCGAGGCAGTGGTGGCGGTGATGTGATCATATTACTGTAGCGATGGTGTTGTAGCGGTGGCCGCAATGAAGGAGTGGTGGCGGAGGTGATGGGATAGTGGTGGTAATGATGGCAGTAGTGAGTGGTGGTGGTGAAATTGCCGTTATCTGGCTGGTGTGTTTAGTGTACACAGAGAGGTGATGGGGTAGGTGTATCTAGTTTCTGGTGTTGTTTGGCTGTTCTATATAGCGTAGACAGAGAGGGGGAGGGTTCTTCTTCCATTTATAGCCATTTTCTATTTTGAATATACAATGTACAATACAAAGTTGAATATTTGAATATTTGAGCCTTATAACAATATATTTCGGGTTCGAATTTTTTTTGGGCTCAAGCCGGATGCTTTACGTAGCATTTGTACTAAGAGATATTATTTCACAAATGATTTAAATATGTTAAAAATTCAAAACTTACGGGAGCGATTTCATGACCTTCTACCACCTCGTGCGTCTTCTTCCCTTTATTATTATATCCATCCACGACAACCTCCACCTCATGCGATACATCATAGAGAGGGTAGCTAAGGAACCTGGCACGGGTGGGTCCTTGATCAATTTAGATCAGTCGAAAGCTTTCGATAGGGTCGACCATCGTTACCTAGCGGCCGTCCTGAGGGCGGCTGGCTTTGGGCCCGTCTTCAGAGGCTGGATCGCTGCCATGCACAGCGACATCTGCTCTGTGGTGAGAGTGAACGGTCACCTGTCGGAACCGTTTAACATCATGCGCTCGGTCCGCCAAGGATGTCCCCTCTCGTCCCTCTTGTACGTATTGACTCTCGAGCCATTACTGCACAAACTGGAGACGTTGAGGGGAGTCCCGCGCGAACTAGGATGCGGAAGATCAGTGTCAGCATATGCGGACGATGTCACCGTAGTGGTGTCGAACGCCAAACACATCGAGGCGATCGGCACTACTCTAAGAGAATACGAAGCGGTGACAGGAGCAATGATCAACCAGGAAAAGTCAGTGGGCCTGCAGCTCGGCACCTGGAGAGGCAGGTCCATGCCGTCCAACAGCGTCGTCGGACGCTGGACGGACGGACCGGTTAAATTGCTAGGGGTCTGGTTCGGTCCGGACCTCCAGACGGACAAAAACTGGGACGAGGTGACGAGCAGGGTGGCTTCTCTCACCCAGAAATGGGCCGAGAGGAAGCTATCCCTGAAAGGTCGAGCGGAGGTGGCTAACGCGTACATCGCGTCTGTCATCTGCTACCGCCTAACCGTCGTACCTTGTCCTAAGCCTCGCCTGACTGCGCTGGAGTGTTTGCTCTTTCGCTTTTTGTGGAAGGGACGTGCTCCGATGGTCAGGCGGTCCATCTGTTGTCAACACCCGCTACGTGGAGGGCTGGGCATGCCGTGGCTGATGATGCGCAGGCACGCGCTCAGGCTACGACATCTCCACCTCTTCCTCGACGGTGATCAGGTGTGGTCGCCGTTTGCTAGACACGTATTTCCCCAGCTCGTTTCCTTGACGGAGCTGCAGTCCTGGGTCAAGCGAAGACCGAGAGGGAGCGCCTGGAGACTGGAATGTCTTCAGGCGCTCACAGCCCTCGACCAATCGGGCAATGTGATCGGTGGAAACTCCACCTCGGCGTTCTATAGAGGATTAGTGGAGGGGAAGAGCGATGACGTACTTGGGGAAACTCTAGGCGTCGACGAAAATCAACTAGCCAATCTCTTCGGAAGAACTTTCGGGCCAGGGCCTATGGACAACTTCCAGAAATCTCTGGCCTGGCAGTGCTACCGAGGAGCCTTGCCAGTTCGGGATAAACTCTACAGGCATGGAGGTGCCGTCAGCCGGGCATGTCCGAGATGCGCGCAGGGCGACGAAACCGTCCTGCACGCACTCGTCCAGTGTCCGAAAATTGCTGACTTGTGGGTTTATGTCGAACACCTGCTGTCGCGTTTAGGACGGATCCGGCTATCATCTGAGTCCATCGTGAGGATTGCCCCGCCCTCCTCCTTTAGCCGGGAAGGGCAGGCAGTTTTTATCTGCCTGGTGGCCATGGTGAAAGAGATAGTATGGTGGACACGTTTGAAAGGGCTGAAGACGAGCACTTACCTCTTCGGTGATGCTCTGTGTGACTTTTTCAAATTTCATTTGAAAAGGAAAATCAGAGTAGAGAGGGAAGTGCTCTCTTCCCAGCATTTTGTTGAAAGATGGGTGAGAGAAGCAAGAATGGCCCGAGTGAATGGGCCTACTCTGAGTATATATCTGTAAATTAAAGGTGGAAAACTGGGAGAGGGCACTTGCCTTGGTGGTCAGGGTCATTGTGGCTTTCTACTTGGCTTTCACCACAAATGTCCCTCCGAAGTCTCCCCCCTATTGGGGAATTTTTCATTGTTATTTTCATTGTTATTTTTGTTACATCCTCTGTTTTTGTTTTTTACACGCAGAAATGCCCATTTGTACCGTCCTGCATTGTCCTGCACTGTCCTTAATGTCTACTTTATGTAAACCCTTGTGGTTAATAAAGAAATCATTATTATTATTATTATTATTATTATTATTATTATTATTATTATTATTATTATTATTATTATTCTTTGAGTCTCAGTCATTTATGTTAGTTAACTGGAAAGTTTGTTGAAATGAATATCAAGCCACTACCTGCAGCCTCAGATATTCAGGACGTATCGAAGGGTTCTTGCTGTTCCCAGCAAGCATGACTTTTGAAGCGTTCCAAAAAGCGTGAAGGGGCCAATTTTCTTTAACCATCCCTGGAAACATTTTGAGATAGTCCCTAGTGCGCCTATGACAATCGGGATCACTTTGACTTCATGGCAGTTCCAAATCCTTGTTACCTCCCACTTTAAGTCCTGGTATCGGTTAATTTTCTCCCTCTCCTTCTCTTGCACTCTCGTGTCGAATGGGCAGGCCACATCCACAATCAGGCACGATCTTTTTTCTTTGTCCAAAACCACCAGGTCAAGTCTATTGTGTTCCAGTTTCTTGTCCGTCTGTATCCTAAAATCCCACAGCACCTTCACCTGATCGTTTTCTATCACCGCCTCTGGCTTATGCTCATACTACTTCTCAGAATGTGGTAAATTGTTTACTTTGCATAGGTGCCAGTGGATCACCCTGCCCATCACATCATGTCTCCAGCCCTTATAGTGAGTCTGGGCTAGGTGTTTACACTCGGATACAATGTGAGCCACAGTCTCCTCTCTCTCTCCACAGATCCTGCACAGTGGGCTAGCCTCCTCCTTGTAAATGTGGTGTTTCAACCACTTCGTTTTGAGGGCCTGCTCCTGCGCAACCATTAACATTCCTTCTGTAGCCTTTTTAAGGTCTCCTCTTTTCAACCAGTTCCATGTCTGTGGATCTCTGAATTCAGTTTTCTCAAAGAAGGTACTATGAAGGGATTTTTCCTGAAGGCTGCTCTTTCTCCTTGATGTTATTTCCTCCTTGGACATCCCCTGGCCTATTGTCCCCTCCTTCAGTACAGTTCTGAGCATTGGCTCCTTACTATCAGTCACGTATTTGTGTAGGTTGTTTTGCTCCATCTGAACACAGTCCTCTATGCTGATAAGACCTCTTCCACCTTCAGATCTCCTTAAGTAGAGTCTATCGACATCACTCCTCTTGTGGAACATATTGTAGATAGTCAATAGCTTCCTAGTCTTCCTATCCATTTCTTTTTGTTCAGCAACATTCCATCTCAGAATTCCCGCACTGTACCTAATAATAGACACAGCTCGGGAATTTACTTCACTTATGGCATTCCTACTGTTCAGATGTGACTTTAATACGCTCCTTACTCCCCGAAGGTATTCAGTTCTAATCAATTCCTTCATTTTTTTGTTCTTGATGTCATCAGCCTCCAGAACGCCCAAATACTTGTATCCTTCCTCAGAGTAAATTTCCTTTATCATCTCACCTGTTGGTATCTATATTCCGTTACTTCCGCTCAACTTACCCCTCCTCATAACAATGACTCCACACTTACTAATACCAAATTGCATACATATATCATTGCTGAAAATACGGACAGTGTCAACAAGCACATCCAACTCCTTCTCATTCTTCCCGAAGAGCTTAAGATCGTCCATGAAGAGGAGGTGATTGATGGTAAGCCATTCCTTTCCCAACCTGTATGCTGCTCTCACTTTTCGCAGTACACTGGTCAGGGACATCAGGGCAAGGACAAACAACAGAGGGGACAGACTATCTCCCTGAAAGATACCTCTCTTGATCTTCACGCTTCCCAAGGATTCTCCAGTTGATGTTAACTCTGTTTTCCAGGACTTCATACTTTTGCCCAACAACTGTCTGATGTTATCTGCCACCTTGAAGATCTCCAGACTTTTGGTAATCCAAGAATGAGGCACCATGTCAAATGCCTTTTTGTAGTCTATCCATCCCATGGCAAGACCAGTGTGTCTCCTCTTGCAATTCCTCATTACCATCTTATCAATAAGTAACTGGTCCTTTGTACCACGTGACTTCTTTCGGCATTCTTTCTGTTCGTCCGGTAACAAGTTGTTTGTGTGGAGGTGATGGTAGATTTCCTCAGACATAATGCTTGTCAACAGTTTCCACATTACGGACAGACATGTGATAGGTCTATAGTTGGTAATATCCTTACCCGTGATTCGGTCTTTCATTATCAGAACTGTGGTACCTTTTGTCAACCACTCTGGTACCTCACCTGACATCAAGCAGTCATTGAACATGGTTGTCAGTTTCGGGTGGAGGGATGTTATGTTTTTAATCCAATATACCTGCACACCATCTGGGCCAGGTGATTTCCAGTTGGTTAGTTTTTTAGCCTGCCCCTTAAGAGTTTCAACTGTGATACTCAAATCAGTTTGTTGGTGTGCCTGTTCACTGATCTCCTTCTGTACTGTCTCAATCCACACTGCCTGGTCATTATGTTTAACATCCTGCTCCTATATTCCTCTCATGAATGTTTTAGTTTGTTCCGCCTCGGGGATCAAGTCGTTGCCTCTTTCTTTCCTTTGAAGCTGTCCAAACAGCATCTTCTGGTTGTTGTTGAACATGCGGTTCTGTCTATACTGACTGACTCTGTTCTCGTATCGCCTGATTTTTGCACTCTTTGCTGCAATGCGTTGCTTCGGTTCCTCTATGATAATATTTAGCTTTTTACTCCTAGTTTTGTACTTTATTTCCAGTCTATTTTTAGTGTCTATGTTTTTTAGTGTCCCATTCAGTAGGAACTCAAGCTTTCCAATGTCATTTCTCATTTCCCTCATTTGACCACTCAGTCGTTTCTTCCACCAAGGCTCTGCTCTTTCGTGTCTGTTGTTTCCTCTCGCTTTTATACCAAGTAGTTTCCTCACCGTATTTGCTGTTGCTTTGAGGATATTGTTGCACTGGTGAAGGCTCCTCGCCTCAAGGTATGGGATGACTTTGTTTACCTTAGCTGTTGTTTCTTTTAACTTTTTCCTGTCTACAAATCTTAGGTTCATAGGTCTCCCACTATCATTGTTCAATTCATCTACCACTAAGTTTAGGATATCTACCAAATCTTGTCCTAGCCCGTCAGTATTCATCTCCTCAGTGGCCGCATCTCTGTTCCAGGTATTATTTATCTCAGCATTCAGATCATTGTCTGCTTCGGGTGGTTCCTCCGTTCTCTCGACCTCTTCACCTTCATTTCCCACTGGCTCGTTTGCCTGGCATACTCCACCCTCCATCTCCAAGCTAATCTCTCTGCTCAGTTCCTCCAGTTCCAGCTCGCTTATCCACCCATTAGTTCTTATTACCCGAGCCTGCCCGGCCAGTTTTTGTTCATCTAATTTAAATGGACCAATCTTGTTCCAGATGTTATGCATCCTTTTCCTATAGCTTTTCTCCTTGGGGTTACTCTTCAGGTAACATTGCATAACAGTTCTATTCAATTCTTTCGTCCAGTTGGTTCTGGTCCCATTCCTTCTTCTTTTTTCCTCCGGCACCAGCAGTATTTGGTTGACAGCCAGGTCCCTGCTGCTGAGCCAGGGAGCACCTGTTGGGTGAGAGTCTGTCACATGACATTCTAGTCTCCATTTCACCGTTATTCGAACTGTTTAGGTTCGACATTTAAACACTCTTATCGAGGATTGTCGATTGTATGGTTACATAACTACCGGTGAATTACTTGTCTCCGGTGGTTTCGTCACTCCACGTGACTTTTGTGTGGCATTATCACGCTGTAGACGAACCCAAATAAACAAACAAACAAACAGGCAGAAAAAACCCCAAAAATGAATAAGCATAAGTTTCATTGTAATGTAGTGTTTGAATGTCTGACTTAGTTTTTCCCTTCCCTTCTCTGTCCGTCCGTTTGTTTTTCTCTTCATTTTAATTTCCTTTACGTTTTTCGTTGTTGCTGTGCTGCTTTGATTTCGATTTTTTTTTTATTTTGACCGGGTCATCAATTCAGTCTATTTATATATTTTGATGCCTTCCTCTTTTAGTGAGATTTCTACAATGTAGCAGGGTCTAGCGGGAGAGAATAGCGGCGGTAGTGACAATGAGGCAGCGGCGGCGGCGGCGATGGCGGTGCTGTGCCAGCAGCAACTAGCAGGAGGTAGTGGGAGATAATAGCGGCGGTAGCGATAATGAGGCAGCGGCGGTGGCGATGTGTTCGTATTACTGTAGCGATGGTGTTGAAGATGGAGTAGAAATTTGAGTCGACTTGACCAGAGTTTTCATCGTGGCAGTGGTGGTGGCTCTGGTGGTGAAATTATGTTTAGTGAAATTATCATTAGACGCGTATATGTGTTGACATATTCCTTTAATATTGGAATTAAACATTTTGTTAAAACTAAAACTTGATTTTTATTTATTTATTTTTTTATTTTGACCGGGTCATCAATTCAGTCTATTTATATATTTTGATGTTTTCCTCTTTTAGTGAGAATTCTACAATGTAGCAGGGGTAGCGGGAGAGAATAGAGGCGGTAGTGATATTGAGGCAGCGGCGGCATGGGGGTGGCGGTGCTGTGCCAGCAGCAACTAGCAGGAGGTAGTGGGAGAGAGTAGCGGCGGTAGCGATAATGAGGTAGTGGTGCTGGTGATGTGGTTGTATTACTGTAGTGATGGTGTTGAAGTTGGAGTAGTTGGAGTAGAAATTTGAGTCGACTTGATCAGAGTTTTCATCGTGATAGTGGTGGTGGTATTGGTGGTGAAATTATCTTTAGTGAAATTATCATTAGTCGCGTATATGTGTTGACATATTCCTTTAATATTGGAATTAAACATTTTGTTAAAACTAAAACTTGATTTTTATTTATTTATTTTTTTTTTATTTTGACCGGGTCATCAATTCAGTCTATTTATATATTTTGATGTTTTCCTCTTTTAGTGGGAATTCTACAATGTAGCACGGGGTAGCGGGAGAGAATAGCTGCGGTAGTGATATTGAGGCAGCGGCGGCGGTGGTGGTGGCGGTGGTGGTGGCGGTGCTGTGCTAGCAGCAACTAGCAGGAGGTAGTGGGAGAGAATAGCGGCGGTAGCGATAATGAGGCAGCGGTGGTGGTGATGTGGTCGTATTACTGCAGCGATGGTGTTGAAGTTAGAGTAGAAATTTGAGTCGACTTGACCAGAGTTTTCATCGTGGTAGTGGTGGTGGTATTGGTGGTGAAATTATCTTTAGTGAAATTATCGTTAGTCGCGTATATGTGTTGACATATTCCTTTAATATTGGAATTAAACATTTTGTTAAAACTAAAACTTGAGGCAATAGTAATAGTAATTATTATTATTATGCTGAGATTGGTGGTGGTGAAATTGCCGTTATCTGGCTGTTGTGTTTAGTGTACACAGAGGGGTGATGGGGTAAGTGGTGTATCTAGTTTCTGATGTTGGTGAAATTGCTGTTATTTGGCTGTACTATATAGTGTAGACAGAGGGGTTTTCTTCCATTTATAACCATTTTCTTTTTTGAATATAAAATGTATAATACAAAATTGAATATTTGAGCGATATAACAATATATTATGGATCCGAATTTTTTGGGACGCAAGCCGGATGTTTTATGCAACATTTGTACTAAGAATTGTTATTTCACAATTGATTTAAATATGTTAAAAAATCAAAACTTACGGGAGCGATTTCTCGACCTTCTATCCACCATGTGTGTCTTCTTCCTATTATTATTATTATTATTATTATTATTATTATTATTATTATTATTATTATTACTCTTTGAGTCTCAGTCATTGATGTTAGTTAACTGGAAAGTTTGTTGAAATGAATATCAAACCACTACCTGCAGCCTCAGATATTCATATTATTATTATTATTATTATTATTATTATTATTGTTATTATTATTATTATTATTATTATTATTATTATTATTATTCCTGGGTGCTCGTGGGGGTAGATTCCTCAGACTTGCCTTCCAGCTGGACCACCAAATATAATTAACCGATCTCATGAATATTGACCAACCTTCATATTGGGGTCTACCACTCGATCGCCTGTGGGTTAGCTAGTAATTCTTTCATTATATATTCTAACCACATGGACAAAGTATCACAGCTGTGATCTCTCGATACGCAGAAGTATCCGTTCTACCTGGAGCAACCACATAATCTTCAAGCAACGCACTCTATCTAGTAACGTTACACTATAGATCATTTGGTGGAAACTCATTTCAGCCGCTTATATTCTTAATCATATTTCTTCGGTGATTAGCCAAGATTTGAAAATTCTGTAAAACACCCCGCTGATTTAAATTAAAAAAATAGAGGTTGGAAAAAGAAGTTCTGTAAAGCGGTAGGAATAATAAGAGGTATATGAAGTAAGATCCAAGGTAAATAAGAATAAGAATAACTTAATGGTAAAAATTAAAGCGAAACAGAAATGCCAAATGAATTGAAATAAAAACATAAAGAATTTACTGAAAAGAAACATACAAAAGAACGTTTTCCTACGCATACTATGCTAGTAATAAAATAAATGCGGCAGCTTGATATCGGAAAATTCAAAACATAAAATTGGTATCATTAGTTTGCACCAGGCTAGACATAATCAAGTAGCCATTGAGCAATAATCAAATATGTTCTGGCTGTGCAAGTTGTGAAACATGTAAAGTCAATTTCGTTTTTTCTCTGTCTATGAATAGAAAAAAATGTATTGACACTTGTTCAGGTTGTTTCAACACGGCTTACAATTTAAACTTTATTCATGCCTGCATTCAATATGTATATATGTGTGTGTGAATGTAAATTTATATTCCCCTCATAACATAGGTACAGTAAAATATTCAGTCGGCGTTCTGCGAAGATATGCTATTTCTGCAGCCAATCGATGAAGTAAAAAAAAAAACTGAAGTAAAAAAATAACTGCGATAAAACAAATTTATAAAAAGACAAAAAGAAAAAGAAAAAAAAAGAAACAAATGAAAGTCCAAGATACTCTTGCAGGATAAAGAGGGCTATCCCCCTGCTATAGAGTTGTAATATAAAATCCGTCGTGCAGAGACCTGTGAAAGATATGTGGCTAAGCTACAAGATCATTTTAAACACCGATTCTTCTCACACTCACATCACTCCTCATTAGGGCATCCTGAAATGAAGAACAGCATGACCCCATTGAAAAAAGAAAGGCAGTTAAGAGATAAATGTGTCCCACAAGATAACATGGGAAATTCTTGGGGAGTCCAGAAACTTGCATCAACAGAACAAAGATATGTCGCCACTGCCTTAGGAGTAACAGCGGTTTCTGGAATTAATAAAAATTAGAAATATTAGGGAATATAAGATTGAACGGAAAATAACTGGAAATACCATAGAAAAGATCAAGTTTAAATTAAGATTGTGAGATAATTCAGGGAGGAAGAGTTATTAAGTTTTTTTCTTTTCTTTCATTGTTTTAATAATTGTACAGCACCGAAATGGGGCACCACCTTCAACGTTATTCTAATACAAATTGAACAAAGTTCTTCTTCTTCTTCTTCTTCTTCTTCTTCTTCTTCTTCTTCTTCTTCTTCTTCTTCTTCTTCTTCTTCTTCTTCTTCTTCTTCTTCTTCTTCTTCTTCTTCTAAAATGAATAATTATTTTATTACTAAGATGGTAACTTAACATGGTTCTTAAATAAATTCCTGCTGGAACATTTTAATTTAAATAGTAACCTTTTAAATTCTGTGGCTTGGTTTCATAGAACCAGAGCTGGGTCTAACTAAATTGATATCAAAAGGATTTATAACAGAAAAGATGAGTGGATAGATAGATAAACTAAAAAAATAGGATTGGAAGTATTTCTGGTATGAAGATGGAATAATAAAATAAAATATGTTTAATACATTCATAACACAGTACACTGGGAGGTGCATTTAACAGCACAATTTCAAAAGCATTTTTATAAACTTTCACACTAATTCCGAAATGAAGATAGAGCGTTTGTCTTTTACGCCTACCCACCTTCTGATTACTGAATGCTGAAGCTGGCGCATTACTGGACCAGCTCCTGCAATTCTTGCACTTAATTCGTGGGCATGGCCCCGAAATACTTGAACTTCTCCACCTGCTTCAGTGGAACTCCATTCATATGTAGAGTGCACTGGGCAGGCTTTCTTGAGAGGACGAGTGTCTCAGATTTCACAACACTGATTTTCATTCCAGCCATGCAGCACTCTGCATCAAACCTGTCAAGCGTATGTCAGAGATCACCTTCTGTCGAGTTAAGTAACCTTATGTCACCTGGAAATTCCAGTCGACTGATTTTACACCCACCAGTCGTGATATCACTTCCAACTCGGTTGCGCATGCCAACCCTGTTCATGAAAATAATCACAAGGAGACGTGTGAGAACGCACCCTTGCTTTTCATTTAGCACAATTTATCCGAATACAAATACTCGGGCATTCTTATAGAGACATCATGTCAGCAACAATTGACCATCTATCCCATACTCCTTCACAACCCTCCTCAGCAGGTCCCTAGAAATGCGGCCATATGCGTATTCGAGATCTACACAATAAGAATATACCTGTTGGCATTACTCCCACGATTTCTGGAAGACCTGCCGCAGTGTGAATATTTGGTCGGCTGTGCTGCGTCCGAAGCCAAAACCACATTGTTTATCAGCTAGTTTGGATTCAATAATCTCCCTGCATCACTTTGTCAGATATTTAGCATAGATGTTAGCGTGGAGGCTTAACTAGAAGATTCGCCTCTAATTCGAACAATGTCTCTTGACTTCCTCTTTGAAATTTGGGCTTATCACAGCCTATTGCCATTGCTTAGAGATCCAGGCCACCCGGCACACACCAGTCAACCAGAGAATACCTTCTTTATTTAAGGCTTTTAACATCTCAGGCAAGATTTCATCTTCTCCAGTGGCCTTGCAGAGCTCTTTGATTGCTCTTGTGACCTTAGCCTCGGAGAGATTAGTCACCACTCCTGGATGCACCTTTCGTACATTCATTTTATCAATCTATATTTTATCGAGATACCAAATTACACTTTTAAAACAACATTGTTTTTTCGTGTTCAACAACGGTGAAGAATATACAAAATAAAATGTAAAAATATAAAGTTAAAGCGTAACATATACAGAGCAATATATAAAAGAACAACATTATAGACAAAACTTTCAGATACATTTAGTGTAATAGAGAGATAATATGCAGTAATAGAGACGAATTAAAGGGCAATGCTCGCTTGAGTACAACGTGTATAGGGTGTTCAAGTCGAGAGATAAATGCGCTACCCGGTATATTTATGAATGTTTAATAGTGCCATCACCATTATTCACCATTGAACACACTCACAGAAATTGTTTGCGTATTATTATGTAAAATAGTTAGATAATAGCAGCATAGCCAGTTATTTATAAGATTTTATCGGTTACTCTCCTTCGTGATAGAGTTAAAGTATTGGTGAGTAGAGAAGAAGAAGGGTTGTAAAGAAGTAAAACATCAGACAGAGAAAGGAAAGGAGGATTGTGTAGGATTGTGTAAAGAATAAAAGATAGAAAATGATAATTTAATGCATATATACAAATATCCATCCATACATAAGTACGTACGTAGATAGACACACAGACACACATATATATGTGTGTGTGTGTTTGTACGTGTGTCTATATATATATATATATATATATGTGTGTGTGTGTGTGTGTGTGTATATATATATGTATGTGTATATATATATATATATATATATATATATATATATATATATATATATATATATATATATAAATATATATATATATATATATATATATATATATATATATATATATATATATATATATATATATATATATATATATATATATGTGTGTGAGGGTGGGGGGAGGGGTTTCTCTCTGTGTGTGGTAATGGAGGAATAAAAAATTCTGAAAATGTAACTGAACACTGGAATCAAATGGAAACAACAAAAATTAACAAAAAAAACAAAACAAAACAAACAAGAACAACAGAAAAACTCTTTGCACATAGGAAAGAAACAGATGATTTTAGCAACGAACTCAACAGAACGAAACTTGTTCAGCCCTTAAGAATTCACCAAGGCGTTAACCAATCATCACCATCAACATGACCACAACTCTTACCAATCTGCTCATACACAAACCCAACCACCCTGCTATCAACAAGGAAATCACCATCACCAACATCATCACTCCTACGATTCTCACTCTTCACTAATTTTAACACCATTACTAATGTTACTGCCGACACCACCACCAAAATCCCTTCCAGCACCACTACCACCAACAACATCACCACCACCATCACAGCCACCGTCACAGCAACCAAAACAACAACACAATCACCACCACCACAATCATCACCACCACAACCACCACCACGACCACCACGACCATCAACACCATCATCATCACCACCACCACCACCACCACCACGACCGTCACCACAACCGTCAACACCACCGCCACCATCACAACCATCAACACAATCACCACTATTCGCCAACCCACTCTTCCCTAAATTGAACACCATTACTGATGTTACGGCCGCGACCACAAGCTAGGTCAACACTCGCCGTCACCATCATCGGCACCACCTGCACAACTACCACCACCACCACTACCACCACAACCACCACGAAAACCAGCGCCAACACCGACGCCACCGCCACCATCACCACCACCATCACTAACAACAACCAGCACCCCCGACACCACCACCCTCACTACACTCACCACAACCACCATTACAATCAGCATCAACACCAACACCAACACCAACACCACAACCCCTACCACCAGAAACACCAACACCAACGGCACCACCACCACCACCAACACCAACGCCACAGCAACTAGTACTACAGCCACCACCACCACCACCACCACCACCACCAACAACAACAACAACAACAACACTACCATCATTATCAACAACAACCAGCATCCCCTTACCACATTCACCACAACCCCCACAACAACAACACCAGCACTAACACCAACATCAACACCACTACCGCCACCACCACAAACAGCAACACAACAGCAACCACCACTACAACCCAACACTTCTCGCTGATTTTAACATCAACATCACCGTCACGTGTTCTAACAATTTTATGATGATGAAATCATTCCAGAGATTAGCAGGTAGAGACCATTTGCCATCAATTCACAAGACATGTTGATTTTTCCTTCACTTCATTTTTTCTTTCCTTCTTCCAAAAGCGATTCTTA
>OZ024741.1:96562001-96587001 GCA_964016885.1 Eledone cirrhosa
TAGTGAAACAATTGTAATATGCCAATAAAGTTTATACATATCCTGCAACACTGATTTACTTAGATTTACTTAGTTTATTTACACGCTGCACACTAAAGCCGCTTTAATATCCGGATTATTACCCAACACGAGATGAACCTCGAAATAGCATCAGGCGCGTCTAACAGCGTGACGCCTGTAACTGCAGTTACACACCTAGCTACCCCCCCCCCCTCCCATATATATATGTATATATATATATATATATATATCCATACGTGCATAAATACACACACACACACACACACACATACACATATATATGTGTATATATATATCCATACATGCATAAATACACACACACACCCACACACATGCACACACATATATATATATATAAAGCTATGATTCAGTCAACTTTCGCGGTACAGCAATCAACTCACCGTAATGAGTAGCTAAATCACGAGAGGAAAACATATATATATATATATATATATATATATATACCACATTACTAAAGTAAATATCACGCCAACAAATAAAACAACGAGAACATTACTACGTATAATAACCTTCAGTTCTTATACTTCACCTCCACCATCAGTAACACCATTAGAGACTAGAATAAAGACGACATTAAGAACATCATCGTCATCGCCACTAACACCACTAACACCACTGGCAAAACGGCTATTAATGAACACTTTGCTACCAGCACTTTTGCTGTTATTACAAACACTCAGCCACCTTTATTGAGTCTGCATTACTGCCATACCGCCATTACTACTGCCATGCCACCCCTAACACCACCAGCAATACATCACAACAAAAAAAAAGACTACCACAATTATAACCATTATCATTACTACTACTACTACTACTACTACTACTACTGCTGCTGCTGCTGCTGCTGCTGCTGCTGTTGCTACTACTACTACTACTACTACTACTACTACTACTGCTGCTGCTGCTGCTGCTGCTGCTGTTGCTACTACTACTACTACTACTACTACTACTACTACTACTACTACTACTACTGCTGCTGCTGCTGCTGCTGATGCTGCTGCTGTTGCTACTACTACTACTACTACTACTACTACTACTACTACTACTACTACTACTACTACTACTAATACTATTACTACTACTACTACTACTACTACTACTACTACTACTACTACTACTACTACTACTACTACTACAACTAATACTACTACTACTACTACTACCACTACTACTACTACTACTACTAATACCACTACTACTACTACTGCTGCTGCTGCTGCTGCTGTTGCTACTACTACTACTACTACTACTACTACTACTACTACTACTACTACTACTACTACTACTACTACTACTACTTCTGCTGCTGCTGCTGCTGTTGCTACTACTACTACTACTACTACTACTACTACTACTACTACTACTACTACTACTACTACTACTACTACTACTACTACTATATATCATCATCACTACAACCAACATCATTAATACCACACCACACCACTACCATCACAAATAAAACCATAAACAAAATCTACAACATCACCCCTCACTATCAACACAACAGGACCGCCGCCCCACCAGACTTAACAATAACAGCAACACTGTAATATTCACCAATGCCATACATAATCGTCTTCAGAAATTGAATGTCAGTTATAATATAAATGATGAAATGATAGGTGAGTGGTGGATGGAGGCTCGTTCTCTTCTCTATTGCTTGTCCTCTAAAAAAACTGTGCTGTCCTCAAACATTTTCGACATTTAATGTCAACGTTGTCGTTACAGTCATCATCATCATCAATATCCGCCTCACCCTCCTCGTCATCGACGTTTTCGTTGTCCTCCCCATCCCCCTCCTCCTCCTAAGCCCTCCCTCCCCCTTCTCCCCATCTCCTCCTCCTCAGCATCATCATCATCGTCGTCATAACCATTATCATCATCATCATCATCATCATCATCATCATCATCATCACCATCATCATCACAATCATCATCATCATTAGATGCCTTTGATGAAAGTGTGAAAGGCAACTGAAAGATGACAGACATGTTGTGTGTATGTGAAACTAAGTATTGTACTATTAGATCATTACCAGTTTTGCTATAAATATAAACTGAACACGCACTTTCAATTTTGCCTTTCATCCTTTTGAGGTCGCTAAAAAAAAGTATCAGTCCAGTATTGGGGTCGATTCTTCCTCTATAGAAAAAATTGGCTGTGTGGAGGGGGTTGGGCTCCGCCAGGTTTAAAATTGCCAGAGACACGCCGTATGATGGTGACTCTACGACTCCACAAGCTGTTATGGGATCTTTAGCATTTATCCTTATATATAAATATATACACCCTCCACATATATATATATATACAAAGAAATGCTGACACACACATATATATATCGAGGAAGAGGGAGAACAGAGACAGAGAGAGGAGAGAGAAAGAGACGAAGAATTCGAGGAAAAGAAAGATGACGTAGAAGGGCAGAAAAATACATTATTGCAAGAGAATATTGGGTGTTCATGTTAAGTATGAAAGAATAACAGGAATACATACAATACATGAAAGTTTCACTATGTTTACGATCTTAATTTATTAATTTCTACACCTAAAATACATTCAAAACATATTTTTAAACTAAAGCCGATGTCTTCCACAATCATTATTCATTTGCCACTAATAAACATACTTAGACATCTTCGAAATTTATCTAACTGGAAGCCGATGTAGTCCTGGAAACTATCAATCGTGAAACCATCAACCATGTAAATTTTGCATTGGAAAATACTTTGTGCGGAACATCCATCATTCAGGGCTTTTGTGAGTATGCACATCCCAGGTCTATTGGCTGCTCCCTCAGGGACGTCAACCTATTCATCGTTATTTATTTATCTCAGTTAAACAAAAATGTTTTTGCACACTAAAGATATTAAGAAGAAAATAGTTTAGCAAATTGTAAATCTTTTACACGAGGAGGTTTTGTTATTGAGGGTTAAAAGATATGATATCGAAGTGTCAGGAACTAAAATATTTGTTTTCTACCAATATAATCAAACCATTCGATAACCGACGTGCTTTTGTCCCACAAAGGAATCACTATAACTTATTTTTTGTTCTATGTAAAGTCAAATTGAAAATGGACGGAGGAAAAAAAAGAAGCGGAAAAAGAAAATGAAGACGGGAAGGAAAGAGAAGAGAGAAAAATAAGGATTTCTTTATTAGCCAAACGGAACCGACATTAAACAAATAATAAAGACGTCACGAGACGATACAGTGTGGGGTTTTAATAAAACCAAAAAAATCGAACAAAACAAATACCCCATTAGGGGGAGATCTCTGAGGATCAGACGTGGAGAAAGCTCACACAATGTCACGGTCACCATTATCGCTGGGGTAGGTGCCCCATCCCATTTGTCCTCTTCAAGTCTACTGGTGTATACTTAGAGCAGGCCCTGCTCATTACTCACACACATCTCTCAACAAACACTTCGCGCTCTACTCCGATTTTCCTTTTCAATTGAAATATGAAAAACTTAATTAGGGCTTCATCAAAGAGGAAGGTGCGAACTTCAACCGTTTCAAACTTGATCACCACACAATCTATTTCGTTATGGCCACCAGGTTGAGAAAAACTGCCTGTTTTTCTCGGCTGATGGAAGACGGCAGGGCGACCTTCAGCATGGACTAAGTTGATAGCCTGATACATCATATACGTGAATAGCAGGTATTTTATATAAACTCACAAATCAGCAATGGTCGGACACTCGATGAGTGCTTGCAGGACGGTTTCGTCGCCTTGCGCGCATCTCGGACAGGCCCGGCTAACAGTACTTACATGCCTGTAGAGTGTATCTCGAACAGACAATGATTCACAATAACACCACCAAGCCAGAGATTTCTGGAAGGTACCCAAAGTGCCTGGGAAAAGAGTGGCTAAGTGATTTCCGGCAATGTCCATAGTCTCAGAAAAATGTCATCGCTTTTACCCACAACTAACACTCTCTAGATTGCCGAAGTGGAGTTTCCATCGTCTGTACAATCCGATTGACAGAGGGCGAAGAAGAAGAAGAAGAAGAAGAAGAAGAAGAAGAAGAAGAAGAAGAAGAAGAAGAAGAAGAAGAAGAAGAAGAAGAAGAAGAAGAAGAAGAAGAAGAAGAAGAAGAAGATATCTGAGTGATGAAGAAGAAAATATTGTAATAGAACGTCGGAGATGAATGGACAGTGGAATTGACGTATGAAAACAAGAGAAAAACAAATAAAACTTATATGTGAAGAGAAGAAGCTTACGAGAATAAGTATAAAGCCATTAGGAGTGGAGAAATTCTTGAAGCAAAACAAATATATTAAACATATACTTAACATGAAAGGTATGGGAAAAATCAAATCAAGTATATATATATGTACGTGTGTGTGTGTGTGTGTGTGTGTGTGTGTGTGTGTGTGTGTGTGTGTGTGTGTGTGTGTGTGTGTGTGCGCGCGTGCGTGTGTAAGTGTGCATGTAAGTATGTATATGTATGCATCTGTGCGTGTTTCTCCGTGTCTCTGTTTACGTCTACATCAGTGTCTTTGTTCATGCTTTCTACCTTTGCGGTCCCACAAACATGTGATCGAAAGTGCCAGCTTTGTCACTCTGGATCCCAAGGAATCTCTCGGGGGCCCCGTTGAGGGTACATGTGTGTGTGTAGAAAGCTCAGCCACATGCAGGTTGTTCTATTGATCGACTCAACTGCAACACTCATCGTCGGAACCGACGCAGGTCCAACACACATACATACAGCCCACATATACATATATATCTAATATGAGGTTATAGTGTCGTGCTTCACAATTATATATATATATATATATATATATATATATATATATGTATATATATATATATATATATATATTATATATATTATATATATAAAAGTAATAACAAAACAAATGGTACATTACATGGAAGAACTATATATATATACTATAAATTATGTCCATAGAATCATTTGATAAGATATATACACCATCTCCTCTCCCAATTACCATAATCAACCACACAAAAAACCAATTAAACCCGGCTATAAGATTAAAAGGCACCTATGAAGAAATAATAGATAAATAAACGACAGCCGTCTATTCGCGATCAACAGCTATAGAATATTTACCCAGCATTTCAATAGCACGTGGAAATTGATGAAATATATCGTCAACCATACACAATTAGGTATAAAATTAAAGTTAGAAGAAAAAATGCATATACACATACCAGGATTACGTTTCTACGCTTTAGGGTTTCATCCACCTTTTGGAAATATCCGATCAAGGATAAATTTCCAAGCTTCGAAATCATCAGGAAACAAACTCACTTGGACGAAGATTTTTCTTAAATGATTCCCGCCAGAAACGAATTCAAAATGGCTAAGAAATGTGACGTGGCAGTGATCAAGTCAGAAAGAATGTGATTGGTACCTTACGGCGAGTGGGCTGGTTGCTAGAAACCGCAGCCTAATATTGCCTAAATTGCATCTCAACCTTATGGGAGATTATCAAATATAAAGATTTACATATACACAAACTAGACAAAGTCACAGATATATATGTTTTTGGCAATTCACGATGTGGCTCAATGATGAATTAATAAATTAAATAATGAGAGCAATATACTATAAATTATGTCCATAGAATAATTTGATAAGATATATACACCATTTCCTCTCCCAAACATCATAATCAACTACACAAAAAAAAACCCAATGAAACCAGGCTATTAGATTAAAAGGTACCTATGAAGAAATAATAATAATAATATATATATTATTCAAAACATACTTACTTGATATATATATATATATATATATATATATATATATATATATATTTACTCGATATTCAAATTAGGCTGCTCAGCCGTTAATATGCATAAGGAAAGTATATACTTTCAGACGTTCAATCATCTGGCAGAAAGGTATACGATGCTGACGATAGTAAATAAGCTTGAAACTACTACATAGTTCCTGTGTCAGTGTTGAACAAAAGGGCGACGATCGTTGCCTGAACACTGTACGGCTTAAGTCGGGATGTTTATTTGTTTACAAATAAACAAACCGAACATTATAATAAATTTTCGGTAAACAGATACGTATATATATATATGTGTGCATGTATGTATATATGTACATACTACTGTACGTCTGTATTCATATATGTATGTACGTATACATACATACTTACATTTAAGTATCAGCCGTACTAAGAGTGAGAAATGAAATTTCGTTTCATTCTTTTCCATTCATATATATATATATATATATTTATTTATTCATATATATATATATTTATATATATATATATATCCTCCAGATGGCTATCTTTTCAGGCTTTAGAAACCCGTAGCTCACTGATCCTACGGTCTATAGGACACAGTCACTATTTATACATTCCAAACAAGTAACATTCTCCAGGCAACCATGTAGAACAAATGTTATAATGCGTCAATTTTAGCAACCATGTGCTACGAAGTAACCGCTACATGGTCGTCCAACATACTTTAAATGACAGCTATATCTCCTTCAAACCATATTGTACCAACATCTTTAAAGTAACACAGTGGTTGAAGTAGTCTAACGTTAAAAAATATCAAAACTGAAATACTTGTTGATGATAGTCTCTACTACTACAGTTTGCTTGCGGCTGGACAACTTCAACGCAGTTGTTGTGGTGTATACCTATATTTCTCATGATCTAACCGACTGAACATCAAGGACTTGCCCGACGTGCCTATCCTATTCCTTTTTTAAAATTTTTTATTAAGATATGGTGTATCGAGAACTAAATTACACAATGAGTCCTTTATCTTTTTAAGTAGTAATATGAAATTTGAGTGAGATTTTATTGCTATTTCTATGGGCGAAATCACTCACATTAAAGAACCCTCATTTGCTCTTCGACAGCACTGCAACACCCTCCTCTTATGTTTTGTCTGTCTGTTTGTAGTTCCGAGTTCATGTCCCCCACTAGATAACGATGACAACATCACTAATCATGGTGACATGCCATCAACTTTTATCACCAACATACTCAAATACTCTAAAACTGAAAGAATGCCAAAACTTGTTAAATTATTCCTGCTGTACGTTCTAAATGCCATCTGCCGTATTAAAACAATTCTAATTCAACAGCCGTTTCAATTGCTAATATTAAAACATTCACCATTCACCTTTCACCTTGAACTACAATTGTTGGGAACATTCTGTACATTTTATTTCTATTTTACTTTTTTCATGAGGAGAGTCATGCTTCATGAATGCCGTCTGAAAATATAATGAAGTATGGTAATCATAATCACTTTTAATCCTTTTCCCATATATGACTCACAAATAGACAATAAATTAATTTGACTTTTGTTTCAGATTCACTTTACATAGTTTTGTCAGCATCACCACAACCATCGTCATCCCCAACAACATCTGCTAAGAAAACCATCATCACCACTATCACCATTGCAATCTCCATCGTTAAGTGCATTATCACCAGTACGAACAGTACCTGGACCTATGACGAAATCGCCTCGCTCTGGATAGATCTGCTACACACACTAGCCAAATCTCCTGCAAATCGCAACATAAAGTATTGTCTTAAATACAGAGGTTTACATTGGATTATGCAGTTCCGGATATAGGAAAATGAGAGAACTTACCCTACTGAAACATTTTCATACATCATGTCCTACGCGGGGCTAAACAACAACAGCTGCACCATCACTGTTATAAGCATTCATCACAACAGCCAATACCAGAACAATTATCAAGATCCAATACAACATCAACACCACCATCAATACAACGTGGCTGCAAAGCGAACTTTTTAACAACAAATTTATGTTTGATATTCTAATTTGTTGTGCTGTATATAAATAACCATTCTTGAATTACGGTACCTCGTAAAACGAACACAGGTAATGTAAATAAAACACACCTGTTCAGTTAATATTACTAGCAGAAAAACCACCCTACGGGTGGTTTTCTACTAGCATGTGTAGTGTGTATATTGATATGATACACAAATATATATGCATGTAGATATGATACATCAAATAAAATCGTAATTGACAATATACACAGAAATTGAACGAAGTCTATGTTACACTGTCTTCTGTAATCAGTAACGTAATCCATGATACATTTAAAAAAAGACGATATTATATATAAAACTGTTGTTGTCTGTGTGTGTGTGTGTGTGTGTGCGTGTGTGTGCGTGTGTGTGTGTGTGTGTGTGTGTGTGTGCGTGTGTGCGTGTGTGCGTGTGCGTGCGTGTGCGTGTGTGTGTGTGTGCGCGCGTGTCCTCATTTTTGCAAAGTCTATACAAATCCACATTTCTACTCCGATTGACTTCAAACTTTCATTTATATATTCCTTGCGGTCTAAAGATATTAACTGCAGCTTTTATTTTTCAATTTTCTGTTGTTAAAGGGGTGTTAGGCGCCGGTTATCCATCTCCGTAGCGCTCTTATAATATCTGCCTGTATGCCTGACTGTCTGCATTACGACATTCAGACGAACATTGATGACGTATTATGTTCGCTATTTTCCGTTCATTGCCAGGGAACGTCTTCACGAACCAAAGTATCGTCTTCCTGTTTTCCTTCAGCTGCAACGTTTTTTTAAATATTTACTTCTGCATTCACAGATTGATGTTTTTAGTTTCAGAAGATCCCGTTAAGGGTAAAAGCAACTATTCTTTGCTTAAACTTTAATCTGTTATTTTAATCCATATATGTATATATATATAAACCTGAGGAAGGAAGGACGTGTGTGTGTGTGTGTGTGTGTGTGTGTGTGTGTGTGTGTGTGTGTGTGTGTGTGTGTGTGTGTGTGTGTGTGTGTGTGTGTGTGTGTTAAACCCGAGAAGTACCCAACCGATCTTTTTCAAACTTTACATGTGTATTACTTATGTTTCAGGTAGTTTTATGCACATCCCATAAAAAACATTCAACTTTTTGATCCCCTAGGCCCCTGCGTTTTTTCAGGTTTTAGGTCTTTTTTTAGGCGTTACATCAGACCGATTTCCTTGAAATTGTAACTATGTATTAGTCAGTCTCTTCTTCATTCCGTGAGCACAGAAAATCCAACTTTTTTTATGGCCTAGGGCCCGCATTAGGTGAACAACTTCATCTTTTCAGGTTTTTAGGGCTTTTTTGAGGCTTTAAGTCTAGCTGATTTTCCCGAAATTTCAAGGCATATGCACATAAAAAAAAATTAATTTTCTTGATCCACTAGGGCTCGCATTAGGTGAAAACCTGCATTTTCCTGCTTTATCGAGGAAAATCTTAAATATTATTCAGCCATCAGAGTATTCGGTTTATTTTCTTTACATATTGTCCAGGCATACAGTTTTCCACGATTAGGTCTGTTAGCGGCCTGCGTTCCAAAATACCTTATCCTGTGCAACGCCGGGTACCACTGATAGTTATATATAAACTGCATTAGGAGAAAATTAGCGATGGAAATATATGCGATATGTTTATAAGTGTTATAATATAACGGCCGCTAACCGGAAGTGTTGACATTTGAAAATTTTAAAGAAGTGAATTTTAAAGGTCTTTAAATAAGCTATAAAATATATTTAATAAACAGCCACGAAATTTAGCACATAAATTATGTAATATTCATTCATTATTTATTCAAAGCAATCCCGCCGAGGTTAGCTTTGCCTTTCAGCCTTACGGAGTCGATAAAATAAAGTACCAGTAATGTACTGGGTAATTGCTGACCTTGTGCCAAAAAAGTAGAAACAATTATTTATTCAAAGTAATCCAACTTATTTTACAAACGGAGTAAACAAATATATTCTGGACGCAATCCCGCACTCCTTTCTATTTGACATGAGTAGTGACTTTTATAAGTTTCTTCTGCAGATGTAATCATGGAGGCAGTTGTTATCTGATGAACAGACACAAATGTGAGAAACGTAAGAGGCAATACCTTATGATTTTCTGTTTACAAAGGAAATAACAACTTATACTATTTAATTTTCAGAGCAAGATTTATGATAGTAAAACTATAGTTATATTTCTATATAAAAACAAATTTCTATTATCAACCCGGATAGACATTCCACACACACACACGTGCGCGTATCGCCCCCCCCCATATATATACATATGTGGGAAGGCATGTGACTTAGTTGTTAGATAGTTGTTAGATAGTTGGACTCTCAGTCGTGAGTGGGTGATAAGTTGTGTCCTTGACCCAAGGCATTTTATTTCACGTTGCTCCTTCTGCCAGGACTTGGAACCGTTAGATAGTATCAACAAAAGAAAGACCAATGGAAACAGTGTTTCCTTGGTCCGCACTGGATAAGCGAACGAGGTCTGGGATCTTGTCGATCGTTCCTCCTCATATCAATGATATTAATAAATGTAAATATATTTATAAAACCATATTTATTCTATTATATATATTTCAAGGGTACCAAAACCTTGGTACGCTCTCATCAGATAAAATACAAAGTTTGTTTTATAAATATTGACATATCCAGGAACGAGATCTTAACGGTTGAAGTTTTTCCTGGATAGTAAAAGGAATGATATTATACTCCAGAAAACCCGTCGAGTGTTGCGAATTAGTTATAAATATATATATCTGTTGAATTACCAACAAATTAAATATCCCTTCGCTTATATATATATATATAAATGAAAAGTATAGAAATGATTGTAACAAGAAGCCAATAGTATTCCATAATATATAAGTGACTATAGCGTCAAAATGGGAAAATAGTTAACGTAAGATGTGGGAAAATAATTCAAACTCAATTCAAAAAGAATCAGGATATAGATTCATCAACAGAATTTGGTGAAATCCAGGGAAAAATCGATAGAGCCTTAATTCAGAATAAAATAAAGTTTAAAATACTTATCCTTCAATTTGGAAAAACTACAAATGCTCTGTATAGTCTTAAAAAAGACTATTTCACGAAACTTTCAGTGGGGATGGTCACGGTTGGAGTCGATCATCAGCAGAGCTCGAAGACACGATAACCAAAGTACCACTGTTTATAATATGCCAAAAAGGGAATTTTAAAGCAGGCTAGTTCAACATCATGCGTAATTATGAAGATAAACACACATGTAGAGACAGGGCTGGTGACGTCAGAATGAGACGAATGTCTGTTTACATGAAATAACAGTAAAAAACATTCCGAAAAAAAAACTCTACATATAAGGGGTTCAGCAAAAGCAATATTATCACGGTTTTATATATATATATATATATATATATATATATATATATATATATATGTGTGTGTGTGTGTGTGTGTGTGTGTGTGTGTGTGTGTGTGTGTGTGTGTGTGTGTGTGTGTGTGTGTGTGTGTGTGCGTATATGTGTGTGTGTATGTATTAGTGAAAGCAGAGGATCGAACGCGAGCTCTGTAACTGAAACCGCCCAAGCTCATGGCTGCTCCTCTAAAATCCACTAATATACCAACTCCGCGTCATGCCATGTATCAAAGACTCTCTCTCTATACACACACACACACACACACACACACACACACACACACACACACACACACACACACACACACACACACACACACACACACACACACATACACACACCCACATATATATATATATATATATATTTGCTAGCATGGGCGTGCATCTGTGCGCTTATGTTAGTTGATATATTAAATTATCTATATTTATCTCCAAATCACTGATTTGTCGAGCAAACTTGCCAAAACCACTTCTAAAAAAACTTTTTGGGGTGTTAGTAGGCGTCAGTCATCTTACCATCTCATTCCTTCTAACTAGCCTCTGTGTCACGTGATTGATTCTTTAGAATCGGCCCTTTGACCTGAAGCAGTGAGAATTTCGGTACATAGAATCCAGTCCTCGCCAGCTGTTCGATCTACCGAATTATTATTATTTTTATATGAGCCGCCAGTGTCCGCGCATTGCCTGGAGACTTAACTGAGAATAGACTCCCTGATGACGCAATGAATTCTCGACAGTTGGATTACGTAACTGTCTTTATCCCATTGCAGAAACTAATTAGTTGGAGTGAAAATTTAAGTAAGTAAATAAAAAAATTTTTAAAAATCTTTTTGAAAATATATTTTCTTATTTTACGTCTTTTATATTATTGTTCTGCATTCTCCTGCATTGAACCACCTAGATACTATGACATAACCTGTGTATTTGCTAGCATGGGCGTGCATCTGTGCGCTTATGTTAGTTGATATATTAAATTATCTATATTTATCTCCAAATCACTGATTTGTCGAGCAAACTTGCCAAAACCACTTCTAAAAAAATTTTTTGGGTGTTAGTAGGCGTCAGTCATCTTACCATCCCATTCCTTCTAACTAGCCTCTGTGTCACGTGATTGATTCTTTAGAATCGGCCATTTGACCTGAAGCAGTGAGAATTTCGGTACATAGAATCCAGTCCTCGCCAGCTGTTCGATCTACCGAATTATTATTATTTTTATATGAGCTGCCAGTGTCCGCGCATTGCCTGGAGACTTAACTGAGAATAGACTCCCTGATGACGCAATGAATTCTCGACAGTTGGATTACGTAACTGTCTTTATCCCATTGCAGAAACTAATTAGTTGGAGTGAAAATTTAAGTAAGTAAATAAAAAATTTTTTAAAAATTTTTTTGAAAATATATTTTCTTATTTTACGTCTTTTATATATATATATATATATATATATATATATATATATATATATATATATATATATTTGGAGACACTCCGTCGGTTTCGACGACGATTATTCAAATTGATCTGATCAACGGAAGAGCCTGCTCGTGAAATTAACGTGCAAGTGGCTGATATTCCACAGACATGTGTACCCTTAACCTGGTTCTCTGTGAGATTCAGCATGACACCAAACGTGACAAGTCTGACCCTTCGAATTACAGGTACAACTCCTTTTTGCCAGCTGTGTGTGTGTGTGTGTGTATGTGTGTTTGTGTGTGTGTGTCTGTGTGTTGTCTATGTGAGTGTGTGTGTATGTGTGTGTGTTGTCTATGTGTGTGTGTGTATGCGTATGTGTTGTCTATGTGTGTGTGTCAGCGTCTGTGTCTATGTATAATCATGCACACATATCTCTTGAAATATTATTTTCCTTTGACTAGCAGATATCTAATTGCTTTACTGAAGTAAAATAATTTACAGTAATTTACAGATTTTAATTGACGCCATATAGCGATCACGGCTATTTTATTTGTTCAGTCACTGAAGATCGCTTTAATATTGCAATATTACTGAATTATTTTATGTTAGTAAGTAAAAATTAGAGAAGATAGTAAAAAAAGTTGAACTGCTGAATTATATGTTTACAGTATATTGGAAATTTCTCTCTGTTGAGGAAGATAAAAACTCTTTTTAATCAAGCGTATTCTTAATGAGTTTATTTCAGAAAGCAATGTTGCACCCATATAACATCAGACACTCTCATTATAAAGTCAAAGAAAAGGTGTCCAAAACTGCATGAATTGATTCTAGTGGTTTATTGACATTAGTTGCGCACATTCCCATATATTAACCAGCCAACATTCCCAAGTGGAATAGGAGCTTAGTCAATGCGGAGGAATATGTGATATCGGCAAAAAACATCGGAACACCAACTGTATTTCAGCAAAATGGACATTTATTAGTCATAGTTCTCCATTTAATATCAACTGCATTGTATATATCATACATGGATTTTCAAATAAAATAAAATCTATCAATATTTAGAGGTGGATTTAAGTGAGTAACAATATCCCATATGACCGCGTTCCTCGGGACATGCTGTGGAAGTTTCTGCTGGACTATGGGGTCGATGGCCAGTTTCTTGCAGTCCTGATGTCTCTATACATGTGCCCGAATATTTGAGTTCGATTAAATGGTGCTAAATTAATACCATTCAATATGGGAGTGAGACTCCACCAAGGATGGAATTGGTATCAAGACAGGCAGATGTGAAACTACTTGGCTGGAATTTGCAGACGGCATGGTGTTAATTAACGCGGTAGAAGGTTATCTCCAACTCGCACTTTATAGGTTTGGTGCCGAGTGCTGCATGGTTGGAACGAAAATCAGTGCTGCAAAAGCTGAGACACTCGTCGACTCAAGGAAGCCTGCGCATGTGCATGTGAATCAGGTAGAGAATTTCAAGTAAGTCGGACCTGTGTTCATGACTGATGGAAAGCAGGAGGCTGAAAGAAGTGAAAGAATTGCAGGAGCTGGTGCAGTAATCGGCCAGCTTTAACATTCGTTAATCATAAGAAGGGAGGTGTAAAAGCCAAACTCGCTAACTTCAATTCCGTATTCGTGCCAACCCTTGGGTAATGCCTGAAAGAAGACGATCGTGAATACAAGCGGCCGAAATGGGGTTCCTTCGAAGAGTCTTTCGAGTAATGTTACTCGAGCGGCGAAGAAGAAGAAGAAGAAGAAGAAGAAGAAGAAGAAGAAGAAGAAGAAGAAGAAGAAGAAGAAGAAGAAGAAGAAGAAGAAGAAGAAGAAGAAGAAGAAGAAGAAGAAGAAGAAGAAGAAGAAGAAGAAGAAGAAAATAACTACTAAAATGTTTTCCTTAATATTATATTAAAATACAAATTTACCGCAATTATTTACTTTGAATATATCTGTTACAAGAAAGAGATAACATAAACAATTAGAAAGAACAATAGATAGAAATTGACAGGTTATTGTAGTCACTGGCCTACGATCAGCAGGGTCCGAGCCACAGGCTAGAGGACAACATTGCTACTTTTCATTTGACACAGCTTGTAAATATATATTGGGTTATAGAAAAATACAGATATACACGTTCAATGTTCTATCTTAATACAATGGCTGCATGGTCACTACTTAATAGCGAAACTCACTGTTGCTTATACACAATTTGGTAAATGAATAACAGACAAGAAATCAATCCACAGTTGTATAAATGGCATGTTTGCATAGCTACGGCTTCCTAAAACAGTGTTTCTTTAGAAATACGAAATCCCTATACATTTTTGTTTAAAGCTATGCTTGAAGCGAAATCTTATTTCTTTTTTATTATAAGTTGAGCCAACTTATGCAGCTTCATATGCAAATAAGATTAATCACCTCATTTACACAGACGAGAAAACTATATATTCTCGACTGTTTTCAAGTCCAGCAATAAGAATCTTGCCTCGATTTGGTCGCCAGAGAAACGATCGTAATATGTCTAATAAATTTTATTCGTCATAACACTGATTCTCCGTTTCTTACATGATATATATATATATATAGTGGTGGAACGCTGGAAGGTAATATCCGTAGTGGTAGAGCACTCAGTCCATGGGACGAGTTAGGTAGAAGTGGTTACACAACAGTTAGTTCACCATACCGAGAACAATTGTTTCACCTTAGCAGATCCTTAGCTTGGAATGGGCATGGTTATAGGAACAGGAAGGACAACCGTACGAACGCGCATGCCCGGTCACTTCACACAGGCAATACCTGACTGCGTGCGAGAGGTGTAAGGGAGATAACTGCGAAAATCCGAAAAGTGTTTAGGTTGAAAATAAAATTACAAATAATCAGTCCGGAGCCTTGTAGTTATGTAATAGGTGTTTGGCGACGTGTGGACAACGTGTGAAAAATTCAATTCTCGTGTTTAGGCAATCACTATTGCGTAATCTCTTTAGAATAGTTATTCGTTCGTCAATACTTAAGCCCCACGTCGAATTTCCCCTTGCGTATGACTTGGAATTAGTGATGGCTTTCCATTGAACGGGGTAGTCTATACTTGAGTCCTTGAGGGACCATACGTGGCTCGCGAGTTTCGTGGATGAACGTCTGTCCGGGTACCTGAAGGTAGACTAGTGGTTCAGGAAACGTTCCTTAAATCGGCCCTCCGCAATGCCAACATAGGATTTGACTTGCTGTAGTTCGTTTTGTCGGTTGGAAGTGACCACAGCTTCATAAATTACAGCTGGTGTGTTGCATTGCTGTTGAAGGGGGCAAGCTTCAGGCTTACGGCAAGAGCACTCTGGTGGGTGTTGCTCCTTAGAAACTTCGTTAAGAATATCAGTACTAGAATCTCAAACCTCTCCTCTAATAAGGCTAGCTTTGACAGGGCGGCACCTTACTATAACACGGCGTTGGCTAACAGCGGCTTCTAACAACCTATCACTTACTCTCCCACTAGCAACAACGCCATTAGGAAAAGTAAGCGCAACAATAGACAAACTATCTTGTTCTCTCCTCCCTTCTCACTCAACGTTAAAACCAATGTAGGAAACTAATTTCTAGCCCTCTTAGATAGACACTTTCCAATATGTCATAAATACCGATCCATCTTTAACCGACACAAAGTTAAACTAGGATACTCCTGCGCTAAGAACATGAAGGCCCAAATCACCAGCTGTCCTAGGAGAAACACCCACCAGGGTGCTCATGCCGTAATCCTTACGCTTTCCCCCTTCAACAGCAATGCAACACACCAGCTGTAATTTATGAAGCTGTGGTCACTTCCAACCGACCAAACGAACAACAGGAGGTCAAATCCTATGTGTGCATGGCGGAGGGCCAATTTAAGGAACGTTTCCTGAACCACCAGTCTACCTTCAGGTACCCGGACAGACGTTCATCCACGAAACTCGCGAGCCACGTATGGTCCCTCAAGGACTCAAGTATAGACTACTCCATTCAATGGAAAGTCATCACTAAGTCCAAGCCATACACAAGGGGGAGTCCGACGTGTGGATTATGTATTGACGAACGAATAACTATTCTAAAGAGATTACGCAATAGTGATTGCCTAAACACGAGGAAGGAATTTTTCACACGTTGTCCACATGTCGCCAAAGACATATTGCACAAGAGCCAAGACTCCGGACTGATTCTTTGTAGTTTTATTTTCAACATAAAAACTTTTCGGACTTTCGCAGTTATCTCCCTTACACCTCTCGCACGCAATCTAGTATTGCCTGTGTGAAGTGACCGGGTTTCTGCGCATGCGCGTTCGTACGGTTTTCCTTCCTGTTCCTATAACCATGCCCATTTATTTCGAGCTGAGGATCCGCTAAGGTGAAACAATTGTTCTCTGTATGGTGAACTAACTGTTGTGTAACTACTTCTATTTTTATATATATATATATATATATATATATATATATATATATATATATATATATACGAGGTGTGTCAGAAAAGTTCCAGGACTGATGTCACAAAAGATTTGTTTCAAACCCAAACTTCACACTAAGAGTTTCCTCCTTCAAAGTAATCCCCCTGGAGTATGTAATCTTAGCTCTCTGCGGCGATCAAACTTTTTTATTCATAATTTTATATACATGTCTTCTTTTTCAGGTCGTCAAGCAATGAGCACAGAGCAACGAACAAACTTGAAAACTCCGTCAGAAGCACTGGGATTGCTGCAGCAAGTGTATTGAGGTGAGACAATGTCACGCTCACGTGTTTTTGAGTGTTGCAAGAGGTTTAAAGAAGGACGCGAGGACGTGGATGATGAGCCCAGGAGCGGAAGGCCCTCAACAAGCAGGAGTGAGGTCAACATTGAGCGCGTCAAGCAGATGGTGCGTAGCGATCGTCGGCTGATTGTTCGAATGATGGCAAATGAGCTGGGCATGAGTCGGGACAGCGTATGGAAGATTCTCACTGAAGATTTGGACATGCAAAAAGTCTGCACGAAGATGGTGCCAAAACTGCTGAACGATGACCAGAAGGGTCGACGCATGCAAGTGTGCCAGGACATCCTCGAACGAACATGAAACCGAACCAGACATGCTAGGGACAGTCATCACCGGTGGGGAGTCATGGATCTTTGAATACGACCCGGAGTGGACCCGTTTTGAAGACGTGGACGACATCAAAAAGGCCGTGACAGCGGAACTGCGGAGGATCCCGGAAGAATCCACCCAGGAGTGCATGCAATCGTGGCAGAAAAGGATGGAAAAGTAAATTAGACTCCAGAGGGATTACTTTGAAGGAGAAAACTCTTAGTGTGAAGTTTGGGTTTGAAATAAATCTTTTGTTACATCAGTCCTGGAACTTTTCTGACCCACCTCGTATATATATATATATATATATATATATATTCCTTTTAACTTACTCTTTATGTAATGTAACTGGTACGTTTTAACTTCACTGTATTATATGAGTAAAAACGTCGTGGGTGATAAAAAAAACTTCTTCTTTTCTTCTTCTTCTTCTTCTTCTTCTTCTTCTTCTTCTTCTTCTTCTTCTTCTTCTTCTTTCCCATAATTGTCCTCCTCCTCCGCCCCATCCTCCCCCTCCTCCTCCTCCTCCTCCTCCTCATCATCATCATCGCCACCACCACCACCACCACCACCACCACCACCACCACCACCACCACCATCATCATCATAACCATCATCACCACCATCACCACCATCATCATCATCATCATCATCATCATCATCATCACCATCTGCAGTAGCAAGCGTTAACTGGTTGGAAGGCAACACCAGTCTACAGTAGTGACTTAGTTGTTATCTATTTAATGGAAATGATTAGCTCTTCAACAGTAATACCTAGCTCAACCACGACAGCACAAGTAGTTAATTTCGTATTAAAGCATCGCAGAGTGAAATCAATCGGAAAATAAAGATTGAACGGCATCTTTGTTAAAGTTGCTGATGACGCGTTTCATAAAACCACACACATACACAAATCCTCATACACACACACACATACACGAACCCACATACACACACACACACAATACACATATCCATATACACACATATCTACAAACAGGTATATACATACATACGCGCATACATAAATATGTGTGTGTGCGTGTGTACGTGCGTGTGTGAATGCATACAATTGTATATAAATAAATATATATATATATATATATATATATATATATATATATATATATATATATATATATATATATATATATATATTATATGCGTGTATATATTTATATATACGCACACACACACACACAAACACACACACACATATATATGTATATATATATATATATATATATATATATATATATATATATATATATATATATGCATATATATATATATATGCATACATACAAAATATACATATATCTAGAAAATTATCCTCATATCTGTATATGTCGATCTATCTGTTTATCTCTTGATACAAACACGCTAAAACACACGTAGTCCTTCTCCCACACACAGTCACTCTCACAATACCGCATAGATATACTTATTTAAATATATATATATATATATAAATACATATACATATGTATATTATATATATATATATATATATATATATATATATATATATATATATATATATATATATATATATATATATATATATATATATATAATACACATATATGTGTGTGTGTGTGTGTAACTATAAATTTATATATGTATATGTGTTTGTATACATATATATGCATATATTTAGAGAAATGTGTATGTATATATATATATATATATATAAGTACACATATATATACGTATTTATACAAGCACACACACACATACACACACATATACACACATATATTTATAAGAATCCTAGTTGACATTCTTTGCTTTTCTTCCCTCCATCATCAAGATTTAATAGATTACGTTCTACATTAATGCATCTTTTATCAAAATTATTTTTGCTATTTCATTAAAGAATAATTACGCCAAAGATGATTATTAGATATTTATATTGATAAAACACAAAGAGTTTGCTTCATCATTAAAGTTTTGTTATATTGCTCTCCATAAGTAAAAAAAAAAGAAACAACAAACAAATTCACCTAAATTATACAACAAATATCCGTTATATACAAGATACGGGGCTAGCTTGTAATAACAAAAATCATAAGCAAAACGTCTTAATTTCTATATTTTATTTAATGAATAAATTTGAAAGGACAATTTTATTTGAAAATTCATTTTCAAATATAATATCTTTCTAACGTATCTCACTGAAATTTTAAAAAATATACAAAACTGAATGGTAGCTTTACTGCTGGAATTGTCAGCTGCAAAATAAAATTGGACCCTATGTGAAATGTTAACCAAATGTATCACTAAATGAAGATTTATAATATAGGGGTTGCATTTGTTTGGCATGTAATTTGATCTACGATCATGTCTTTAAACAGAAACAACTGCTTTCTGTTAGGGTCATCAGAGTTATTTATGACCCCCGTCATATTCACCATTGTGTTATTTTGTACATTGAAGTGCCAATCGGTTGGGGCTATATCTGATACATGGTCACTGACATCAGTCTGGCTAATGAAATATTTTAAACTTGTTTTCTGGCAAAAATAACACCAATGTTAAAATCTTAGTATTAACATTTTTCTCAATGAAGCAAAGTTAACCTTTCGAAGAGCATCGAAAAAAGATCAACATTAAATACGTTACTTAATATATTAGCATTTAATATAGAAATGATTTCTACAGGATTGAAACTGTTTAATATAGAAACAATATCTATTAGAAATAAATCATATGTATTAAGATCCCCTTCCGTGGCACACGCATCCAGAAAGGTTTTTTGTGAAAGATCAGCTGTCACTCATGCATATCACCGAATTTGTCCAAGAGAAAGACAAAGTCCGATGCAACTTGGCACCAGTGACATCACAACTCATTTCTACAGCTGAGTGAACTGGAGCAACGTGAAATAATGTGCCTTGCTTAAGAATACAACGCATCACCCGGTCCGAAAATCGAACTCATAACCTGGCGGTTGTAAATCTGATGCTGTAACTATTAAACCGCTTGCATTCACGTTCTTGGTACAGATGAATGAAAATGGCAAACATACAATGTATAGAAGTTGCGAACAGCAGAAGGGAAAATAGTACCATTGGTGATGAATGGTCCTCAATTAGACAGACTATGTGTTTTCTGACTATTTGTTTTCCTATCGTGGGCACGAGCCTGTGAAGGATGTTTTCTGGACGACTAGAAGTCGTCATGCATACCAGTCGCCATTTTTCATGCTGCCGATGTTGCCCAAGGGAAAGTCAATGGCTGATAAAACTTGGCACTAGTGCAACTAATTATTTCCATCTGTATATAAAATTTCTTGCTTGAAACCACAACCCGCAGCACGGTGGTGTAATCCAACTCACAACCCTATAATCTTAAGCCTAGGATCCTAACCACTAAGCCACTATATCTGCATCTCCCTGTCATATTCTTGACATATTTACATAAATTTTCACTGTAATTACATATGAGAGAAATTAAAAATCAAAGTATTATTCAAGGTGAAGGTCAAATGTGCGTCACACGCACATCCATTATTGTAGCTCTGTCTATTCCTCCACATCTTTCACTCACTCACTATATATATATATAAACATATGTCTATACACACACATATATGTTCGCATACACACACACACACACACACACACACACATATATATATGTATATATATATATATATATATATATATATATATATATATATATATATATATATATATATATATATATATATATGTATATATATATATATATATATATATATATATATATATATATATATATATATATATATACATACATACATATATACATACATATATATATATATACATACATATATACATACATATATATATATATATTCATAAATACATGGGGACGAAAATATAAGCACTGACTCACTCATACATACTACATACACAAGCGCATGTGCATACACACATGCACTCAAACATGCACACATATATAAATTTTTGCACACGTATGTTCGCTCCTGCACACCCATCCATGCACACCGACACAAATCAGATTTCACAATATTGATATGTAGAAACTGTGCAGGAAGGCATGCGTGTTGCATATGAACCTAATTGCCGTCGGAAAACCCTGAAGAATTTCACTTAAACATCATGAACAAAAAGGCGCAGTTGATTGATAATTACAATATGTTCAGCGAAGCTACATTTCCCCTATGGCGTTCTTTAATGTCAGTCAACGGCATCAAATAAAATGCCCACGTCTTTACATCTCATCACATAATCTCGCATTCCTATGCATTTTTCAAAAACCCTATTCCATCAATATCAAATACCCGTGTATTGGGTATGGGTGGTGCAATTATACTTCTGGTATGCCACGCTCTAACAGAATCAACAGTGTCAAAGTAACCAGTTCACTCCACACCACTCCAACACACCCCATGTATCGAAATGAGCTAACGAGGAGGCCTCCAACTGGTCAGTCGAAGTGCTAGAAATAGTAACCTAATCACTTCAAAGCTTGCCCTACGCTACTATCATATAGTAGGATATGATGGATAATGTGGTCGTAGGCTTTAGAATACATAAACATTGAATGGGATGGTCACTGTTGGAATGCCTTTCCGTATAAGTGAGCTCGATCAGGGCTGACCTAGGGTTAAACAAAAATAAAACTGAATCAAAGCAACAATATATCAGTATATTCTCATATTTACATCTCAACATGACATCCAACATCTGTATAACTTATAGATTTTCTAAGCCCCGCCACCCAGTAATTCCATCACATAGCCACTACCCTGTTACCCACTATGCCATACAGAGTAACTAATAACCCATAACCCATACCCGCTTCTCTTCTTTTAGATCTTCCAGCCATTGATCAATTCGTGCTGGGAGAGAAAGATTAATAGAAAAAATAAACATAAAAATAAAATTATTACTTGTAATGTCTACCATAACATGGAATAGCAACCCAATAAGGTTACTTGCTTGCACTCCTCTCCCTTACTCTTCTCTCTCTCGCTAACTCTCTCTCTCTCTCTCTTTCCCCTTCTTGCTCTCTTCCTCTCACCTCCTTTCTTCTCTCAATTTCACATCCACTTTACATCAATCTAACCATCCTCTTTTTACTCTTTAACTTTCTTTCTTTCTTTCTTTCTTTCTTTCTTTCTTTCTTTCTTTCTTTCTTTCTTTCTTTCTTTCTTTCTTTCTTTCTTTCTTTCTTTCTTTCTTTCTTTCTTTCTTTATTTATTCATTTATTTATTTCTCTCCTTTCTCTCTCCCCGTCTCTCTCTATTATCCATCTACACACTACTTACCTCTTCTCCTCCCAGACCCTAATTTTTTCCTCTCTGTCCTATTCCTACCGATACGTTCGATGCACGCGTCTGGAACCCTGTCTACAAATTACAATACCCCCGCCACGACAACCCCCACAACACCCGACACCAAGAACAAGAACGAAAGCAGCAGCAGCAACAACGGCAACCCATCACCAACCTCACTGCTGTCACAATTTCACCACGACGATCATAAGCAACATTACCATTATCATCACGACGAACTCTATCACCACAATCATTGCTAGGTTCACCACTAGCACCATCAAATTACAACCGCGGTGGATTGGCAGCATAGAGTTACGTCCCTTTACGGTCTGAGTTCAAATCCTGCCAAGGTTAACTTTGCCTTTCATCCTTACGGGGTCGATAAAATAAAATACCAGTAATACACTAGTTTGGCTGGCCTTGTGCCAAAAGTGGAAATAATATTACAACCACTCCCACTATGACCAGCATTCCCACATTCACAGGAAACCTCAGAATGGCTGCCAGACATGCTAGAAGAAGCAGCTGCATCTCCACATATCACACGCTACAGTCTTTTTTTTAAGTGACACATTGTGAAGTACATGTCTTAGGTATACACTGTCTGAAGAACAAGACAAAAGTTTGATGTTGATACACGTATATTCTATCGACGCTGACCTGAGTTTAAACAGTAACATAGTTGCTTACTTTGCTAGAATTAACAGCCAAATGACCCTCATATCATATTCCATCGATTAAAAGAGATATCTCTTAAAAGTCGCGATGATCACTGCTGGAATGCCTTTGATCATAGGTCCAATAAATCCCAAAAGCCGCGAAGTATTCGGGGTTGATGGTATGGTGCTAATCAACAAGAAAATAAAATCTAGTAACAGCAAAAATACCATCGGAGCAATCAACGTCCCGACCATTATTTTCCAGTACAAACGTTATTACTCACCACCCAATACTACCCTCCCACCTCGACCACACCACCAGCACCACTACCACCTTTCACCACCAACACCAAAATCATCACCACCGCTACCATTACCCCCCCCCCCCCCCCCATCAAATCTATCACCACCATAAACAAGACAAGCGGAAATAGTCGATAAGGGATGTGGGGACTTGCTGATTGAATCATTGCGTTAATATCTTTACTGGTCGAAATTACACTTAACCCCCCCCCCCAAACATACACATATATTCATATGTATGTATGTATGTATGTATGTATGTATGTATCACCGGGAGAGATGACCCTTAGCCTTTGTCAAGGCAGAATTCTGATATAACACCTGCAACCCTGATGGTATCCAATGATGTTGACTTGTTCTTCTTTTTGGTAAATATCATCTTGGTTAAGAGAGTGGGACTGGCTTTGTGCAGTGCCTTTGCTCACTATAAAAGCTTCAGGCACAGGCATTGCTTTATATCTGGAGATCTCTCTGCACTTGTCGTCACATGGTACCATGGGCCCAGCACTTTGTGTCAATAATTGTCACAAATGTAGTGTTTGTACCAGAGTTTTCAAGTCGCTGGCTGGACTAAAAAGTCACACTCGTCAGCGCATCGGTAGGGGTTCTCCTACATGGATATAAAGTAGTGGCCGTACTCGAAAACGAGTTGGCAGCCACCATGTATGTATGTATATATATATATGAATATATATATATATGTATTAATATATATATATATATATATATATATATATATATATATATATATATATATATATATATATATATATATATATATATATTTATATATATATGTATGTATATATATTTATTAAAATAACAGATTAGTGTTTAAGCAAAGAATCGCAGCTTTCACCCTTAACGGGATCTTCTGAAACTCAAGATCATCTCCATAGGGGTAGTAATGGTAGAAAGATGTCACATTGTGACATCGCTGGTGTTCAGTAAGAATTGGTGATGTTAGCATGACGGTTGAGGTTTAATGGTAGGGAATGATGGATA